>CM053586.1:197408638-197430240 GCA_028646515.1 Pseudochirops corinnae
AAAAAAACAAACAAAAAAAAAAAAACAAAAAAAAAACCAAAACCAGACATGAAAGAGAATGATAGCTAGTTTTGCTTCAGTCTCCATTTAAACTATAGTCTTTCTATATCTTTCTCTGGTACTCATGGTTTTTAAATATTAGGTACTTAGTAAGTATTTGCTGAATGAATACTGAATAGGAAGGAGTTTGGCAGTGTAGACCTTGGATCAAATTTGACTTCTAATGCATACTAGCTGTGTGACCATGGGGAAGAAACTTTAAGTTTCAGTTTTTTCATCTGCAAAATCATGATAATAATACCTACATTACCTATATCAAACAATTTTTTTGTAGCCAAAATGATATAATGTATGTGTAGCCACATGCTTCATTACAATCTGTCACAGTAACTACAGAAACAGTGAATGTATCTTTAAGAGCTAAATGCAATGTTGAGGCAAGGATAGTTTGGAGTTGGAGTTTTAACTGTCATCCTATGAGGTACTTCTCTTTATGGAGTCAGACAGAGTGGATTGTGTGTGTGGATTTAATGTTAATCTGTGAGGATCTATGAGAAATCAGAGAGAAAGATGGTAAGGAGAAATTTCTTTCTTGTTAGAATTGTCAACTGCCATTTTATGAAAAAAAAATAAAGAGAATTCTATGACGAATCTGTGAGGAACTGACAATTCTCAATGCATTACTTGTGATAGCTAAAGAGAGTATTTTTTTTAAAGGGACTAAAATAAGTTTATTTAGAGGGCAAATAGGTGGTGTAGTGGATAGGGCTCTGGACCTGAAGCCTGGGAGACCTGAATTCTAATCTGGCTTCAGACACTTCCTATCTATGTGACCCTGGGCAAGGAATTTCACCTTTCCCAGTCTCAATTTCCTCAACTGCAAAACACTTAATAGTAATACCTGCCTCCCAGGGTTATTATGAGGCTCAAATGAGATAATAATTGTAAAGTGCTTGGCATAGGACCTGGAACATAATAGAAGTTACATAAATGTTGGCTACTATTATGATTGTTTCCTAAAAGACTGAATTTGGCTCATTTTGAGGAGAAATAGGAAGAGGAGTCTTGAGAGATTTTAATTGGTGTTTTGTTTTGGTTTGGTTTTTTGCTTTTTGGAGGGGGGAAGGCAGGGCAATTGGGGTTAAGTGACTTGCCCAGGGTCACATGGCTAGTAAGTATTAAGTGTCTGAGGTCATATTTGAACTCAGGTCCTCTTGACTCCAGGGCCGTGCTCTATTCACTGAGCCACCTAGCCACCCTCTAATTGGTGTTTTGAGTGAAATGAATGGTTAGGATTGTGTTTCTGGAAGTGAATTTATCTGTTGTTATAGTGAGGTTTTGAGGTAACTCTAGTGGTGATCCTTCTCACAACTAACATATAAATAATTATTTATGTCTTTGTTTTATTACTGATTTCATTGTTAATAAATTCTATATTCAGTAAATGTAAAGTATTTATTTTGAGGAGATTCAGGTATTTAATACAAATATGTGAATAACTATTATTGGGAAAGGACGTTTCTTCATTTCTTCAGTTTCTTAAATAAATTATGTTTAATGAACTGAGGTTAGGGATTTGAGCTAACTGATTAACTGGACAGAAGTTGAAATTTCATTCATTAATAAGATAATATCCAGACATACTCCTGTGTTACCCCAGAGCGCATCATGATAAGATTTATTATGAGAACAAATCAATTATAAGTCTCAAAGGTGATCTACAAGTAAATATCGTTGACTCATGTATACTTTGCCTTATTTTACCTTTATCTAAAATTAATTTTTTTCTTCGTTCTTTTCCATAGATATTTTCCCCATAAAACCTAAGTGCAAAGTATTTACTTGCCTATTTTATGGTTTTATTTCATCTAATTTTAATTATTTGTTACTATATAGACTGCATATTTATTTTAGAATTACTGATTTACTGAATAAAATTTTATGTTATCATTATTTTAAAGGTGAATATTGATATGTTTAATAGTTGTGATATTTTGAGACTAGAAATTAATAGGAGTGTCCTTTTTTTAGCAGTAGACTCAGAGATTAAAATAAGAACATTATAAGACTATTGAAAAGAAAGATCAAAGAACTGGCAGATTGCAAGGTAATTCATAGTAAGTTTAGGCTTGGGGAATCCACTCAGTCTGTACTCTGCAAATTACTGGATCCATTGAACCATTCAGAGATACCAAATGCCTTTACCATAGGGAACAATATCTGGAAAATGATTTATATACCCCCTTCTAGGGAGGAGGAATTGGCCAAGTATTTTTAGGCCTTAATGAAAAAAAGGCCTAAAACTAAGAAGTTGAAAAAAAATTGGGGCCAGAAAAGGACAGCTTTCCCATGAATAGGAGAGAAGCTATGTCTCTTATATCAGAAGGAGCTGGCTCTGCTGTGGTTAGGGTCAAAGTTGAACCTGCTTTGATGCTTTGGTGCTTTGGTGCTAAAAAGTTGAGGTCTATAGAGCCAGCATTTAGGAACAAAGTTGGGTTGATAATGGTGACAATGAAATCTATATAGTACTTTTAAGGGTTGCAAAGTGCTTTATACATATTATCTCATTTTATCTTCACAAAAACTCTGGGAGGTAGGTGCTATTGCTACCCTCATCTTGCAGATGAGGAAACTGAGGCAGGCAGTGGTCAAGTGACATGCTCAGGGCTATGGGCCCCCATTTGAACTCAGGTCTCTCCAGTTCCAGCACTCTATCTCCTTAGTCACCCGGAATTTTGTTTCACATGCAACAAACAATTGGCATGGAATCACCATCAGTTGGTTATGGGTCTAATCCACCTGGAATCATTGAACCTCATCCAGAAGTAATAGTGAAAACTGAAAGTGTAGTATGCACTGCTCTACTGAATAGTAGACTATCCTAAATAATCATAACATTACAATGATTTTTAAATGACTCTTTCAATGAATAGTTTTGCAATCTATGAGAGGACTAGTACTCAGTAGCCTGGGTAATAAAGACGACCTATTTTGGAGTGCATCAAAATAATTTTAAAGTTTCCAAAAATGTTACTGAGTTGAAAAATGAAGTGTTTTATGTGAGGAACAGCAAGAAAGTCAGTGTCACCATATCATAGAGTGTGTGGAAAGGAATGAAGAAGTAAGAAGGCTGGAAAGGTAGAAAGGGTCTACGTTATGTTTTGTATTGAAAGCTGATAGATTGCTTATTGAGTTTATTGAGTGTGTGGGGGGGGGTGGGGAGAGTGATGTACCTGTACTTTAGAAAGATCACTTTGATAAGTGAGTAGAGGATGGATTTCTGTGGGGAGAGACTTGAGGCAGGTAGACTTATCAGAAGGTTATTGCAATAGGTCAGGTGTGAAGTGATGAGGACCTGCACCAAGACAATTGCAGTGTGTGAGGAGAAAAGTGAGCAAAGGTAGAATTGACAAGACTTGGCAATAGATTGGCTATAATGGTTGGGAGTAAAAAGTCAAGGATAACATCTAAGTTTTGAGCCTGAATAACCAGGAGGATGGCGGTACCCTTGACAGTAACAGAGAAATTTGGGAAAGTGGGAGGGTTTTGAGGAAAAGATGATGAATTCTGTTTCAAATGTCTTGATTTTAAGAGGTGTCCGGGACATCCAATTGAAAATGTTTAATAGGCAGTTGTCAATGCAAGACTGTAGGGCAGAAGAAAAGGGGAAGGGGAGGAGCTGATGTGAGAATTATTGTAAGGGTCACAAATAGGTGCCAGATTGCAAGTGGTAATGTTGAGGCACAGGGATGTGTTTGAGGCCCGGGAATTGGTTGGGTCCCGTGGAAGACAGAGCATATTGCACCGTCCCTGGCCAGGGGATATTGCATTGCTCAGGACTGTCTTACGTGGGATACCTGAGGTTCCCGGCTGATGTCTCCACACCCTGGGGTCTTCATGCCCTTGTGATTGCAATTCCCCTTTCACAATTTACCTCCCCTCTCTCAATCCCGCTCAGCTGGGCTATGTCACGTGTGGGGTGTGGATCTGGGGTAGATAAAAGGATCCAAGCCTTGGAGGGGCTGGTGGCCTTAGAGTCCTGCTATAGGGCTTCCTGGGTGTAACATCAATAAACCCTCTTAACATATACCCTCCAGCATTACTTTCTTTAAAGAGAAAATGCCAGCGTCTTCTCCATTGTAAAGGTAAGTACCTGCTGCCCCTTAGGGCAGAGCTGTGAACCGACAAATTACGTGCATTAAGGTAGTAATTTAATCCATGGAAGCTGATGTGACAACCAAAAGACGGCAAGAAATAAGCATTTGTTTAGCTTGTGCTACATGCCAGACACTGTGCTAAGCACTTTACAAATATTATCTTATTTAATCCTCAGAACAACCCTGAGAGTGAGGAAACTGAGGCAAATAGATGCTAAGTGACTTGTCCATGGTCACCCACCTAATAAGTGTCTGAGACCCAGTTTGAATTCAGGTCTTCCTGACTCTAGGTCCATTAAGCTGCCTAATCACCTCTACCAAGTGAAATAATGTAGAGGGAGAAGAAAAGGGGGCCCAGAACAGAATTGTGGGAGATACCCACTCTTAGAAGACATGAACAGGATGAAGATTCAGCAAAAGATACTGAAAAGGACCAGTCTGACAGGTAGGAGGTCAACCAGTGTCTTGAAAAAAGAGAAGAGAGTATGAGAAAGAGTATGATCAACAATATCAAAGGTTCCAGTGAGGCCATAAGGATGAGAACTGAGAAAAGGCCATTAGATTTGGCAATTAAAAGATCACTGGTATATTTGGAGGGAGCAAACTCTGTTGAAGTTGGACTCCAGAATTAAGAAGAGTGTAAAATAAAAGCAAATGAAAGCACCAATTGTAGATGGTCATTTAATCACTTAACGTCAATTAGTTTTTATAAAATGATATTTATTTCAAACTTATAACAAGGACGAAAATATAAACATCTCACCCCACCCAGTAGCTTGGAGGCAGGGCATACCCTTCTCCTTATCACCTCAGTGTCTAGGGACCACAGTTTAGCTCCATTCTTACATAGCAATGGTTGCTGTCCAGATGCAGCATGACAGATGGGTGGGTCCTCTCAGTTCACTGGCAAGGTCCAATCCTTGCACTTTGGGACATTGATGCCAGGCTGGCTAAAATATACTGCCTGGGCCACTGGAATACCAAGAAAGGTCATATAATCTCCACTCTCTTCACCTACAATGGAAAAAAAACCAAAGATGCCAAGGACTGAGATCCATTTCTCAGTGTTCACAGACGGGAGAAGGCTCATCAGTTGCAATGAGTGGGGGGGAAATCTCCTATGTCTTCAAGAGTGACTGAGGAAAAGAGGGAATGCTGATGCTGACAGGCCTTTCTGAATGCCTCCAAAAGCTATCAAAGAGCCTTGCCTTTTATCATGGGTTTAGTCGATTAGAACCAGTTATGGAACATCAATGCATACTCCACCATCTCTCCATTTCCCTTACATGATATCACTATTCTCCTGGAAGCAAGCTTCCCAGTGTCTTCCAAATGAAGAGTCTGAATATAAATCAGTGGAGCAAACTGATGGGGTCTTCACATGCAGCAGACCAACATAATACTTGTTTCATTAAAACCTTTTTTGCCTTAATTATTTAATGTGAAAAATCAGCAGAGAGAACAGATGACTTTTGGAGGACTTTACAAAGCAATCTAGGCTAAGAAGTGGCACAATGATGCTCAAATGAGGACATGAATTATGGTCCCCATGAGGTATCCTACTGGTAAAACAATGGTAGAAGTTGGAGTTGTTCAATGGAGCACTGTACAGGATTGTCATTGTTTCCGCACATGGTGCCAAGAAACAGTTGGTGTTAACTAGAGTGGGTCATGTTAGGGCCATGAAAGTTCTACATGATGATTTTGGACATAGAGGTCAAGAAGAACCCTGGAACTGGAAAGGGGTGGATTTCAGATGACTAGAGATATCACTAAGAAGTGTGACACTTGCTCTCATTATGTGCAAAGAAAAGTACTGCTAACTCATGATGTATACTTAGAGAATATAAGCTCTAGCAAACCTTTGGAACTAATCAGCACTGATTTTTTTACCACTGGAAGGAGGTAGTTAGAACATAAGGAAGAACATAGTAGTGGCTGATTATTTTGTCAGATATGCATAGATATGTCAGACATAGACAAGCTTCTACAACTGCTAAAATATCATGGGGGAAATATTTTTCAGTGTATGGATTCGCTGATAGGATTCATTCTGATTATGATAGAAACTTCATAAACAAATTACTCAAAGAAATATTAACTTCGGCAGGTATTAAAAAAAATCAAGAACTATACCTTAACAACCTCAAAGAGACCAATAATCTGAGCTTGTTGGGAAAAATGAAGCCTGAACCAAAAAACTCAGTGAAGCCAACATAGTTCATTTTTAGTGCATACCACCGCTAGAAATTATGTCACAGTAGAGTGCTATTTTACTGTAAGATATGATGATGGGGATGGGTTTAGAAAAACCTGAGAAGACCTGCATTAATTAATCAATCAATCAATTAATTAATTAATTCAAAGTGAAGAGAGAAGAATCAGGAGAACAATTTGTACAACAAAAATAGTGTAAAGACAAACAACTTTGAAAGACTTAGAAACCCTGATCAATAAAATAGAACCAATCACAGCTCCAGAGGGAAAAAAGGAATGTTAACTACCTCCAGTTAGAGAGGTGATGGACTCAGTGTAGAGTGAAGCAAATTTTCTCTTTCAGACATGGCTAATAGAAAAATTTGTTTTGCTTGACTCTACACATTTGTAACAGGCTTTGTTTTTCTTGATTTCTCAGTGAATGAAGGAGAAAGAAGTGAGGAGAGAATTGAAATTAAGAGAAATGATGACACAGAACATTTACTAATGTTGAGTTGGGTATGAAATATGACTACCTACTGATTTGTGCTTAGGAGTCTTTCTGGATGAAAAGGATAGAGATTTCATAATCAAAATATTTCATGTTTGGGAAACAAGTTGAAGAAACCCTACCAACTTGTTATGAATTTAGCTCAAAAAAATTCTGACAGAGTGGTGGCTAGGGGCGGGGTGCAGTGAATAGAGCATGGTCTTGTAGTCAGGAGTACCTGAGTTTGAATCTGGCCTCAGACACTTAACACTTACTAGCTGTGTGACCTTGGGCAAGTCACTTAACCCCAATTGCCCTGCCTTGCCCCCTCCAAAAAGCAAAAAAAAAAATTCTGCCAGAAATACAATATTATGTTTAAGTTTGTTATCAGTAACTACAGGCAGGTTGCAGGGTTTGGGTGATAAACTTCAAGGAACCAGCAAAAAAATTGATAGAAGTAGATCTATTCCTTTTTAAGGCACTGAGAGAATAAAAAATTTGCTGGTGTATAGAATAGCACCCAACTGTGGTGGTGACAGTAGTGAGGTGTCTTTAAAAATAATTAAGAGAAACTATTTTCTGCAGAAGAAGACTCCCTGAGAAGCAAAGTAGTAACGAACAATTAGTGAGGAGATCTTTGAAGAGAAGACACTATATATGAGATGCAATTAATCTGAGTTAGACAAATGGCTTCTAGTGAGGAAGACACTATACATAGAAATCCAACAAATTTTGCTGGAACTGTGGAGAACTCTAAATCAGATATGGGGATAAGATTGAGCCTAAAAGCAATCCCTTTCTTGGATAATTCCTCATTTATAGAGACTTCTAAGGAAAAGAGACAATCTACAAAATTTAGAGATAAGTCAGCCCATAACTTTTAAAGCAATTTGTATTATGATATGTGTATTGTACATAATATTAATTTGATTTCCAGGGGACTAAAAATTTTTGGCCATGGGGAGAAATGTAATAGCTATTTTACTAGGCTCTCCCACAGAGACTAATAAATTAAAATTATTTTTAACTGAATTTTAAGAGGAAAATGAAAGTTCAGGAAAAGGCAATTTGGCTGACATTTTAGAGTTACAATTTCAACTGTCATTTTATGAGATGTTTCTATGGAGTCAGTCAGAGTGTGTGGGGGTTTAATGTTAATCTGTAAGGGTCTATGAGGTGTCTATGGTGAAGGCAGAGAAAAAAGATGATGAAAAATGTTAGAACCATCAATGCTTATTTTATAAAGACATATTATAAAGATATTTATATGAAGAGTGTGAGAAGCTGGAAGTTTATGATGCGTTTTAGAGAGCTCTGTGGTTGCTAAAGTGAGGACAAATTAAAAAGGACTAAAACAATTTATTTCATGAGAGATCGAATCTAACTCATCTTAAGGGGAAATATGAAAAAGATTTTTGAGAGATTTTTAATTGGTGTCTTGAGTGACCTTAAAGAATTTATGTTTTCAGAAGTGAATTTATTTATTATTACAGAGAGGGTTTGAGGTAACTCTAGTTGTGATCTTTCTCATAGATATTATTTTTATATTTATTTATTTATAATAAATATATATGCATATTCATTATTTATTCCATTGTTAATAAATGATAAATTCAATAACTTTAATAGTTATTTAATTCTAAGAGATTGAAATTTAATACATAGATATGAGCAAAATTGGGAGGACATTCTTTAGTTTATTAAATAAATAAATATATGTGTCAGTAGTATAACCTGCATATGTAGAGTGCTTTGCAAACCTTAAAGTATTAAGTGTGCCAACTATTCAAATAATGCTTCCCAATCCCAAAATACAACCAGACAACATGAAGACTTCATTTGTATGCTGTGTCTTCTTTCTTTAGCTTCTCCTCCTTTGCTGATCTTTTCTATCTTCTTTACCTCCCTTCTCCCCTCTTTCTATCCTGTCTTTCCACCAGAATGCTGCCATCATCTAGGGAGCAGCCCCTTTGGAGAAGGGACTGCCAACATGCCACTGATAAAACCAACACCATCTGCTGACCAACTGCCACCACTGGGACAGACAGCCAGTCTAGTTGAATCATTTTTATTCTGTCTTTTCTACAGACTCCTCATTGACCCTCATAGTTCAGAATTAAACCTATACACACTCTCTCCCTGACTCCACAGAGAGAAGAACCTCATTAGAAAGACAGTTACAAGAGGTGGTAGATGTCAGGTGCATCAAATCACTTCCACCATCTATCCTGAGTCCCCAGTGTAGATCGCACAGAAGTATGTACCTTAGAAGCCCCAGGAATAGCAGTGTCCCTCAGACCACCAGCCTTACTTCCAGCCCCATAGCCATCATCCAAGAAAGCAACCTTTACAGAGATGCAACCTGGCAATTGTCCCTACAAGTGCTGCAGCCCTTTCCTCCTCAGCAGTCATAACTGTTAAAAACCCATAAAAGAAAGTTCTTGATAATGACAAATGGTTCGACATCAGAAACACATGTGGTTTTTATCTAAGGAAAAGAAACAAAAGAATATGCATTGTCTTATGCCTTGCATTCTATGGATCACTGGACCTTTCCATCTGACCTGCTGCTGAAATCTTTTCTTTGTACTGTTTTCCCCTATTAGACTGTAAGGTCCCTGAGAGCAGGCAATATCTTGTTTTTCCTATTTGTATTTCCAGTGCTTAGCACAATGGTAAGAACTTGATAAAAATTAATCTCATTCATTCTCTTCCAGCTGTTCATTATCTTCTATCAATGCATAGCCCCCACCAATTCTCATGAATAGACATGGAATCCTTTCCATGTTGCACCACACCTCTACAACATTTCAAAATTTTCTGGTGTGATATGTAATAAAACAGGCAGAACTCCATTGAACTAAATGATTTTTCAAAGACCTTTCTAACCCCCAGAGTCTATGGAATGAATAGGCACACTCTTTTTCCCTTTTGATATGAGCAGAAAGAATACCTCTTGTTCCTTATCATCATTACCACCAACAGTAACATAAGTGTTTATTAACCCACAGCAGTGTACAAAGTGAATAGGGCCTGGACACAAACCATATATCTATGGTCTGTGGTCCATGAGATGTCTAAGAATCAGCCCAGCTAAGTATGGAGTGACTCTTTACCAGGTTGGTTTCAGGATGATATGTTTCTTAGCCTCAGTAATTCGCAAAGACTAAAGGGTACCCATGTCAGTGAGATCAGTGCAATATCAAAGTGCTACACAAAGAGAATAAAATTGGGACTATTCTTTCCTCTCTACCACTACTAATATTACCAGTATTAGCATTACTACTTGTACTACTGCTAGTATTAGCACTGTTACTGATAGTACTAGTACTAGTACTATTACTACAACCCCCTTCAAAGGCCAACCTATTATCTGTGCTGTGAGAGGGAGGACAATACATGGCAGTGTAGGAGAATTACAGCCAAGGTAATGTACAACAAGGCAGTTAGGTGGCACAGTGGATAGAGCATTGGACTTGGAGTCAGGAAGACCTGAGTTCAAATCCAGATTCACATGCTCACTAGCTATGTGACCCTAGGCAAGTCACTTAAACTTCTATCTATCTCAGTTTTTGAATCTATAAAATGAACATAATAATAACAGCTACTTCTCAGGTTTGTTGGGAGAATAAAATGAGACAATTTTTACAAACAAACCCTAAAGTACTTTATAAATGCCAATTATTATTTTTTCCCCAGAATGTTGTATATCCCAAGATTTTTATCTTGGCAATCAGGCAGGATGCTAGCATGGGTGTGGAACTGCACCAGGCTTGCAGGAAAGGGGAAAGGCATCCAGGTGGGGTCAGTTCTGTCCCCTTCAGAAGTCACTTGAGGCATGAGCTAAGGTCAGTGAAAAGTAAATTCTCCAACATAGGAGGAAGCAGTGATAGCTTTGAAGCCTAGTCCTCAGAGAATGTCATTAAAGGAGAAAGAGTCAGAAAATGGGCAATAAAATTATAGTGCAGAGAGTTCATAAGAAAAGCGACAACCCACACAGAGATAACCTTTAATAAACTTTATTGCTATTCACAAGGAGAAGAGTAGCTGCTGTTAGGGATACTCTCAGTATATGGCCTCATTGCCTGAGGTGAGCAGTAGACAGTGGCATTGGGGGTAGTTGGATACTTATGCTCAGTTTGAAGGTTCAAAGTCATTCAGAGTTCAAACTTATATAGAGTTTTAGACAAAGGGCAACATGATGCTAATAGGAGATTGTCTTGTTATTTATAGGACCAGTAAAGTAAGAATATTCTCTGAAAGGCCTAGAAAAAGGGAAGAATAAAGGGCAGGGATGTGAGAAATGGTACCTAATGATACCATTCCATCAAAAGACTGAAAAAAACTAATGGCCAGTCTCTAGGTTTGTTAGCCTTGGCTTACCTCCATCCTGGGGTACAGAGGCCATATTAGTCAAGCTGGTTTTTACTGGTTGACAGTTTACAGCCCAGTCCCAGCATTCCCCAATTGATAGACACCCCCTCAATTTCCAGTTCTTTGCCACCACAAAAAGAGCGGTTATAATTATTTTTGTACATGTGGGTCCTTTTCCCATGCAGAACTAGAAATGGTATTGCTGGGTCAAAGAGTATACTCAATTTTATAGACCTTCGACACAGTTCCAAATTGCTCTCCAGAATGGTTGGATGGATTGTAAAAGAATTAGCTAACTGGTGCTGGATGGTACAGGCAACAATTCAGCATTGTTGGCTCTGCAGCCATGTACCTGGAGAAAATATAGAGAAACAAGAGAGTCCTCTCAAAAAGTAGAAGCACATTCAAGGTGCCATTTGGGTCTGGTGACCTCCACAATTTAGTGATGGCCAGGGGTGAAGATCAAATAGAAAATCACACAAGTCCCAAGGAACAATTCGAATGGAGTCAGAGCAGCTCAGTCAGTTCCCTTTCAGTGTCCAATGTTATTTGTGGAAATAAAACAAGGAAATAAAAACAAGTCATAGTCTACCATTCTCCTCTCTACTTCTTCACATTATCTCTTCTGGGTTTCTTTCCTACCAGCCTGTAAGTAGACTGGCTACTGGGCAAGATCCACAATGTCCTCCTAGTCCTCTGGCATACTCTCTCAGCTGGGGCCTCTTCATCTCTACCAGCTGGTTTCTACCATACTATTTTCTTTTTTCTTTAACTTTTGTTTATTTTTTGGCTTATATCATTGATTTCCTCAAGATTTGAAGTTACAAATTTTCTCCCCGTCTTTCCCCTACCCACCACCCCAAAATAGCAATCCCACTGTATACTCCCTCCCCCAATCTGCTCTCTCCTATATCCTCCCCTGACACCCATCTGACTTTCTGGTAGAGCAAGATGGATCTCCCTATCCCAGGGCCTGTATATCTTATTTCCCAGTTGCATGTAAATAATAATAATAATTATATATATTTTTATCATTTGATTTTAGAACTTTAAATTCTAGATTCTTTCCATTCCTCTTTTGTCACCCACCCCCACTGGAAAGACAGGTAATTCAATACAGGCCGTACATGTGTAGTTACACAGCACATCTCCACAACACCATACTATTTTCTTGCCTCATCTGTGGGCCCCACTACTTCTTTGACAACTGTTCAGGCTAATTGTATGGTCCCATCTGTTCAGTGGCTCAAAGTTTTAACCTCTTAAGTCTTAAAACAGTTACAAGCAAATGAATTGACAGTCTATGTTGCTTTAAAGCCTCAACTCTTTGTTAGTCCTCAAACTGATCCTCTTAAATTCTTATTTCTCCTTAAAAATCTCTGAAAACTATTTCTTCACACTTAAGCTTTATTATAGCATTTTTTATTTTTGTTTTAGAAAAAGAGTTATTTTTTTCCCTCTTTCAATCATCAAATTATAAACTTATGAAAGGGGCATCCCTTTACATACTTTATAAGATGATTTAAACTTTTTAATTAATTAAAAATCCATTTTTTGCTCTTCTTGGTAAGCCAAATCCTCATATACCATTTAAAAACTGTGTTTCTTGATACATAGATCTGACAAGTTTTTAATTCAACAAAAATTCTTTTCCTACCCACTTTAAGCCAACTAAATTGTTCACTTATGAGAGAGGCATTGTCTTAAATTCTTACCAAGGTGATTTGTTTCTTCTTTTCATAAAAATGCTTTTTCTTCCCGTTTCAGTGGTCACAAGGCTCACATCTTAAAAAGGCAGCACCTTGCATAAGTCTATAAAAATATACACAAAATATATATATATATAAGGTAATTTTAGTGGTAGAAAGGAAGCAGGAGCTGGAAGTTTCAAGAAGGATCTCCTGTAGGAGGTGGTGCTTGAACTAAGTTTTGAAGGAGATACTAAAATGTAAAGGTGAGGAGGAAAGACATTCCAAACATGGGGGACAAACCTGTGCAACAGCATGGAGACAGAAGATTAAATGTGTGTGAGAAGCAGAAAGACCATTTCGTAGGGCTCAACCAAAGTACCTGGCTCAACCATAGAGCACATAGAGGGGAGTCATATATAAGACTGGAAAGTTGGTTGGCTGTAGCCAAGTTGTGAAAGACTTTAAATGTAAAAGAGAGGAATTTGCATTTGATCCTAGGATATTACCAGAGCTTATTGATTGGGGATGTGGGGGGTGGAGGAGAAGGAGCAAGTGACATGGTTATATCTGTGCTTTATGTATATCACTTTGGCAACTATGGAATTATAAGGTCATAGAACTAGACCTGGAAAAAAGACCATCAAACCTCATTTTATAGATTAGAAAAATGAAGCACAGGGAGGTTATATAACTGGCCTAGAATTACAGAGGTAGCAAGTATTTGTGGAATGTGGATCAGAGAAGGAAGAGACTTGATGTAGGTAGACCAATAAGTAGGCTAATGAAATAGTACAGGACTTGATGATGCCCTGAAGTAGGTGGGTGACTGTAGGTGGGAGAGAAAATGTAGTAGAGGTAGAATCAACAAGACTTGACAGCTGATTTCATATGTGGCTTGAGTGAGGAGTCAAGGGTAACACTGAGGTTGCAAAGTTAGGTGGCTGGAAGGATGACAGTATCTTCAATAGAAATAGAGAAGTTCAGAAGAATCATGAGTCTGGGTAAGGAATGATAATGAGTTCTATTTTGGACATGTTGAAATGTCCAATAAACAAGTAATGATGTGGGGCTGGAGTATGGGAGAGAAGGAAGATAGCTCTGGGAGTCATCTACATAGAGATGATAATTAAATCCACAAGAATTTATAAGGACTTGAAGATAGGGAATGTAGAGGAAGAGGTGGTCCAGGATAGAGCAAAGAACATGAATGACTATTTATAACTTTAATTAGATATCTTATGGGATCAAAGATTCAGTGCCTTTAAAAAGAACACCTTTTTTTTTTTAAACCTAAGAGGAGGTAAAGGAAGAAATGAGTTTGGTAGCAGAAGGTAGACACAAGAATATGCTTTGCATTGATAGAATGCTCAACTTTTGGGGAAAAATTTTCAGATCATCATCTCACATATTTCTTTTTTAATTTTTGAAAATAATTTTTATTGTATATGTTTTAATTGCTCTTTAAACATTTGATAGAATTCATTTATAAATCCATCTAGACCATTTTTTTTTCCTTTTG
This sequence comes from Pseudochirops corinnae, assembly GCA_028646515.1. Taxonomy (NCBI): domain Eukaryota; kingdom Metazoa; phylum Chordata; class Mammalia; order Diprotodontia; family Pseudocheiridae; genus Pseudochirops; species Pseudochirops corinnae. The sequence continues at coordinate 197,423,066 of CM053586.1, forward strand.
GCAGATCACTTATGGTTTGCTTGATAGATTTTTTTCTGAAATTGAATTCTTTAAGATATTGATTTCTCATTTTGTTAATTGGGAATTTTATATTTTTATAATTTTTTTCCCCTTGCATCATCCTTATGAGTTAGATGACCAAATTTTCTTATTCTTATTTGATAGATGAGGAAATGGTATTGCAGAAAGACTAACTGACTTTCCCCTACAATGCCCAAGGTAATGGTAGCCTCTGTAGTTCAAGCTCAAAATAGTGCTCCCCCATATGCAAGGTAGTGTAGCTGGTCATTGCCCTGGAACCCATGGGCTCCTGTTCACACCTCAAGGAAGAGGGAGCAGTTATAACCACTCAGTGCCCCAAGTAGGATGTAAGAAGTCCCAGAATTCATACAACTTTGCCCCCAGAGCAGGAAATTTCACTGTTTTTATCAATGTGACTCACCTGCATATTTTATTACCTAACTAGATGAACCAGGGTCATGGAAAAACATGACTTTTATGTTTGTCTGGGATTGAGTATGAACTTTAGCATTTTCATTGGAGGAAAGTTTCGTCTTCAAAAGAAGAACTTGTGAAACTAGCCAGAGAAGAGCAATGTCAATTTTTAATGTTTTCATTATATTCATGTCTTTTCTGAACTTCTTTATTTTTATTGAAGACATCATCATCCTTCCAGCACCTAGGTTTGCATCTTCAATGTTATCCTTGACTTCTCATTCAACCCACATATGAAATCAATGCTAATGAGAGTTAGTCAAGTTGTCCATGCATATATATCCTGAATTTGTGGTTGGGAAACCTGATTCCTCAATATGAGAAGTAGGCTTCCAAGTTCTTGTATTCATTGATTCATCACCTCAACTCTGAGTACTCTGGGGACAATTCTATTTTTTACTTTAGTCTAGAGTTCCCCCTATCCCGAAAGGGGGAAATTTAGAAAGATACCTAATGTACATACTTGAATGTGGTATGTGCAGATGCTTTATTCCTATGTCAAAAAAATGGTAAGTACAAAAAAATCATAGCATGATTACAGAATGATTAGAACAGAATTCACTAACTTAGCATTACTAGTGAAATCAGTTAGACTGTCCAGTGGAAGAAGTTAAGGTGAACAACTTTACTGCTTATGTATTTATATCAATTACGTTAATGATTCCACTGGAAAGCAAGTATGCAAACCTCATTGAGATAGGAAACAGTTTTTGCAAGGCTGCTAACTTGCCATTTCACCTAAGAATAGTATAACCTTGATCTTCTCCTTGGTGATATTTTTTTTTTAATGATTCTTACTCTACTCTTTGCTCCAGCCCACTTTTCCCTTTGCTGAACTATTCTTTCCTGGCACTGAATGAACTGCCTGATACAAGTATTCCCCTTTGCTATCAGTCACTGCTTCTTCAGGGGATACCACTACAGTTGCCTTGCTAGGAGTTGCCGCTGAGACCAACTGGCCTCCAAGCTTTTGCTTTTCTCACAAGGCCTGGTACCAAAGGAAAGAAGATATAAAAGAGAGGCAGCTCCATTCTGTGAATTGTCTTAGTTTGGGAGGACATACATACGTGTTGTATAGCAGGGTAGGGGCAAGCCATCACCTCCTAGTCTTCCAGATAGCTCGAAGAGTTGTCCTCATGCTTTGAAGCCATAAAGAAAGTCATCCAGAGGAAGGAGTGGCCCTTTTAGTATATCCATTGAGTTCTGTTCCAGAGATAAGTCACGTATGGCCAGAAACTATACTCCCTTCAAGCTTCCATGTGGTCATCAGGACTAGTGACTAAGTATACTTCAAAAAGGAGGGGAGCACCTGCTACATGGATCTTAAAGGGTTATTGGGATGAGCTAGTCAACCAGAAGCAGATGAGGTGGTCGACTTTGCTGTTTATCATTTGTACCAGTCACATTAGTGACTCCATTAGGAGTTCTTGATGTTCTAGTATATACCATCCTTTTATCATTGTTGTTTGTCCTTCATTCTCAAAGAGGACCAAAGACATCATGAAGGTGATATCTTGACTTGCAAGTGAATTGATTTAAGTAAGGCAGAGCTATGCATAGTCATTAGCTTTCATCATGCTTTCTAAGTGAACAACTTCATCTTCATGGGGAAAACGGATATTAAATATTTTAGTGCCTTTTGTTATGGAAATTAATACACCAAAAAAGGAAGAATTAGAGTCCTTAAATGAGATGTCTCATAAGCTAGGGAATTTAGCTTTTATGGTCTTTTGACTTTGATATTAATTTTTGTGGTACTATGTTTGTGAACAGACATACTTGCTTACATAATAATCTTATTTAATTGGAATACTTTCTGACTCTTGTGTTCAAGGTCTAGGCATAGCTATTAAAAAATTTTGCAAGGAATCTTATGCTGAGACTCCTACTGTCCTGGATTCTGTTGCTAAGCCTTAAACTCTGGGAAGGTACACACATCAATTATTTAGACAGGGTCCTGGATATATTTAATCCATTTATAGTGACTCCAATACATTGTATATTCTTCAATAAGTCTATTTTAACTTGTTCAGCTATTCTTTTTAAAGAGTGGCAAAACATGCCTGTCAATGACATTATTGGCACTGAGTGGCTTCTTTACAATCATTTTGGGAATTTTTTCATTGCACGCCTTTAAAGATGTCAGTTTTAGTCTAGCAAGTATGCTCGTTTCTTTCTAAAAAGATGAAAAACTAGTGAATGACAATCTGTCCAATTTCTGTGAAATTTTTCATAATAAGAAAGGAATCTTAGCCTACAGAAATGGACAACAAACTAATGAAAATCTCTTTAAAAGAAATGAAAATTTTACATCTATTTTGAAAATAGATCTCACTTTTAAAAGGGTAATTTTTGTAATTTTACTTTCCTGCTGTAAAATGAGTTTTCTGAAAATAGAGACTGCCATTTGAAATGCTGTCCAGTCACAATCTTTCTTAAAAATGGTTTCCCTAACTTGGACTAAAAAGAATATGCCTTTATTTTTCTTATATGCAAGTACCAGATAATTCACTAAAATGATCCTAGTATGATTGGGTTGGGTTTCTATTAAGACTGTATAATTATTTTTAATTTCAAATTTCATAAAAAATTTATTGAATGGCAATTTTCATCACAAAAACAAAATGTCTTATTTCTTACCAAAAAAAGAGAGAAAGAAATTAAGAGACTTCTCACTAAATTCCTGGTCTTACTTCCACTAATTTACATTCCTTCTCTACTCTCTCTCCCCAACTCTCCTTTTACCATTAAATTCTTGTTAATGATACTGTTATTAATGGTGGATTTTTAAACTTTTTTTGGAGAGTGGGAAAGTGGGAAGTTTCTTCTCTAGATTTCATTGAAAACCTTTGCCAGGTTTTGTTTTTTTTTTAATAATTTGAAACATCAGATGTTTATTTTGGAATATCCTCCCCAGAATATTTGATAAGACTTTTGTGAGATTTCAAGGAAAAGTTTTAACACCAGGCTTGGACACATTGTCTCCTCCTCCAAAATTCACTTCCTCTCCTCAATTTTGGAAGGAAATTGAAACTATGGTAATTGAAAACCTTAGGCTACTCCCCAGAAAACCAATGCAAAGAAAAACCCATGGGAGAAAAGTAATTTCTTGGCAAAGATCCTGATAACATTTCACTCTTGGTCCAATCAGGCATGTTCTCCATTGTAACCTTTGCAAAATGTCACCCTCTTTGCAAGCAGAAGCTGGTCTCCCATTAAAAAGCTGGCAATTCAAACTCCTGAATCTGTTTTTTAATTCTCATCCAGATTTTGAGATTTTTCTCTGCAGGAGTCAACCACAATTCCTTTGCTACAGCTTTTGGAACTCACTTTTTAAAGTGCCTGGAGTTAATGTGGTTTGGATTCAATTGGCCCCTAAGAGTTACTGTTGGGAAAACCCCAATGAATTTTAATTTGCTTCTATAGGGGAAAAATATTTATTCGAATTGGAATATAAGTTGATTGTCAATATTTAACTTTATTGTATAGATTTTTGCTACAAAGAATGACTGTTTTCCAGACTGTGATGTACAACTAGATAGATCATCCTTTTTATTGGGGTTATTTTGGGGTTATTGGGGTTATAGGGCTCATTTATTGATATATATATATATATATATATATATATATATATATATATATATATATATATATATATCATCTATAAGTATCCATGTGCTGGATAGACACTGAAAATGCATTGAGCCCATAATTGAAAAGGAGGAGAAGAACAGACTGAATTACTTTTGGGTAATCACAAAGGATTCACTTTAACAAGAGAGTGCCTGATCATAAGACCAGGGGTTGCAGAATCTCTCCCACCAATAGACCCTAGTTCTGGGTTCTTGTAGGTACTGGACCAAGTCCTCCCATGTGATGAGTGATGAACATCCATCCTCATGGATAAAAAAATCAGCCCCTTCCCAAGCCTGATTTGCTTTTGCCTCAAGGAATTATTGCTTAGTAGGTCTAGGGGTATGTATATCTCTACATTGGGGTGCATGGGGTGTTCAAGGAAGATTAGCACCTCTGGTCAGTTCTTTTTAGGGATGTTTATCCACCTTTGGTGTCTACCTGGAACTCAACCCTCATCTGTGGCTCCAAGAAGCTGTAGTAGGCTTGGTAGCCACACTTGGTAAAACTGTCTTGAAAATGGGCTAAGTCAGGTTGAGGGTAACCAATGGACCTCAAAACCATTGCTGAGTTAATGGGTGGTTGTAATGCCAAGCAAAGGCAACTTCCAAGGTTCACAACACCAGCATAGTAATTCGATTTTATTCAGTGACAAATTAAGGCAAAAACATTCACAGAACAGAGAAAATCAAAATGCAGTGTAACTAATTCATTTAGCAAGTTCAAAGTAGCCTATCCATGGGCAGTACATTCATTTAGTCTCTCTTACACCCAAAGTCTCTCTTCTCAAATGGAGATTAGTTTCCAATCATAAACAAAGTACATTCATTTGGTCAGTCACAGAGCACAAAAGAGTGAAAAGTTTCCCACCTCTGGATCACAACTGAATTACAATACCATCCATTAATGCCAAGTACTTTCTCACAAAGGGCAGGAGAGCACAAAAGGCCATCTACCCTTAAGCTACAACAAGTTTAAGTATCATCACATCATTTAATACTCAAGGAGAGGTCTTTTCTTCATATCGACACAAGGCAGGTTCTCAGCAATCTCTGTTCCTGGGGAGACAAAGCTTAACAAAGCCACAATGTACATTGCCAGTGTCCTCATTAATTCACTCTCTACCTGCAGAACGGTCTCAGAACCCCTGAAAACATCAGCAAGACCCTCTTCCAGGATTTCTGTAAACATACAAGAAGAAAATTCTTCTTCAAGGCTTCCGAACCAGCAGCAAGGTTCCAGGACCTCTGCAACAACAGCACTGTCCTTCACCAGCAGATGAATGTGGCAAAACAACATCAAAACAGACAGACAAAATACTGGCATCACAGCCATGCCTCCTCAGTCTTCAGCAGCTCTGGGTAGCAATTCTTAAAAGTCCTGGGCAGCTCCAACTGGCACTCAGCAGTCTCTCAGCAACTCTGGCCCCTAGCAATTCTCCTCTCTGTCTCTGCCTCCATGATATTGCTCCCCCAAAGTCTTTCTAGCCTCTCTCTCCTTGGGCCTTTTCTCTGCTTAAGCTTCCCTCTGAATCCACAGCACCAGCTCCTCCCAGCTCAGCCCTCTTTCTTCAGGTCAACAAGTCCATCCCCCAAGTGGGATTCACAATCTCTGGGTTTTAACATTCAACCTGAAAACCAAGCCAATACAGGGGGATCTTTAAATTCCATTACTATTACAAGTGTCTACCTGAAGCATACAAAGATCTCCTCTGGTGGATTGAGCAGATGAGAAGAAGGACTGTGGGGTGCTTAGAGCTTAGTCAGACATTGAAGATGCCAAGGTCATGTGCAAGAAATAACCAGAATGAAGGAAAAACAACATATCTCTACACTATTCCCTCCCTGCTTAGAAGCTCTCATGTTTGTGAAAATTTATGCTTGCCTAGGAGCATGATTTAAATATTGCCTCCATTTCTTGTGGGTCATCCGAATGGACATGTCTTCTCTTCCTTCATATCTTAGCTACACTGAAGCAGAACTGTCTTCTGTGCCTTTAAAGAGATCCAAACCTCTCTCCCAGTCCCTACTCAGGCTAGTATTAACTATATCACATGAGGATTTAGTAGCCATTGGAATTTCTTTTGCATAAAAGGGAATAAAATACAACAATGAAAAGAGAGTGAACAACAAGAAGGAGGGTTTGCTGGATGCTCATAAAGAGGCAGAAGCAGCTTCTCTTTATTTTTACTTCCTCTTCCAAAAAACTAAGGAGAGACAAAACTCTAATGACCTGGACCACTGTACCCGATAGGGAGCTTCTTCCTTACCTGGAAAGGAGGAAGGAGGATAAGGAGTTGCCCCAATGTGGTGCTTGCATTATTTTTCCAACATTGTCTTTGGAACCTCACAGCTCCAATCAGTCTACCTACTAATGCAGCCCATCAGGATTTCAGGAGGCAGTAGGAGGACAGGCCTCTGGAGATTGGACAGATTGCTTGATCCTAGGGAATGAACTCTCCTCTTCTAAGTTCTCTCTCTCATTATTCTCCAAAAAGAAGTCCAGGAAAAAACATCACCACATTGGCGAACTCTATGATAGAGTCTGCTAGAGTCTCTTGTCTCTTTAGCAGTGCTAATTTGAACTAGGAATCCAGGATCACAAAAAGTTTTTAAAGACATACATTTCCACTTAAAGGTCTATTTTTTTTTCACACCAGTATTCTTCTGGTGTGGTAATAGATTACTAGTCTCTGAAGAGTTAAAAATGAGTGTTGCTTTGAGGTCAATGGAAAGGCATATAGTGGGTATGAATAGGTTGCAACACATTACCAACAGAGAATTATGAATAAGTGGAGTAAAGAATGTCACCAAAGGCACAGCTCCAGTGCAAACTTCTGTATGAAGATTTCCTGGTTCTTCCCTAGTAGTTGGAGCTGTCTTCTTGAAATTACTTTGCATCGGAGACAGGGAGAGTCAGAATGGGGTTGAGCATCTCATGGAAGAGGCAAGAGATAAAGGTTACAATAGAGGGGGAAAAGAGGAAGGCAAAAGGGAAAGAGTCAACCTTACTCTCACGGAATTTGGCTTAGGGAAAGAATGACATAA
>CM053586.1:197439701-197506923 GCA_028646515.1 Pseudochirops corinnae
GGAAGGGGGGAGATATAAAAGGGAAGGAGGAGATTTTAGAGCTATAAAGGAACTTTAAGGTTATCTAGTCTACCCTCACTCTCCCTGTTTTCCAGGTGAGGTGAAGGGACTTGCTTATTCAAAGTCACAGTTAGTAAGTAGCACAGCCAGGTGTCCTGCCTCCAAATCCCGTGCTCTTCCCACTAAGCCACATGGCCGTACCCTACCCCTCCTATAGTGGCTGAGGCCCAGAACTTCACCATCGCGCGCTGCCTTCCAGAACTGTCATCCTAGAGATAAATTAATCCAGGCAATTACAAAGCCGCTGGAAAATACAAATAACCAAGACAGGTGTTAAATGGACTCTCTGTTGTTAATGTCCAGGATTGAAATGACCTGTAGCAGTGGCTAGTTTTTGTTCAACTGAAATTTAAGTTTCTTAAATCTATGTTTTGCAAATGGGCCAAGGAACTGTCAGACTCTCTGAAGTGTTGCTGTGCTGGAGAAGTACATTAAAGAGGGAAAGGCAGAAGCAGAAAACATTTTGTTTTTCCCAAGGGGCCTTCCTGGTCTTGACTCAGTTCCCCGAGAGGATTCTGCTGCTGCCTGCTGGCCTGCCACATACAGATTGCTACAGAGCTCCAGCAGCACGGCAAGATCCCATTATTAGTGCTCTGCAGACAGACTCATGCTTGTGCTTTCCTGATTGGAAACTGAAACATCCAACTTATGCATGGAGGGACCTTGGGTCATCCTATAAGACTTCTGATTTATCTTTCATTTAATAAATAAAGCTTGAAGGTTTGATAAATGAAACTCAAAAGGACATCAGAAAAACAACTGGAACTAGAAATAGTTACTTATTCCTTCTCTCCCACCCTGAAATCTAGGAACCAGGCTCTGTATTTCTCCCTCTGTTGTCTCATCCCTAAACAGCAGACTAGAATAATGAAATAGTCTGATTCTGTAGCCTTTGAACTAAGTAAGCCTTTGGAGTCTTTCCCTGACGAGGCTTGCCTTAGTACGTATTCTCTTTTTAGCTCAGGCAACCAAAAGTGGTCATTAGCCTGTTAGAGCTTAACTTTTGGAGGTGGTTTTGGGCGTTTACTTGTAGAAAGTGCATACATACATTTTGGTGCATTTTTATATTAAACATACCCATACCTTTCATCTGTCAGATTCATTATTTTAAAAATTTGAATGAAATCCTTTTCACCATTGGAGTGGTACCAATAAATCCCTGCCTTTCAGGGACTTTCCATACCACCACTTCAGCTTACCATTCCAGCTCCCACTTGGGTGTCAAGTTATCCATACTTTTCAGGATCCCAGAGTTGTTTGTTCATACAATATATTTTGGTTTTTGGTGGTGATGTTGCTCCTTCTTATCTCCTTCCTGGTATTTGCCTAATCAGAAGAAGCCTCGGGAAGGCATTGAAATACATCTTCCTGTCCCCAAGCTGTTATGGTTCTACATGCCCATCACATAGCTTAAACAAGATTTTTTATTTGAATTATGCCATCCTCTGTGAATCCCCAAATGCCACTGAGTCAGTTCCTGGAACCATCAACTACAAAGCGCCAACTCTGTGGTATCGCCCCTTTTATTCCACTAGAATCAATGTCTCAGCTGTCCCAGATGTATGGATGTGGGTGATGTTTATAGAGAACTTGGAGCACTCAACTTATCTTTCCTTTATGTCCCTTCTCTGCTCCCCCACCCCTTTCTTTTCTTTCCCTGCTGTGATCTTGTCTTTTCAGGGGATGTACTCTTCCAGATGGCAGAAGTTCACAGGCAGATTCAGAATCAGTTAGAAGAGATGGTGAGTATCAGGCTTCCAATGGCTGGATTCTCCCTGAGAGGAGGTAGATGGGTCAGATGCCTGTGGGGATGAAGTAGGCAAGTTGGGGCTCAGAAGATGACCTAGCAGTTTGTTGGGCCATAGATGTACTTTGTAAGGTAGCCCAACCATGGGGCTGCTGTCAGAAAGCTGTAGAAATATGACTGAGCCTCTTGGTTAGAAAGAAAAAGCTAATTTAGCAGACGGTGGAATCCAAAGAAAATAACATGTGGGATGGAGAGAAAGGCCTGGTGAGAAATGCCATTGTCTGGAGTGAGGGGGAGGTCATTCCTCCTGCATTTTATACATTGGAGGTATTTCTCACAGTTAATCAGTGTCTCAGTGGAGCCGCTGGCACTGTAATGAGGAGAGAAGACTGTCTCCATTTTTATCCATGTGAAATCAAGCCATTTAAACTTGGTTGATAAATGCTGAAACTGTCAACCGTTGCCTCGTCTCCTGCTCACTTGCACGTTTTCCAAGCAGTCTCCTTGGCTCCATATGGGTCTCCATCTGTCTCCCTAAGTTCATCAGCCGATCTTTCCTTATCTATCTAGACAGGAATAAGCTCATCTTTCAAAACTGGATTGGCTGTCTTAAAGAAAATTATTTGGCTTTTTGAGAAAAGGCCCGTGTACTGGTTGGCTCTGTGATCTGTCTTGTTTTTATTCTCTGGGTTTTGTACAGGTAGATGAGCAGGCAAATCACTTTTCCCATCATTAGGCAATATTTGCTTAGACCTGACTCCTGAGGGAATGTTCCAATATATTTTCTTTCTTCTATTTAGCTGAAGTCTTTTCACAATGAACTACTCACACAGCTGGAGCAGAAAGTGGAATTAGATTCCAGGTACCTAAGTGTAAGTAAACTATATTCTCCTCTTCTCTCTCTCTCTCTCTCTCTCTCTCTCTCTCTCTCTCTCTCTCTCTCTCTCTCTCATCAGATAACAAGGTGTATTTTCTGAGGTTCCATTGACATTCTTTATTTTTAAGTCTTTTCCCCAGTCTGAATGTTTCTTAACTTCCTATGAGTTTCCCATATAGGTAGGTTCCACCTTAACCCTCCCAAAATTCTTGCCTCTTCTAAACCAGGTACCTGTAGTATAATCCTGGCTGTAGTTTTGTGGGTTAAAACACCCAAGACTTAACCTTGTTTTAATTCAAGTGCCCCGCTTCTCCTTCTTACCTTTGGCCCCCTCTTTTTCCTTCTGGTAAAGCCCGTTGAATTACTTGGCTGTTCTTTCAGACCTACGTAATGTTTGCTCTCTTGTGCTTCTGTGGTCTCATCTAGCTTTTCTGTGCTCTTTTCCTTGCCCCCCCTGCCCCTCTCAAACCAGTTCCTATTACGAGTTGGCTAGTGTAGACCTTCCACTCATCCTTGTTGCAAGGAATTTAATATGAAATATTGGTCACCTTTATTAGTTCGAGGCAGGATCTCCAAAGTCTCTGTGGCAGAGTTCAATGTAGGATGCCGATCTGGGATAGCCAATGGAATTCAGCAGACATTTCAGTAAGCACCTACTATGTGCCAGGCACTGGGTGGGGATAGAGAGCTCTCCCAAGAACTTGACAATCTCTCTGGGGTAGAACAACTTCCATAATGATGAGAAAATATAACACGTATCTGAAATAAATACAAGATATTTTTTTTCAGCAAAGGGGGGGTAGAACCTAGCAGGGAAGAGAATCAGGAAAGACTTCTTCTAGGAAAGAAGCCAAACCTTAAAGGGAAGATAAGGTACCAAGAAGCCAGGATGAGGGGGGTATCCCTCCTCTTCCCCAACCCATCCAGTAGATGAATTTGGGAGATGAGAGGACTTGAAATCCTCTTGACATCCACATTTATATTGTGATCTCCTCCTCCTCCCTACTTTGCCTTGCAACTCAGCAGACAACTTTTCCTAATGATCTGTAGGGCCCCCTGCATCAGCTGCTGACCACAGAGAGGGATACTGGCTGGGAAGTGCTCCTTAGGAGCCAAATCCTTATCTGATCTGCAGAGAGCCAATGTGGACTGCAAAGGGATTGTTGTTGTTTTTGTTTTTGTTTTTGTTTTTGTCTGTTCTCAGGCTGCGCTGAAGAAATACCAGACAGAGCAAAGGAGCAAAGGGGATGCACTTGACAAGTGTCAGGCTGAGCTGAAGAAACTCCGTAAGAAGAGCCAAGGGAGTAAAAACCCTCAGAAGTACTCGGACAAGGAGCTGCAGGTAGGACCCTGGCCTCCCACTGGCCTCCCAGGTACCTTGCCAAGGAACTCTGGAGTGGCATTTTGGGAAATGGGGCTTGCAGGGATTATCCTTTTGGCAGAGAACTTGATTCTCAGTGGTTCTTCCTTGGCTGGTGGAATTTTTCCCTCTTTTCAGTAAGCAGATGAAGAGAAGGAAAAGAATGATTAAATTATGTTTTTTTCTTTTTTTTTTTTTGAACACAGGCAAGAGGGAAGTTGACTGCTTTTGATGCGATTGGGTGGACTGATTTCAGATGCTCAATTAAGTTGATTTTCTGTTGTCATTGAAGAAGCTGGTCTTCCAGGACTGAATCAACTATATTTAATGACCACCTCACTTCCTTTTGTTTGCCAACCTCCCCCCTCCTCTTGTTTGAGGATACCCTTCCCCACCTCCTAAGTGGCTTTGTGGTTATGCTTTCTATTCACTGAGGCTAAAAAGCCAAATGAAATCTTTCTACCCTATGCATTTTGGATTCAGAACCACAAGGGAGACCACAGACTGTTTTTATAATCAGGTTTTGATTGCACACCCACGGAACTGTGGCCTTTGAGCCCCTAGGCAGGCAAACTGCAGTGCTGTGGACAAGAGCAGCGTTGGCAGCTCCTGCAGTATGATGCAGATGGTGCCGAGGTATATCAGAGGGATACCTTTTGGCATTCCTCCTTTCCTGGCATCAAGCTTTTAAAAGTGAACCCCAGATGAGTGTGTTTACTTGTTACATCAGAAAATACAAGTAGTATCCTCAGGGGAAACCTCCCTTCCCTAACTTGAGGGGTGGGGATGGCTGTGATTTTGGTAAGGTAATGAGGGCTCTCCTTCAAGGTTCCTGTGAATTTCTTGAAAGTTATTTACCTCCCTTAGTGAAGGCTTTCTTTCTACACTGACTGTGAGGAGGCTAGCAGGCTGTGACAAGTATTTCACAGACCTACTTATTGTACTCTGCTCCTGTGCATTAGGCCTAATGAAAGGAAGTGTACCATTGGCACATCAATGCTTCCCTCACCCCTGCCCTGTCACCTAGGGAACCTGTGTACTATCACTCTTGCCACACATGAGTCCTGTATTCCTCTTCCCCACAAGCTGAGAAAGTAAGGATTTGGCATGTATCCCAAAAGACACGCCCTGTTCTTAGAACATGGTTAGATTTGACATAAAGAGTACAGGTTGTCCAAGATTTATGTCAAAGAGTTCTGATGGAGAGGACTAGGCATAACATTACCTTTGGGTGTTAGCACAGATGAGGATAATAAGTTAGCAAGATTCAGGATTCAGCTCTCCCAATCCACATTCCTATTGGTGGATTAGGTCCCCAGAGCCAGGATACTATGCAATCTCCTGTCTCAGGATCATTGGGGTGCCCTTGAGAGCCAATGGCATTCTTCTAACTCTATCAACTCAAGCCCCCATTCTGATATGTTCCCCACAATGTCAGTCTCCAGCAATTACTGCCCCAGTGTCATTTACCTAGTCCAGTGGTTCTCAACCTTCCTAATGCCGCGACCCTTTAATACAGTTCCTCATGTTGTGGTGACCCCCAACCATAAAATTTTTTTTGTTGATACTTCATAATTGTAATTTTGCTACTGTTATGAATTGTAATGTAAATGTATGATATGCAGGAGTATTTAAATTGAACATAACCCACAGGTTGAGAACTGCAGATCTAGTTGATATCTCCTCAGTAACATCACTAAGCAATAAGTTAACATTAATTAGTTTTTAGAAAGGGATATAAGAGATGTAATAAGATCCTAAGTACATAAACATTTCTGTGAACCAGGGCACACTTTCCCCTCCACCACCTTGGTCCTTGGGCACAGTGGGCTCCGTCTTAAAGTGGATATTTCTACCACTGACTTCCTTTGGGTGCATCCTGACTGATGAATGAGTTGCTCCCTTGTTTTCATGACCCTGTGTCTCAGCCATCAGGTGGAGTCATTGCTGGGCCAGCTGAAGGAGACTGCTTCTCAGGGTTGGCTGGTGACTCTTCCAGCCTTTTGTGACCATACAAGGTTCTATCTATATTGAAGGAAAGAAGGTACAAACAAAAACTACCTCGTTCTAGCTTGCTTATTACAAGGCTGTGTGCTCATGAGCTGGCCCAGGGGAGGACGGGCACCAGCCTTCTGGAGCTCAGAGCCTTGTCCTTGCAGCTCCATGGACAGGGGGGAGGAAAAAGCTTGCTTTGGTCTGGCTAATTCCTTTTTTATACACATTCATTTCTGGCTTAGTAGCCAGTAAAGAAGGCTTTTCTTTGGGTAGGTAGTGGATAGAGTGGATAGAGTGCCAGACCTGGAGTCAGGAGGACTCCGTACTTCCTGAGTTCAAATCCTGCCTCAGACATTTACTAACTGTGTGACTCTGGATGAATCACTTAACTTCTACCTGCCTCAGTTTCCTCATCTGTAACATGGGGATAATAACAGGACTTACCTCCCAGGATTGTCATGAGGATCAAATGAGATAATCTTTGTAAAAGTTCTTAGCACAGTGCCTGGCACATAGGAGACACTTTGTAAATGGTAGCTATTTTCTTTACTCAGTAAACCAGCAGAAAAGAATCACAGAATAAATCCACAAATTCTGCCCCCTTCCCTCCTCCTCCCCCACCACAGCTCCCACCCTCATTGCTTGTTATCCAGTACTTCCAGAAGCAAGCTCATCGTGCATGTGCTCTCAGGACTGGGCTCTCAGTGGTCAGTCTTCTCCTCCCATTACTATAGTGGAAACCAACCCCTAGGATTTAACATGTACCCTGCTTTCCAAAAGCCTAAAGGGCTTTCATCAGATCAGGAGGCGTGTTTAGTTTCACTGAGTTCTGAGATGAGGCCGAGAGCCAAGAATGGGATAATGGAAAGAGGCCTGAATTCCAGAGTCAGAGGACCTGGGTGTGAATCCTGGAACTGTTACTTGCTTGCTCTGTGACCCGGGTGCACTTTGCCTCTTTTCCAAACACTTTTAACTTTTTAAAATGAGGGGGTTAGGATAATGAACTCTACTATGGCTAGCCAGAGGTCATAGAGGGATGTGGGGTAGAATGTCAGCTGCAGTAGAGAAGAGAGGCTACCTTTAAATCAAAGACCACGTTGTCATTATGGTGGAATTCCTTAGACGGTTGAATTAATTATTAAAGTAGACTTTAAAAGGTGACTCAAAAGGAACTCCATCCACAAGCAGTATTATTGGGGTCCACATGTCAATACTGAGGTATCTGAGAAATGTTGATGTGTCTAATAGAATTGTTACAAGTTCCAAAGCAGGTGTTCACATTTTGTATCTTCAAGTGAGGGGGAGTGGGTAAGGTACAGGAAGGAAGAAGCATGGAGGGCATGGGTTGATTTGAGACACCTTTAATATCATCAGATGATTCCCATTTACATAGCACTTTAAGGTTTAAGTAGCTTTTTCTTTATGGTAGTCCTGGTTAGGTTCATTACATTTAAAGGTAGAAGGCATTTAAAGAAAATCGGATCCAAACACCTCATTTTATTGGTGAGGAAACTGAGGCCTGAAGAGATTGTGACTCACCTAAATTCACACAGGTATGTGATAGACCCAAGATTCTAATTTAGGTCCATGCCTGACATGAAGTCCAGGGAAATTTTATATAAAATATTTTCTAATATTTCATATAAAATATTTTATTTTATAATATTTTAAATCTTATGCAAAATATTTTATTTTTAATATTTCATATAAAATAACAATATTTTAAAATATCTTATAGCTGAGGGAACCAAGGCTAAAGAAGTTAAATGATTTGCTGAACTAGTATATGTCAGAGCTAGGATTCAAACCCGTTTTCAAAATGTCAATTTCTTTAATAGAAGATTTATGGGGGGAGGGAGAATTTGGGGAAGGTGTGGCTAGATCACCCGAAAAAGATTTGGCAGTTATAGTGTACTACAAGCTCAACAGGAGTTAATGATATTGTTACTCAGGCAGCCAGAAAAGCTAATTTAATCTTAGGCAGGATTAGGAGAGGCATAGTTGCAGAATGAAGGTGGTGATAATCCCACTGCCCATGTCAGAACACCCTTTGTTGTTGTTCAGTCATTTTTAGTGGCAGCTGACTCTTCATGACCTGCTTTGAGATTTTCTTGGCAGAGATACTAGAACGGTTTGCCATTTCCTTCTTCAGCTCATTTTACAAGTGAGAAACTAAGGCAAACAGGGTTAAGTGACTTGCTCAGGGTCACTCACCTGGTGTCTGAGGACAGAAATGAACTCAGGAAGAGGAGTCCTCTTGACTCCAGGCCTGACACTCTATCTCCTGGGCCACCGAGCTATCTCCAGAACACCCTTAGAGTGTTATATTCCATTCTGGTTACCACATTTTAGGAAAAACATTGATAAACTGGAAAACATTTAAGGGAGGTTAACCCGAATGATGAAGAGTATTAAGATCATGCTATCGTAGGAGGATCGATAGAAGGAACTGGGAGCGTTTAGCCCAGAACAGGGATGGCTTAACCACCCTCTTCAGATATTTGAAAAGGTCCTTGTATGGAAGAAGAATTAGACTTGTCCTGCCCCTGTTGCCTCCAGGAGCAAATAGAGAATGGTCTGTTTGATTTTCAAAACCCTTTATAACCAACCCCTTCCCACTTTTCCACTCTTCTTACTCCAGACTCTTTGATCCATTCTCTTTCCTCTAATGGCACTGGCCTCCTGACTTTTCTACAAACAAGACTCTCCATCTCTCTGCTCCAGGCATTTTCTCTGACCGTCCTGCATGCCTGGAATGTTCTTCCTGCTCCACTACCAACATCCCTGGCTTTCTTTACATGCCAACTGAAATCCTGCCTTTTACAGGAAGCCTCCCCCAACTCATCTGAACTGCAGTGCTTTCCCCTTTTTAATCATTTCCTGTTGATCCTGTATTATATACTTTCTTTGTGTACATTTGTTTGCGCATTGTCTTTGCCGTTAGATTGTGAACTCGAGGGCAGGGACTGGACTGTCTTTTGCCTCCATTTGTATCCCCATTGCTTAGCACAGGGCCTGGTACAGAGTAGGCACTTAATAAATATTTATCGATTGATTAATGGGTGAAAGTAGCAGAGAGACTTAGCTCAATGCAAGGAAAAGCTTTTAATAATTAGAGCTATTTAGAAGCAAAAAAGAGCCTAGCTCAGAGGTCTTCAAGCCAAATCTGTTTGAACACTTGTGAAGTTTGTTGTAGGAAAGATTCTCATATATGTACGGATTGAACAAGATGGTCCTATCCATCTATGATGTTTTGTTTCGTTTTGTTTTGTTTTGCAAGGGGGAAGGCAGGGCAGTTGAGGTTAAGTGACTTGCCCAAGGTCACACAGCTAGTAAGTGTGTCAAATGTATGAGGCTGGATTTGAACTCAGGTCTTCCTGACTCCAGGGGCAGCATTCTATTTTACTGTACCACCTAACTGCCCCTAGTCTATGATACTCTTTCTCATCCTAGTGGTGCACAGCAATACCATGCATGAAATGGAAGTCATTTTTGGTCCAACACAGGGCTTTTTACCCTCTTTTTGTATTATGGAACCCTTTGGCACTCTGGTAAAACCTAAAATGCACAGAAGTACAAAGGAGACCAGTTATATTTAAATGTAAGTAATTATCAAAATATTTTTTTAAAACCACATAAGTTTGCTCAGGTAAGAACCCCAGATCTGATAGAGCATGTGTTGACCCTTATACCGAAGAGCTCCTCAGAACAACAGCCCAGCTCTGTAACCCTCTTGAAGCATTAGCTGAAGGGTTCGTGGCTTCTTTCGGATTAATGGGGCAGTTGGTAAAAGTCAGAAGAAGTGAGCCAGGCTGGAACAATTTCTTCTCTTTTAAACATTTGCAGCTTAAGAGTACTTTCTCCTGAATCATCTACACCTCAGGTCAAATCTTAGTTTCAGGTTGTCTATGTGATATCCTCTACAAAGAACATTTCCATTTTAGTTAAGAACAAATGCTTTCACTTCCCTACCTGGCTTCTCCCCTTGTGCGCTTTAGCCTAGCTGTAGAGAAAAGAGGATAGAGTTGGGGAGCTCAGTAATCAAGTCTTTGATATATATATGCCTCACTGAACTGGGAAGGCTATAGGTTAGCTCTCTTATCAGCTGAGTGAATATTTGGGATTAGACCCTCAAACCTTTTATCTTTTTTCCCTAGGAATTTAGAGAATACTATCTTTTTTTGGAAGGGGCCTTGGAGTGGCTTAGGGAAGAGTAGCCAAACCTGTGGGTTGGTGTCTCTGAATTTCAGTTCCTGGGTTAAAACGAGAAGTTAGAATCATTGCTGTGGGATGGGGGCCCCTAAATTGCTTTTAGGATTTCATGGTACCAAGAGGCAAGATTTCTCTTCTGTTACCTTGAAGCTCCTCAGAACTTTATTCTGTTCTCTTTAGCCTGGTCACAAATCTGTAATTGACTGGCTTTTGTGAAAATGGCTCAGCACAGGCAGCAGGGGCTCATGAGGTCATTTCTTTGTACTCCCCTTTAAAAATAAACTTAAGAAAAGCTGGGACATCTGTTTACTAGGTAATCAGAGCTGGGGGGAAGATGGAGAGTCTCGGCTCTGTCACTTACTAGCTATGCGATCTTAGCTTGTCTGAGCCTCAGTTTCTTCACCTGTAAAATGGGGGTAATACTTGTTCCACCTTCTTTTTGAGATTATTGTGAGAAAAATGCTTTGTAAGCCATAAAGAACAATATCAATGTGCGCAGCTATTAATATTGCCATATATAATGATTCACCCTTCCAGATCAAACCCAATATAATTTTTATTGGGACAGCAACCATTTCTAATATTTTAATCTCTACACCACGTCCAGCACAGTAACATATACTGCGACGTCAGTACCCTACACATGGCTATTTGGTAGATACTTATCTTTAAGGTTTGGTGGGGGGGGGGGAGGGGAGTTACCCTGAGTTCTGTTCATCCTTATTTCCCCCCTTCCCATTCTTTTCCCTTGCTTTTTAAGGCAGCTAGATGGGATGGTTTATAAGATAAGACTCTGGACCTGGAGTCAGAAAGACCTCAGTTCAAATGTAGCTTCAGACACTTTCTTGCTGGGTGACCCTGGGCAAGTCACTTAACCCTGTTTGCCTTAATCCACTGGAGAAAGAAATGGCAAACTGAGCCAGTATCTTTGCCAAGAAAACACTGTGGCTAGTACAGTCCACGGGGTCATAAGAGTCAGACATGCCTTAGAATTCTTTTTTGACACTGTTTGACAATAGGTCCTGCTGAGTTGAGATGGAAGGGGCTTTCCAGAGCATCTTAGCATAACCCATTTTGCATTTTACAAATAAGAAGATGACTCTTTTGTCCCATCCAAGCTATCTTGCCATATATCCATCCATGAGGTAGGGGCTTGGCCACTGACTCCAAAAGGTTTTGTTTTGGGAAGTTAAGAAGGAACATTGGATCAGGTCAATAAATGTTGAGGCCGGTTTGGCAGCCTTGGACTAAATCTTCAGATCTTTTATAAGTTGGTAGGAAAATAGCACACTTTAGACTTAGTGGTACCAGGTCGGCTGACTCTGAGAAGTGTGTCATTTCACCAACTCAGAATCTATTTCTCTTACGTTTTTTAAACATGTTTTTTAAACCTTCTAGAAAGCTGTTACTCTATATAGAGGTCAGCACCAGCCTCCCAGTCCTTCAGGCTCATGACCCAGGAGTCATTAAAGGCTTCTTACTATCTCACCCACCCACCCCCAATCTATTGTCAAGGTGGGTTGATTTCACTTTTGTGTTATCTCTCCAATATACTCCCTCCTCTCCTCTGACATCACCGCCACTCTGGTGCAGGCCCTTATCACCTCAGGCCTGGACCATTATAGTAACTTACTGGTGAACCTGCCTGCCTCAAGTCTCCCTCTGCTCCAACTCATCCTCCGTTCAGCCACCAAAGTGATTTTCCTAATGTGCAGTTCTGACCATGTCACCTCCCCTGGTCAATAGTCTCCAGTGGTTCCCTGTCACCTTAAGGATCAAATACAAAAAGCTCAGACTTTCAAAGCCCTTTGTGTCTGAGCCCCCTCCTACTGTTCCTGTTTTCGTAGAGCTTACTCCCTAGCACATACTCTGATCTAGTGACACTGACCTCCTGGCTGTTCCATGAACAAGACATTCCACCTCTAAGGTATGTCTTAGAGGGCAGGGCAACTGTCCTTTGCCCCTTTTTGCATTCACAGAGCTTAGCATGGTGCCTGGCACATAGTAGACACTTAATGAATATTGACTGATTGAAAACTATGGTAGTTATTGAGAAGTAGGGTGCCAGAGAGGCTTAAAGGCTACAGTAGGATACTGGAGGCTTGTTTTTAGTAAGAAGTTGCTGACAGGCCTTGCTCCCTCTCCATCTGTCCTCCCCCTCCACTTTTCTAAGGAAGAAGACCCCTCTAGGCAAGATTACTTGAATAGGTCGTCTTTCTTCTTAATGTAGATTTTTGTCTTGGGGCATAAAGGCATTGGCAGAGATCCTGGTAGTTAAGAGGAAATGGGCATCATTTGAATCACTTTTCTTTCTGCCTCTGTCTCTGTCTCTCTTACTCTAAAGAGGCCGAGAATTTCAGTGTAACCAGTTAAACATTTAGATTTCAGCTTCTATAGAATGTTAATCACCCCTGTTTTACTAGGATACAGTCATGCCAGATGCTGCAAAAAGAAACCCATCTTCTATCTATAATGACAGTGTTTTCAGCGATGGTCTGAAAAACAGCTTCAGGAATCAGATCCAGAGCTTTTATACCTAAGAGATCTTTATACTTTCCATTCATTCTTCTACTTGTCCACTGAGAAGGGCCGGATTGAGATTTTAGGAACTCATCTTAGTTCACTCTGGCCTCAAGAAGTGAGAAAGGGAGGAGGCAGGGAAGTACCCTATTGTCTTTGGGAAAGTGTAGACTTCCAAAGCCGTGGTTGTTAAAGTACATTAGCTCAGTCGGTGGTGAGGCTAAGAAACAGCAGAACCACAGGAGGAAGATGGGCTGTGCAACTGTCTTTTTGCTGCTGTTTAAAAGGTTCCTGGGCCCAAGGAAATAAAAAAGAACCAAGCCATCTGCTGGGATATGGTGCTTAGAAAAAGTTGCTCAGTCATTTTTCAGACATGTACCACTCTTTGTGACCCCATTTGGGTTTTCTTGGCAAAGGTACTAGAATGGCTTACCATTTCCTTATCCAGTTCATTTTACAGATGAAGAAACTGAGGTCAACAGGGTTAGGGTGCTCAGGACACTTGCCCTAAATTGAGCCTTAAGCCCAGGGTTGATAAAACCCCATCATCTGGCTTCCCTTTCTGAGGCAGCTAAGCAGCACATGGACAGAGTGCTCTGCCAGGATTCATGGACACCTGAATTCAAATCTGGCCTTAGACACTTACGGGCTGTGTGACCATGCTCAAGTTACTTCTTGGCTATCTGCCTCAGTTTCCTCCTATGGAAAATGAGAATAATAATACCACCTACCTTTCAGGGTTGTTGTGAAAATAATATTTATAAAGCACTTTGTGAACTTTTAAGTGCTATGTAAATCTTGTCCTCCTCGTCTCCCACCTCCTCCTCCATTCCCATCCTTCCTCCATACTCCCTTTGTCTACATTTCCCCCCCTTCCAACAGCCAGTAAAGGGTGAGAACAGGTTGAGGAACCAGGTTTTAGAAGCATCGGAAAGTTTTTACTCCACTTTAGATGTGATTTTATGTTCTCTTTGCCTCTCCATTTCAGTTTTTCTTTTCTTAGATTGGTTAGTGGGCCAGTGGGGAATTTAGGAGATAATGTAGTTAAGTGTTTATAGCAAGCCATAGGGTGGATGGCAAAGGAAGCTCAGCAGGCCTGTATCCGTTGGTGCCTACAGCAATTCACAGTGCTGGTTGCTGGTTGCTGGTCTTTCAGCACCTCAGGGATCTTCTTGTCTGGTTAAGAGACTGTTTGAGGCCTGATCTTGACAGATTAGCTGTGTATGTGTGTCTATACCTTTATTCCCTCACGTGTCAGAAAGCCCATGTTTACAAGATTATAATTATCAAGTTTCGTTGGTTGCAGATGTCTTTCACCAGGGCTTAGGAGCGTTGGTCTTTATGTGTCAAGTATTTCTTATTCTGTGTTCCCAATCTGAGGTTGTTTTCTTAGATGAAATTGTTGTGGTCCCCTGGCTTCCTTTCAGCACCAAGTGTGGGATTCAACACTAGCACTGCTGATAATGTAGCACTTTTTTGGTCGACAGAGTCTTTGCCTTAAAATAGCCCTGTGAGTTATTGAATGAATGAATGAATGGTAGACAGAAAAAGTATTATTATACCTGTTTGATTCATGAGGAAGCAGAAAATCAAGAGAGATTAAGTGACCATCTCGGGCTCACCCACCATGCTTCAGGGGGAAGATGGGGGCCTGGATTCAAAGCCTGCCTCAGACATTTACTATCTGTGTGGCCTTGGGCAAGTCACTTAACAGCTCTTTCCCTTGGACCTGTGTTCCAGTGCTGAAAGCACCATCATTTACTTATAGGTAAAAGGAGGTGAGCTTTTTTGTATAGTATTTGATCTGATTATATCCTACTTCAACAGGGTTGAGTTCCTGGGCCCCAGTTTCATTATGTTTACAGTGAAGGTGCAGTGCGGGCAGCCAGGTGGCACATGGGTGGGGTGGCTGGACTGCAGTCAGAAAGACTCCTCCTGATGAGTTCAAATCCTCACTTACCCTTGTTTGCCTCGGTTTCCTCATCTGTAAAATGAACTGGAAAAAGCAATGGCAAACCATTCTAGTATCTCTGCTAAGAAAACCCCAAATGGGGTCACAAAGAATTAGACGGGACTGAACAACACCATCACCACAATCAGAGAATTGGATCAGATCGACCCTAAGGGTCCCTCCCAGCTACAGAGCTATGATTCTAAGTGTTAGAGTCAGGTCGTAAACAGATTTCCTCACCACAAAAATCAGTGCTTTTCTCCCCTCCCCTTCCCCTTCTGTGTTCTCTTAATATGTGCCACAGAATTTTATGAGGCTTCTGGGGGCTCCAGTAAGACAGTAAATGATTTCAAGATGAAATGTCCAGAGGAACAAGATGGGGAAGATGGGGGGGCGGGGCAGCTAGTCCTCTGAGCTAATCAGAAATATCAGCTCTGCCTAATGACTCCTCATTGGGAACTTTTCTATGTCCAGACTTTGTTTAGATACACAATACATTGGTGTTGCCAGTATATCTACCTTTCTGTCTTTTTCCTCTCCCTCCCACTCCCCATCTCCCCTCACTGTGCTGTATATAAATTGGCAAGTTGCTGCTTGAGTTTGAGTGTAGTTTTTATTTTGAGGGTGACATAGCTTTAATACCTTATTAGACTGAAAACAGGTTTCCTTTTTCTCCTTGGGTCATAGAGGTAAAATCAGATTCCCTGACTGCATGTTTTGCCTCCCCTCAATTATTAGCAGGTCAGATAGCCTGCCGTTTTCATGTACTAATCATAATTGAGGCTTTCTGCTTTTATATTCCCATAAGAAGAATTAATTTTAATTATAGGTCAGAAAATAGTCATTTAGAAGCTATTTTTTTGGTTCTAACTAGGGCAGAAAGTTTTTTTTCCCCCTTTTAAAATATGAAAGTTAAAAAGGAAAAATACTAAGGGTTATAGCTAAAGACTTGAGCCACTTGACTAATTATAATTACTTTGTGCCACCCAAAACACAGTAATATTCATTTTTTTGTTGGTTTGCTTGTTTTTGATTGCAAGTGTGATTTTTATTAGTATAGAAAACTCCTGGTGAAGAAACTCCCTCTATCAATGCAAATCAGCACCTTTTCTTCATTTTATATTCTTAGAGAAGGTTACTTTGGGCATTGAGGTTAAATAACTAGATTGATGGTTCATGGTACCAGTATGTGGCAGAGGTGAGACCTGAAACCAGGTCTTCTGATTCCAAGTCCAGCTTTTTCATTTTTTTATTTTTTTGCTTTTTGGAGGGGGGAAGGCAGGGCAATTGGGGTCAAGTGACTTGCCCAAGGTCACAAGACTAGTAAGTATCAAGTGTTTGAGGTCAGATCTGAATTCAGGCCCTCCATTGGTGCTCTATTCACTGCTCCACCCAGCTACACAGGGCCAGCTTTTTCAATGCTATGTCATAATGCCATTAAAAATAATCAAAGCCCATACTATGGTTGTAGCTTACAAAACAGGCATTTACAAAACACGCATTGTTATTACTATTTAATAGATGAAGAAACTGAGGCAGAGACTGTAAGTGACTTGCCCAAGTAAGGAATTTGAACCCAAGCCTTCTTCTGACTTTGGAGCTAGTTCATTTTACACTTATACCACAAGCTAAAATATTCTGATTGGAATCTTCTCTATAATCCGGAGTGAAGATCTGGGAGACACATTTGTATTTCTGAAGTGTTCCTAATTGGTTTTTCAGGATAGTACATTGTCAGTGCTGTATGTTTAAACTAGGCACCTAGTTGGCCTAAGGTCAGGAAGACCTGAATTCAAATATGGCCTCCAACAGTCAGACATTCAGCCATGTGACCCTAGGCAAGTCACTTTACTCTGTTTACCTCAGTTTCCTCAACTGTAAAAAGGACTGGAAAACAAAATGGCAAACCACTTCAGTATCTTTGCCAAGAAAACCATAAATTGGGTCTCAGGAAGAGTTGAACATGACTGAAATGACTGAACAACAATATTTAAACTAACTGGCTTTTGCCAGTATAAAACTATAAGCTTCATGAGGCCAGAGTCTATATCTAACTCATCACTATTGCCTTCAAAACCCCTACTGCTCATCTTAGATGGTTGATGAATGTTTGTTAAATCAAATTCTAATTTGTATTCCCCCTGCCCCTAGCTGTTTGTTATCAGGGAGACATTATCCTTTAGCCCTGGAATCCCACAGTATCACTAGGCACTCAATCAGCAAATAGCTATTAAGCATCTGTTATGCTTAGGCTCTCTGTACTTAGCACTGGGGATACAAAAAGAGGCAAAAGACTGGCCTAACCCTCAAGGAGCAGCCTTTGTGATTCAGGATGGGGGCAAATTGTCATTCCCCATTCTGTGGGCATAAAGTCCCAATAGCCAGGGGAAGGGCCTTCTCCCAGGTCTGAGTGAGTCAAGCAACAAGACCAGACAAGAATAGAATTTCTGCCTGCTCCCATTTCCCATTCTCACAACTTCATATTATGATTAAGTATTCTCACTCTCCTACATCCTCTCCCTCCCTCCTGTCATTTTGGCTAGTCTGGTATGGACAACTGGGAGGAAAATGGAGCCTTGGTTGCTAGCTTCAACAGTTTTTGGATTGTCTACCAGCTTCTAGATATTCCAGTAAGTTTAGTTCATCTTGTCTTACAAGGAGTGTGAAAAAGATCTTAGGAAATGCTCATCCTTCTGGGACTTGAATCTGAACTAAACCTTTTGGAGGGTGCTAGTTTTTGGTGAAAGGGCTGGTTGATGGCAGAGATACAGAGGATGATGTGAAATGGTATAGGGAAGGCTGAAAAAGTAGAAAGAGGTGAGCTAAGAAATGTAATGGAGTGTTTACAAGACAACAGGTTTGAGGGGTTAGACTAAGAGAAGTAAGAGAATGAGAAGTAGAAATGGGATAGCCCCCACAGCATCGAAGACAATGACAAAAGTCAGTGCTGGTGGTCTCCTAGACTCTGGTTTCTTCCCAAAGTCAATCAAATAATTCTTTTTTTTTGCTGCATGTGCCCCTCCAGCTTCCATGACTTGTAAGAGGCCTCTGAGATTCCTTTCAGCCCTGTAATGAACCTATAAGAACTGAATGGCCCAGGAATATGACTTTCGGGAAATGGGCAAACTTACAGAAGCAAACGAATCAGAAGTGACAGCTGGGCTCAGTGATAGTGGAAATTATCCAGGAATGGAAAATTTAAAAATAGCTCCAGTTATGGTAGCTAAGTGGCCAGCTTTGCCTTCTTTTTCACTATACAATGGGTATAAATCAACAAGAGCTGTTTTGTGATTTCAGTCATGTCAAACTCATCATTGATGTGGTTACTCATAAAATGTAGAGGGTTAGGGTCAGGGGCGCTCGAGACCCCAAAATACCAACACACCAGGTCCTGCCGAAAGAATTCAACTCAAGTTTTCTCTCAGCCAAAGAAAAGTAAAGTTTATTAAAAGTTCACCATATTGGGTAGACTGTTAAGGAACCTAGTTATCTGTAAGGCTTGCAGAGCAAGTCTGTGCTAGGTCATTCTATGTTGCTCTCACCCCACATGGAGGGAAGAGGGGATCTTATATACAGAAAGATTGTGGGAGGAATCTAGGGGTGGTCTAGAGGAGGAGTTTGGGGAGGGTCTTCAGGAGGAGTCAGATGAGGTCAGACTCCAGTAATGAGTGAGTAAGGGTGGGAAATTGCTTGGAGACTGACTACCTAGCAGCCAGTTCAAGGGTGGGACCGGAGGAGGATGAGGGTGGGAAATTGCTGGAACAAAGGAGTGCTAAAGATTTGGGCAGAGCCACAACTTAAGGCCCATAGCCTCAGGCAAATGCCTTATGTGGGAAGATTCAAGGAGAGCTCAAGGGGCTCCTAGAGCCTCTACACCTCAAAGATTCAAGGAGAGCTCAAGGGGGACCCCATTTGGGGTTTTCTAGGCAAAGATACTGGAATGATTTACCATTTCCTTCTCCAGTTCATTTGGCAGATGAGGAACTAAGGCAAATAAGGTTAAGTGACTTGCCTAGGGTCACAGAGCTAGGAAGTGTCTGAGGCCAGATTTGAACTCAGAAAGAGTAATCTTCCTGAGTCCAGACCTGTTGCTTTAAGTGTCTACTACTTTAGCAGCTGGTGTTTGTGATCTTTCTGTCCTTCAACGATCTTGTGTTTACTTATCTGTTTACCTACTTATCATTTCTCCCCCCACCCCACCCTCCAGGTATGGTCTCTGAGGTCTGGGATTATTTTATAGTCTTTATACCCTTCTTCTTAGCGCTGTGGCTTGGACGGAGTAGGCAATGTTTGTTGAATTTAATTAGCCTGGGGCATTAAAATGAGATGACTGAAAGCAAAGGGATTTAAGAAGTTGATTGGAGAGGGATATTAAAGTGTGGTCAGAAACTCTAGGATTTTGATTGTTGATTCTGCTCAAAAGCACTGGCTCCTTGTTACTTGTCTTAGAACTTTCTGACTCTTTCCCTTTCCCTATCATGCTTGTAATTTTCCAGACTTGGAGAGGTCTACTTAGGGCTGAGGAGATGTCTCAGACTGCTACTGACGAAAATGAGAGGGTGAGAAGAATAGGTCTTTATGGGGAGAATCCTTAAGAAGATGGAGAAGAAGGCAGAGGCTTCCTTAACAACTAAATTAAAAATGATTGCTACTTCAGGCCATCCTTGTTTAGGTTTTGTTTTGGGGGTTAGGGGGGCGTTGGAGGCATAGATTGGAAGGGACTTGGAGGATCGGGGAAGTAGTGAAGAATGGAGGAGAAGAAAAAGGAGGTCTCTGTGGTGGATTAGAGTAGCCTGACCTAGTTGGTGGGAAGTATTAGCCTGTCCTTTAGCTTATTATATTTACAAAATTTCTTATTGATACTTTAAAAAATCTTTTTTAATTCTTTTTTTTTAATCCAGCAGACACATTCCACCGACATAACCCCCACCCAACAAAATGCATTCTCCACAAAGTTAGGCAGAATGGTCTAATGGTGTTATTGAGACACTTTGCACTTTTGCCATTTCCTATTTGTTAAGTGAAAGGCAGGATGTATGCTTTAACTTTAACAATTTGGCATCATTGTTATCAATAGATTTGATTTGGGTTTTGTTGCTATTTAGTTTTGTCTTTGTCTTTGTAAATATTTTCAGTGCAACAAATATTAAATACTGTATGCAAGGCACTGTGTGCTGAGTGAATGAATAAAAGAGTATTTATCAAAGAGCATACTATGTACCAAGCTCCATGCTAATCACTAGGGATATAACTACAAAAGCAAAGACAGTCCCTGCCTTCAAGGAGCTTACATTCTAAAGAAGGAAACTGCACACATAAGAGAAGGGTGGTAGGAAAATGTTGAGTGGGGCCATGGGGGAATAGCTTGATGCATCTTTTCCAAAGGTTCCAGAAAAGGGAGTTGGAGGGATCAGAGGGAATGAAAGCTTTTCTAAAATAATTTTTACAGAGAGTCAGGCACCAGTCAGGAGAGTAGGTCCCCTGGGGACAAAGTTCCTCCATGTAACATTTAAGGCAATAAAACTTGTTCTCACTGCATTCCAGTGTATGGTCTCTGGTATGGTCTAGGCCCTCAGGGGTGGGGAACCTTGGCCTTGAGGTCACATGTGGCCCTCTAGATCTTCAAGTGTGGCTCTTTGACTGAATCCAAACTCCACAGAACAAATTCCCCTTAATAAAAAGATTTGTTCTAAAACTTATACTCAGTCAAAAGACTGCACTCAAGGGCTTAGAAGTCCACATGTGGCCTTAAGGTCACAGGTTCCCTACCCCTGGGCTAGGTGCTGGGGATACAGAAAAAGAAATAGTTCTGACCTCCAGAGGCTACCGTAGGACCAACCGCTCTCTATCTTTTGCAGGGCTTTCCACCATGATGTCTGATTTCTCTTTTATCTATGACTTTTTCTTTAATGTACATGATATACAGTTTTGCTGCTTAGAATTTTTTTTACCACAAGTGCTGTTCTTCCTTGCTTTGAGGAATATATATAAATAAACATGACATGCTATGGAATACATTTACATACACATGGTACACATGTAGCCCATGCTCTGGAGTGTCCATCCTAACTTCCACTTGTAGTGATGAGTCTGACCCCTTACAGCAGCGGTTCTCAACCTGTGGGTTATGTTCCATTTGTAACAATGAACATACATCCTGCATATCAGGCATTTACATTAGGATTCATAACAGTAGCAAAATTACAGTTATGAAGTAGCAACGAAAATAATTTTTATGGTTGGGGGTCACCACAGCATGAGGAACTGTATTAAAGGGTTGCGGCATTAGGAAGGTTAAGAACCACTGCCTTACAGGAAGGGCAAGGGGGTGAGTTTTCCTTTGCTTCGTAGTTTGAGCCCCCACCAGTGTGCTTCTATGATTACTTGATATTACTTAGTCAGCCAGACTTAATTAGCTTTTAGAAAGGGGGTATTTACTAAAGTGACATAGTAAGAGTAGTTGGTCCAAAATACCACTCCTACTCCCCCCAGCATTTGCTAACTCTTCCACAAATACAGTCCAGAGGAAAGTGGGCTCAAGCTTTGACATGTAGCAGAGGGGCTCCTGGAAGTCCTTTTGGTAGATTGTCCAGGAGGTTTCCCCTTAGATACACTCGTTTTAGCTTTCTTGCTGGGCTCCTTGTACAGCCTTGAATCTGCCTTCCTCATCTTGTCCTGTTTGTTCTTAGCTCGTGGTGCAGACCCTGTTGCTGGCTGTTACTGTCCTGGGGACTCTGCTGGGACGCTTGTGTCCAAATTGTCCAGAGCCTTCAGAGTTCTCCACAGTCTTCTCAGCCTGAGACTGAAATACTTTCTCCTTTCCTCTCCTCTCCTCTCCCTGCCTGCTCCTTCTCTCAAGCTATTCCTTTTCAGGAGTTTAGCTGGTACATTCTCTCTTGACTTGATGTGTCTCAAATCCCTCAGGCTTAAAATGTTTTGGTATTTTATAGATGACTCACAGGGTCATCTATAAAATCTTCCTCAGTCAATCTACACATACTTCCTATGCAGTGTTGTTCCAGGGGCTTTTTTTCCACTTAGCCTAAAGCAAGGGTTCTTAAGTTTTTCATGTCACAGACTCTGCTGGCAGTCTGGTGAAACCTCTGGATCCCCTCTCAGAATGGTTTTGAGTACATCAAATAAAATACACAGGATTACAAAGGGAACCAATGATGTTGAGGTACAATTGTCCATATACTAAAACTTCCAAGATCCACAGACCTGTTGATGGTCTCTGGATCCCAGGTTCAGAACTTCTGATCTAAAGCTATTAATTGAATGATTCAATAGGGATGTTTTTATCTGGTAAACGTATCAGAGCTTAGCATCTTGACACTACATGAGATGGGGTAATTTGTCCAGTCTCGTTGCAGCGTCTCTCAAATATGCCCCTTTCTCTTCTCTGGTTCTGCCACCACCCTGATGCAAGCCCTGATTACCTGAACTACCAGCACTAGCCTGCTGGTTGAGCTCCCTGCCTCAAGTCCATCCTCCCCCACAGCTATCAAATTCATCTTCCTATAGTTCAGATCTGATTTGATCATGTCACATCACTCTCCCAGCCCCCATTCAACCTACTCCCTATTATACTCCCTATTACCTCTAGAATCAAATATGAAATCCTCAGTTTGGCTCTTAAATCTCTTAAATCCTTTCATACCATGGGCCCTTCCTACTTTCCAGCCTTCTTACACCTTATTCCACATGCTCTGTGATCCAGTGACACTGGACTCTTTTGCTGTTCCTTGAATGTGATGCTCCCATCTTTCAACTTATTTTCACCATCCATTCCCCATGCCTGGCACTCTCTTCCTCCTTGTCTCTGCCTCTCCTGACTTCTGGGGCTTAAAGGCTCAGCTACTTTCTGCAGGAAGCCTTTCCCAATCCTTTTTAATCTTACTGTCTTCCCTGAGAGACAACTCTCACTTTATATTGTTTGTATATAGTTGTTTACATGTTCTCTCTCTGTTAAACTGTCAGCTCTTTGAGGGCAGGGACTGGTTTTTGCTGGGAGGGAGAGGACTCTCTTTGTATTCCTAACTTAGCACAGTACCTGGTATTTGATGGGTGCTTAATTAATGCTGCCTGTTCATTCATTGATTTGATAAACATTTATTAAGCACCAGGCATGTGCCGGGCATTGTGCTAAGCATTGGGGTACAAAAGAAGGCAAAAGACAGTCCCTGACCTCAAGGAGCTTGCAATCTAATGGGAGAGACAACATGCAAATAAATATATACAAAAGCAAGCTACATAAGGGATAAATAGGAAATAATTAAAGGATAGGAAGCCCTGAAATTAAGAGGGGTTAGGGAAAGTTTCCTATGGAAGGTAGAATTTTAGTTGGGCCTTAAAGGAAGCCAAGGAGGTCGGCTGACTTAGCACAATGCTTGGCACATAAGTATTTGTTGCCTAACTGACTTGATTTACTCAATCAGCCACCCCTCTTATATATCAGTGTACTGATAAGTAATGCTTCTCTCCCTTGTGAGGATCTTTGTGTACTGGAAGTTTGTTCTCCCTCCCCTGTGGAATCTTGAGTTTACATTTCATGTGTAGAATCCCAAGGAGAAAAAAAAAAATCACAAGAACCTCTTTGTACAAAGCCTTTGATTCCCTTTGGTGAGAGTAACCTAAGGCTGTAGTTCTGACATTTGCAAGATAATTTAGGAAGACAGAATTCCTCGGAAAGATAGATGTCCACAAAACTTGGCATTTATCCTACAAGTTTTTGTTCTTTTATTCCTAATGTGAACTGAGAAGATTTTCTATTTTTCTAATGAATCCATAGATAAAGTGTGTATCTGGACCCAGACAGTCCCATAGCATATAACATTATAAAACCTTCCTCATCCTCCTTGTCAACCAAATCAGGGAATATTCTACTTTCAGAATCTCACTCCCACGTGCCAATTAATGTGCTCAAAAATTCCAAAGGAAAAACCTGGATGTGGGGATAGCAGATAGCAGTATGTTTCTTACCAGTCATCCTGGAACCTCTGAAAAGGGGGGAGCATCCCCAACAAATATCAGTGAAGGGCCTTTTCTTTTTCCTATGCATAAAAGAGCAAGCTAGGAAGTCGTCTTTGAAGCAGCCCCATACCCTCATCTGAGGAACTACCACCCCATCACCTTACTCCAGATACAGGTTTGTAGGCCTAGGATATCCCATTCCCATCTCCAGCTTGATATGAAGAATATTCTTCAATAAATCTCCTTCAGATGTGTGAGTCATATGTGTGAGTCATACATGTGACTTTCCTTTCCCCTTCTCTGGTTCCCACAACCTCACTCATTTGGAGAGGCATTTGCTGCTAAATGAAGGAGTTGAAATGGCAGGAGAAACTCATCAAATCTCCTGACTTTCAAATTCTTTAAGCACAAGGAGCCCTCATCCCAGTTGGAGCAGTGAGAGGCCTTTTTTAGAAGCTCACATTCTACAGAGGAATACATATGTATGTATGTGTGTGCTTGTGTGTGTATATGTATATGTACATGTGTGTATATGTACACACATACACATATATAGACAAAGTATACATAATACATATTCTAATATATACACAAATATTGTATATATATACACATAAATAAATGCAAAATAATTTTAGATGGGAGAAAGTGCTAGTAGCTGAGTGTATCAGGGAAGACCTTATGTTAGTAGGTGACATCTCAGTCATGCTCTGAAGGAATCTAGAGATTCTGTGCGGCATATGTGAGGAGGAAGTAAATTCCACGGGAGACCATGGAAAACCAGTTGTGGAAAGGCATGGAGACTGGAGATAGATTGTGATATATGGAGAACCATTAGGCTTGTTTAACTGGAACAGAGTGTATTTTTAAAAGAACAAAACATTTTAAAGATTGGTAAGAGCCAGATAATGGAAGATTTCGAGAATATCTTTGAAAATGCAAAACTGCTGGCGGGTAGGTGGCACAGTGAATAGAGCTCCAGCCATGAATGCTTAGTAGCTGTGTGACCTTGGGCAAGTCACTCAACCCCAATTGCCCTGCCTTCCCCCCTCCAAAAAGCAAAAAATAAAAATAAATAAAGTGCAGAACTGGGTGATTAGGAGGACGACAATACCCTCAACAGAAATAGGAAAATTTAGAAGAGAAATGGGTTTGGGCCTGGGGTGGGGGGCACAATGTAAGTTCCATTCAATTAAGTTTGTGATGCCTTTGGAAAACCCAGTTGAAGATGATCAGTTAGTAGTAATGCTGGAGTAGAGTTCAGGGAGAATTCTGCTACTATGGAATTTGGGGCTATACACAGAGATTTGGGAGTTACATGTTAAGAGGAGATATGGTAACTCAGAATATAGTATAGAAAGAGAAGAGGGACCTTGGACAGCACCTTGGAAGATGTCCACCCTTAACAGGCAGGGGGGAGACGATGATTCCCCAAAGGAATGGTCGTTCTCCCTGTCTAAAGAACCAGGGGAGAGCATGTTACAGAAACCAAGGGAGGAGAAAGTGCTTAGGAGGAAGGGCTCTGTTTTCTTTAGTTTGTATCATTTTATACAGATTATCCCAAATTTCTCAGAATTTTTCAGACTCAGTATTCTTTTTATAGCTCACTAATGTTCCATTGTACATATCACAGTTTGTTCGGTCATTCTCTAATGGCTGGACATATAATTTACTTCTAGCTTTTTGCGTTTACAAATAGTGCTTCTGTGAATGTTGCAGTACCCATGGGTCCTTTCTGTCATTTACTTCCTTGGGTTATAAACCCAACAGCAGAACTGCTAGGTCAAACTAGAACAATTAACCTGTACCTTTGAATCTAAGCTCAATCTAGCCTTGGAAACTCTTCTCCAAATGTGTCCTTAACCCTCTTTCTTTACCTCCTAACCTTTAATTCTCAGTAATACTATTCTCACTCTTTTCTCCCTTAGATACTTTGCTCTAGTCAGGTTAATTTACCATATATACTCATACTTTTGCATTTGGTATCCCTTTTATTTCTTCTAGTCATTGACTCTCCCATCTTTCAGAAAAAGATTCAGAACTCACCTCCAGGAAGTCTTCTGTGATTGACCCCATCAGATTGCTCACCACTCCGTGTGGTACCCCCCTCAGCACTTCTGTATTCTTGAGTTTTTGTACACTGTTTGTATTTGTACTTGCTGGTCTATTATTGTTAATATTTTCAGGAGTTCCATGAGCAAAGTTGTGTGCATGCATGCACACACATGCCATTTTACCCATCAGATTACAAACTCCTTAAAGGTTAAGAGTTTTATCTTCTATTTCTATTGCATTCTGTGCCTAGCACTAATTAAAAAGTGTTCTTGACACTAAGCAAGTGTTAGGTGATGGTTTCTGCCACTAACTTGCTGAGGGATTTTGGGCAGGTCCCTGAATCTTTCAATGCCTTAGTTTTCGTAACTGAAGTAAGACTAGCCCTCATTGCAAAAGTTTTTCTTAAAAAAAATCTGATAAGAATGACTTCTCTCCCCACACTTCCTCCAAAAATGTGTGCGATCCAATAAACATTTATTAAGTGCCTACTATATGCCAGGCATGATGCTAAGCGATGGGAATATGATAGAAAGTTGGGTGATATTGAGAGGAGAAAAATATTAGGAGGTTGTTTTGAAAATGAAACCACTTGTCAAAGTGAGAAGTTCAAGCCTGGGACATAGGTTTGCTGAAGGACTGTTAGTTCAGTTTAGGAGAGCAAAAAATGATTGCAGGTAGACCATCTTCTGATCCATATAAGAATGGAACCTTGGAAATCACTAATCTGCTCATACTCTTTGACCCAGTTTTACCACTTAGGTATGTGCTTCAGGGAGATCAAGGACAGACTGAAATCAATCAGTCTATATAGATATAGAGAGATAAAGAGATACACATCCACATGGAACATGTGTGTGTGTGTATGCATGTGTGCATGCCATTCTTGCGATATCAAAGAATAGGAAACAAAATAGATACCCATCAGCTCTGTATGACTGAACAAATTGTGGTATATGAATGCAATGAAATTCTTTTGCGCCATGAAAAGTTATGAATATTATGGATTAGGAAAATATGGAAAGATTTGTATGAACTGAAATAGAGTGAAATGAGCAGAACTAAGAGAACAATTTTATACTGGCTAATAGCTAATACACACACACACATATAATGCTTATATGTACCAAGTGCTTTACGATTATTGTCTCATTTGATCCTCTCAACAACCCTGGGAGGTAGGTGCTATTATTATTCCCATTTTACAGATGATGAAACTGAGGCAAACAGAGGTTACATGACTTGACCAGGGTTACTCAGTAAGTGTCTGAGGCTGGATTTGAACTTGGGGCTTCCTGACTGCAGGCCCACCACTCTATCCGCTTGTACCTCTCTAAAGAATCAGACATCTATTCTCAGGCATGGCCAATGCATTCAGTTGTTTTTGCTTGACTATACCTAAACTTATTTGTTGTAAGACAGGCCCTCTACTCAGACTGGTTAAGGCTCAGTCAATTAGTTGGTAGTAATAAACTTGGAGAAAAACAGGGAAAAAAACACAAGAAAAAAGTACAGAGGGGACATGGATAGAGCAATATTGTCACTACCTTGTTAAGCTTAATTATTATCTTTTAAAAACCTGACTCTTTGACAGAAGTTTGTACTTTCTTATGTAATCTTCTTCCCTGTTTTTCTTGGTATCTTGAAATAGTTATGTTTATTGAAGATTAAGTTCACAATAAAAAAGACTTTTTTAAAGGGAGGCTTAGAGGGCACACTGACTCATTGATGTGGAGCCAATCTGGTGATTTCCCAGCCTGGAAAAATGGGCCAGCAGCCTGAGAATTTCAGATTTGAGCATTTGTTATCCTGAAAGTGGTTTGTGACCCCTGCTCATCCACGTGAAGTTGTGCATGTTCTTGTAATTTGGAGGTATCTCAGGACTGATCATGTGGGTTGCTGATTTCTTTTCATCAGTAAACATCCAAGTATTTACATCTGGGAGTAAACTTCATTAGCATCATCCAGCTTTGGAGATAATGAACCAAAATTATGGAGCAAGTATTATGTCTATGAGTGTACTGTGTGGTGTGTGTGTGTGTGTGTGTGTGTGTAAGTCTGGTTTGTGTTTGGTTTTCTCTATTTGGCTAACCTTTGGGAAGAATGGAAAAGTTGAAAACTTTGAGTAGATGTTCAATACTAGTTTTACCGTCTTGGAGGTTTGAGGAATAACTCATAAAAGGATGTGATGGATACTCCCATAGTCCTCCCCTATATAAATGAAGGGACCTTTTGCTATTTAGGGCAGCGAGGTGGTGCAGTGGATAAACCACTGGGCTTAGGAAGACTCATTTTCACGAGTTCAAATCTGGCATCATATGGTTAATAGCTGTGCACTCCTGGGTGAGTCACTCAATGCTGTTTACTACAGTTTCTTCATATGTAAAATGATCTGGAAAAGGAAATGGCAAATCACTACAGTATTTCTACCAAAAAGACTCCAAATGAGGTTATCAAGTCGGACACAGCAAAAATGACTGAACAATAACAATAACTGTTCAAATAATGCATCATTGGGTTACCAAACATTCACTTCAGTCTTGACTTAACCCTGTTTGCCTAAGTTTCCTCATCCGCAAAAAATGATTTTTATATATGTGACCTGTAGGGAGGGTTTTAATTGTGTTTGTTTTGAGTTTGTCTCTACCAATGATTCCATCCATGTAGGATGCCTCTGTCATGGAAAATCCCTCTGTAATTTCTAGTCTTTGTGAAGTTGTCTGGGGCATAAAGAGGTTAAATGGTTTGCCTGTGACTGCATAGCCAATTCATGTATCAGAGGCAGGAAACCCTGATCCTAATTCCAAAACTAGCCCCCTAAAGTGTTAAAGTGAATTTGCATTCCCAGAATTTGGTGTCTTGACCGAGGGGAGGATGTGGACCATAAGCACGTTGGATGGCAGGAGAAAGGTTACCCACATTAAAATTTTTTTTGTAGCTAATTTGCATGTGAAGAATCAACATGGAGAGACTCAGAGCCCCATTGTGATGTTGGGGCGGTGCAGTTACCCGATGTGGTGGTGGGAAGACATGACATTATACAGAGGCCATGGACCTTTTTCTTGGGTCTAGTTTGCCTCTGAACCACAACTGATGGTATTGATAGATGGATCCTCGTAGAAGAGCTGTTTCCCAGAGCAGCTTTAGAGTGGGGATGGGGATGGAGGGAGAGGAATAAGAAATAACTCATACTTAAACAGGGGCAACTAGGTGGCACAGTGGCTGGAGCTCTACATATCAGGAAGACCCGAGTTCAGATGCAGCCTCAGACACTTACTAGCTGTATGAACTTGGGCAAAGTCATTTAACCCTGTTTGCCTCAGTTTCCTCATTTGTAAAAATGAGCTGGAGGGTGAAATGGAAAATTGCTCCAGTATCTTTGCCAAGAAAACGCCGATGGCATCACAGTCGGACATAACAGGAATGACTGAACAGCATACTTAAATAACATAGCCCTCCATAACAGATGCCCTTTGTACGTAGGATTATACTAATTTTACAAATAAGGAAGTCGAGGCTTAGAGGTCACAGGTCAGTCTAGTGCAGGATCTGGGCCTTAGAACAGTGTTCTTTCTGCCATACTACGCTGCGCCTCAGAGAAGATGCCCAAACAGTTTGACTGGATCAAAAGGAGGTATTCTGGTGTTTAATTTACAGTATTTCTTTTCCTAAGAAGGACAGTCCTTATGACCTATTCATGGGCCACAGAGCTTTACAAAGCCGAAAAGGGGGGGAGGGAGGGTGAGAGGGAGGCGCCAGCAGGGGAGCGAAATCAGACAAATAGTGTGGCTCCCATAGTAACAACTTGCAGGCCTCTATTTACTCCAAGGGGAATCATTCTTTGTTATTCTGTTTACCATAATAAAAAGAGATTGTTAGGTCATCTTTGGTTTATTTTATGGTCTTCAATCAGCTTGCTTTTCCCCCCTCCCTTTCTTTCTTTTTAAAATTCTTTTTCTTGTTTCAGAAGGCAAGTACATCCAGTTTGTGGTCTGACAAAGGGTTTGTTCTATTTAAAGGGATGTGTAATTAAACAAAGCAAAAACAAAATAACCATAATTTAGTTCTTCAGCAAAGATAATAGTGGAGGCTGATCCCATTTAATGTGTGCAGTGTGTGAATGTATGGCAGTGGAACTCAAGAGTACATGCTACAGCGTGCTAGTTTGTTGAGAGTTTTGCTAGATGTGCAATGAAGGTCCTCACCTCATCTCAGAACTTCCATGGGCCCCTAGCCCTTACCCCAGCTGCAGTTTGTTGCCTCTTCTTTCTTCCTGACTTGGCATCAGGAAGGTCACAATATATCAGTAGAGACACAACATCCCCTCCTCTACTGAGAGTTCAGTGGAAGTACAGAAGGAAGAGGGGGAAGGGAAAGAGAGAGCAAGGAATCCTCAGGCCTGGGTAATTGGCGCTGGAATCTCCACTAACTTCCTGGGAAACCCCTCCTTCTTGCCAGCTCATACATTCAGGAAACTCTGATTCTTATCCCAAACAGTGCCCTGAGAAAAGGGGGAAAAAAAGTTTGAGAACCACTAATGTACAGGGTAGTTTAACTCTATTAGCTTCCACCAAATGTGTTCTAATTTTTAAGCATTTTAAAAGCTCAAAGTGGCTTTTAGAGAAATCTACAGTCTTTGTAGTAGTGGGCTTGTTTCTTTCCATTAGAGTAAAATTGGTCTCATTTTCTTATGGGAAGAAAGAAGACCAAAGAGAAATACAACACAAGCCACCAGAGACTGCAGAGGGGCCCTGTTGAGATGAGTTTTTCCTTTGATATCTATTACATGTCTCAGGATTTCTTTCTTCGATTAAAATAAGTATTTTGGGACAAAACAGCAGGTTCATGCTCACTTGGCTAACTCTGTAATTCTAACTGCCAGTTCCAGAATCCCTGGTACTTCTATCTCTTAAGACATGGCTATGCTAACAAGTTGGAATCCTTTGTGTTTATTAGGTCACCAGGAAATGAGCTAGGAAATACAGATAGTATTCTAGGCAGCATGGTGGGAAAAGCACTTGATTTGGATTTAGAAGGTCTGACTTCAAATCCCAGCCCTGAATTTACTACCTGTACATCCCAATTGAGACTACATGCTGGTGTCCTTGGGCAAATCACTTTTCTGGGCCTCAGTTTCCTTATAACATGAGGGAGTTGGACCAGATGATTTCTGAGTGGGGCAGCTGTCTGGTGAAGTGGAGTCAGGAAACCTGAGTTCAAATCTAGCCTCAGATACTTATTAGCTCTGTGCCCCAGGCAGATCTTAAGCACTTATCACATATAATTCATAGAATCATAGAATGTTAGAGCTAGATGAGGATGTAAGAGATCATCTCGTCCGGTGACATTATTTTACAGATAAGGAAAGGTCAGTTGCTGCTTAGTGACAGGGTTAGAGACCCAATTTTCTTGGCTCCCTGACGAGTTCACTTCAGGAACAGAATAGATTCTGCAAACAAGCTTGAGGTGGCGGGCTGGTTGTTTTCGTGATTTATAGTTATCATTGTTGCTGTCCTTTACCTTGACACAAAAGTGTTAAGTTCAGACACTTAGTGATGGATCTCTCCCATCAGTGGATTGAGCCATGATTATCTGTAAGGGTGTGATACTTCAATTACAAGGTGACAGACACTCAGAGCCTGTTGGAAACATGGTGTCCCCTCCTTCCCCTCCCCATTTCTTTTCATCTTCACATCTACAATCGGGTATTAGAAGGTTGGCTGGAGGGGAAATGGTGCTGACTCAGGGTGACTCGGCCCTGATTCTTTTTAGACAGGAAAAAGAAAGAGAAAACAAGCTTCCTGTTAAAACTAGGGAAGGTATTTCAAAGAGGTGGTATATTCTTCTGAAACAGCAAACACTCGTGACATCAATTCAGACACTTATTAAGTACCTACTGTATGAAAGACACAAGTGAAACAGTCTCTTCCCTTGAGGAATTTGTGTTCTAACATGTGAGCAGATAAGTAAGGAGAAATGAAGTGGGAGGGAATACTAACAATTGGGGAGAGCAGGGAAGGCTTCATGGAGGAGGTGGCCTGTGAGGTGAGCCTTGAAGAAAGACAGTGATTCTGATTGGTAAGGGAGGAAGGAGGAGTGTGTTCAAGGTCAGGCCTATGGCACCTGTAAATGCATGGAGGGAAAGAGACAGAGGTGAATTTAGGGAACAACTGTTAGACCAGTTTCATTGGAATATGGAATTTGTAAAATGAAGTGGTATGAAATAAGGTTGGAAAGGGAGATGGGAGTTGGATTGTATGGTGAAACCACAAGCCAGGCTAGCAGGCTTGTACTGTATCTTGCAGACAGTGAATAACTAGGTCCACGATCAAAGTGAAGACATGGCAAGACCTCCTGTGTCTTATGAAGGTCATTTTGGAACTCCTGTGGACAATGGAGAAAGGAAAGATTAGAAGCAGGGAGATCAATGAAGAATCTATCACAATAGTCCAGCCAAGAGGTGATAAGGACCTGAACTCCCACGATACACTCTGTGAACAAAGGAGAAGGGGATGGATGGGAGATGATGTGGAGACAAAATTGACAAGACCTGGCAGCCATTTGGGTATGGAAGGGGAGGGACTGTGAAGAGCCGGGGCTGACTCTTAGGTTACAAATCTCTGTGACTGGGAAGATGGTGGTATACACATCAGAATTAGGGAAGTGTGGAGAAAGGACAGCTTTGGGGAAGGAAGATAATGAGTTGTTTTGAACATAATGAATTTGCTATATCTGCTGGGTAGGGGAGATGGTCAGCAAACAGTTGACAATGCCTGGCTGTAGTTCAGGAAAGAAGTTAGGACTGGATATAATACAGGTGGCAGCCAGCTCCCCTGGTGTCATCTCCTGCTGGATGAATGGCCCTGCTAGCAGTAGAGTTCTGCTTCTTCAGATAGAGTTTAAACAGGAGGGAAAGACCTCCTCAAGAGCCTGTGGCACCCATTGCCTTTTTGGAACCCTGATCCTGGGGAGCTGGTGAGGTTTAACAGGGCTTGATGTGTTATAAGCAGACAGCATTGGGGAGGACCCTTTCCTGGAGCTGGCTGTCACCTAACAAGTGAAGGCAACTTATGAAAAAGCATATTCTTTCTGCCTCCTTTATGCACATCACAACCAGTCAAGTACCTACCCTAGTTTTCTGGTTACTTGTAATTGGTGTTGACAGTGACAGCTGAAGGCCAAGAATCAAACATTCCTTCCCAAATTGCCTTGGCCTTCAAGTGGCAGTGTCATTTCTGAGTGATGCCAGGGAGTGAAATACACAGTGTAGCCACGCCAGTCAAGGTAGACAAAAATTCATGTTTTGTTGTTTTTTTTTTAATTCCATATCCCCCATTTTCTTAGTCATTGGTATTCTTTGCAAAGATGGGGAGATTTATACTCTGATTGCTTTTGTCTCCTTAGGGCTTCAGTCTAGAGATGACTAAGTGGAAGTGTTTTTTTGTTAAATGCCTTTTGGTTGGATTTCTCTATAGTGATTGTCACCATAGCACCTAACCCCCAAAGGGTCCAGAGAACTATAGTAGATAGAAGAGCTGTGGGTGTATTATGGTTCAGTGGAGAGTGCCATTTTAAGCCCAGATTTACATATAGGTACTTTTTAAATGGTCTGTTTCTAGGCCTTCTCAGTCCCAGGGAAGTCTTTCATCTATAGGCTGCCATAATCCCTTTTTTTTTTTAATGGAAAGGTCACCTACTATGAAAACATAGGGATGTCATAGGCACTAGAGGCATAGATCTGGGAATATAGAATTATGGAATTTAGAGCTAGAAAAGATACCCTTAAGCATCGTCTATTCTTACCCCCTGTTGAAGAGGAAAATTAGAAGTAAAATAATTTTTCATGTAAGTAGTAATTAGAAAAACTGATAATATGACCCTTGTATATTATTCCATTATGTCATGCTTCTTCCTCTCTCTGTGTCTCTCCCTCCTGCCCCCCCTTCTTTCCTCCACCCCCCTGATATTTTTGAAAGTCTACTTACGGTGCTTTCCCCCACTCCAAGGAGTTAACTGCTATTTAAATATGTGCAGGGAAGTTTGAGGAATCATATTATTATGCTCAGCAAATATAAATGAAAGTTATTGATTGAGACTAATTGTGTTGGGAACATCAACAATGCTTATAGGAATTTCTTCCCTTTTCCCCTAACAGCAGCCAAACAGTTAAAAGCTCTTGGGTGAATGGATTTCACTAGAACCCCTAAATCACCTTATAGGCAACAGTGTTTTTTCTGAGCTGATTTTTGCTGTTCTTACCCCAGATCTGAGATGACAACTCATCTTGCCAGGCCCCAGCCTGGCCCTTGGCCTTGAACCTCTGAGCAAGCAGTTTGTAGAGGCGGCCACCTATGAAACCTTTCTTCTCCCTCTTCCTCTTCCCAAAGGAAAAGTAAGAATTCTCACTCTCTGATAAACCTGGAATTGAGAAAGCTCCCTTCTTCCATTCTTCCACCTCCCATCCCTC
Source organism: Pseudochirops corinnae (assembly GCA_028646515.1). Classification (NCBI taxonomy): domain Eukaryota; kingdom Metazoa; phylum Chordata; class Mammalia; order Diprotodontia; family Pseudocheiridae; genus Pseudochirops; species Pseudochirops corinnae. Next base: position 197,473,916 of record CM053586.1, read on the forward strand.
CTCCCTTCTGCACTAGCCCATGCTGGGTCACCATGACCACCCTCCCAACACAGAGATTTACAGCAACTGGCTTCTTTTGGTGCTCATCTCACAGCTGTCTGTCCAGGGGATTGATTTGAATAAATGGAAACTTTAAAAATAAAATTCCCTTTCCCTCCCTGGGCATTTGGAAGCAGCACAAGCCCAGTTAATGAGGCCATCTCTTTGAGTAAAGTGCATTTTAAACCAGTGATTTTCCCCTTCTCCTGTCTCTCCCTTGGTGAGAAAGAACATTTATGCAAAAGAAATTACAGCCAACCTAAAAACCCAGAACCAGTTTGGGTGGCAGTGGAAAGAACACTAGGTTTGGAGTCTGAGGACCTGGGTTTGAGGCCCAGCTTCACCACCTGTGAGGTCTTAGGCAAGTCCTTTTATCTCTCTGGAACTCAATTTTCTTAGCTGTAAAATGAGGGGATTGGCCTAGATGAATTCTGATGTGCCTTCCAGCTCCAAATCCTAGATTTTTTCATCCTGAGTTGGTCCTGGACTTGGACCTGGGGAAAGCTCATTTTTATCATAAGGCTTGTTGGCTTGAGGGTGTGGGCATAAGTGAAATTCCAGGGTTGTAGTCAAGTAGATCACTGCTTTCTCCTGTTCTTCTCTTTACTTGGTTCTTCTTGGCCACAGGCCTAGTCACTAAGATGAGTGTTTGGTTTTCTCTTTTATTTGCATCTCTATACTTGGCCCCTAGATGATTTGGTCATGGTGTTCCTTTGGGGACTTGGTCTTCCTGTCCTTTTACATTTGGCCCCTGGCCACTTTGAGAATAGATTGTAGCACCCTCCCAGGTCCTGAAAGATTAGCCTTTGCTGAGCATATCCATGAACAGGAGTTAACACACATCATTAAGGACAGAAAGAACATGGAGGAAGGATCACTTCTGGGCCAGCCCCACCATTTTGCAGATGAAGAAACTGAGTCCCAGAGAAGTGAATTAATTTGCTTTAGGTCACATTGGTAGTAGGTGGCTGGGCTGGGACTTGAATTCCCATCTTCTGACTAACCCAACTCAGTAGTTCTCTTCCTACTTAAAATGTGAGTTAAGTCTGTCTTAATACAGAATTCACATCACTGCCCCCTGCAGTTGTGCTAACAAGATTTGTCTGCAAATACTCTTCCGTCACCCAGGTGAATGGTGGGAGGATGAGCAGTCCCCATCTCTCTACCCTACTCCTCTTTATGCTCCTTGGAACTCTGATATTTGCCTGTAACTGGGGTTGGACTTTTTCCATCAGACCTTTCAGGAAGGCACACTGGTAGATAAAATTTCCACAGGTTCTGGCCAGTAGAGGTGTGTGGTTCCTCCCTTCTCCCTCCCCCCTGTTCCACTCTCCTGAATATACCCACTGAGGAACTCTCTGTCCCAAACCTCTTTAGTACAAAGGTTAGGAAGACTTTCTTGAAAAAGGTTAGGAAGACTTTCTTGAAGAAAGTTCTTGCTGCTATGGTAGCAGTTAACAATTTCTTTTTATCAGTGAGGCAACTTTATGGTATGCAGATGGACTCTGCTGGGCTGTTCTCAGATTTGTCCCTCTTTGAATCCTTGTCCCCAGCTGGGGTGTACTTCGGCAGCAACCAGAGTTGTTGTTGTTTCTGGAGGACACCTTCCAGCAGCCTCCTAGCATTGATTTGGGTGAATAAGCCCATGCACACTAAGGAGTATATACATGACTTTGGGCAAGTCACCTCTTTCTCCAAGTTTCTTCATCTTGCAAAGATAATACTGCCAGGATTACCTCTCTTGCAGGGTTGTACTGTGGAAAGTATGTAGTTCCTAGAATCATGCAGACTCAGAAGATGCCTCAGAGACCACCTGATCCAAACCATGAACCCGTGATCCACAGCATCCCTGACAAGTAGGCATTTTTTCTCAGAGACCTCCAGGGACCAAAGATGTTTTTCTTTATAGGAAGCCCTTTTTTCTTTCTTCAAAACCATTCAGTAAACATGAGCATCTCTGTCACTGGGGGAAATAGTTGATTATAAAGTAGAAATCCTATATATAGTAACACCTAACACTAGCCCCTTAGGTTCTCCAGCCTGCCCACACCTCTGCACACTTTGGGGACCAATAACCTCTCTGAGTGTGGATCTGCCCTCTGGGATTAAAAAAAAAATACTGTGGTGTCATTTAAGTGAAGAGCAGCTCTTTTTCCCATCAACTCTACATGTTGGGAAAGAGTGGTCCTGCCATTCATTTCAGCATTAGAGATATAGAGAAACATTTTTAGAAGGCACAGAAGCAGGAGACAGTGGTGAGCATTGCATAATAGGAGAGAAAATATTCAAGAGCTGCTTCTAGCTGCTGGGGGAGAAGGCTTTTCTATTTGGATTGAATCTGCCCATTCTGGCTCTACACACAGGGGCTGTAACCCCCACCATGAGGAGAAATATTGTCTTGTTGACCCTTGTGTCTCATCCAGTGCCTTGTATTGTAGTAAGCATTTCATAAATGTTGGATCTTAGATTGGTTGACCAGAGGCCTGACCCCTGGTTTTTTGTTTTTTGTTTTTTAGACAGCCTCAAGTTTTCTTGAATAATGGTGGTCACAGAAACACCTACACACACATACACACACATACACACACACACACACACACACACAAATTGAGGACAGTTGAGATGAGAGAGAGAAGAAAGGACATGATGGACATGAAAGGCTGTAAGTTTAAGGCAGAAAGAATCTTAGGATCTATTTCCCCTCTAGGTCAGACGTTCTTAACATGGGGTCCATGGACCCATGGATAGATTTCAGGGAGTCCATGAATTTATATGGAAGAAGAAATGACATTTCACTAACTGAAATTTAGCATTTACTTCTGTTGGGAATGTTGGCAACCAACCATTATTTTGATAAGGAGAAAGGGATCTGTGAGTTTTACTAGATCACCAGAGGTGTCTGTGACACCAGAAAAATTTAAGAACTTGTGAACTGCTTGTGGGCGCCCAGGTACACTGCCTCCCCTCCTCTCCAACGCTAGACTTGGAGTCAAGAAGACCTGGGTTAGAATCTGAGACACTTCCCCCCAGGCAAATCATTAAACTTTCTGGGCCTAGTCTATAACATGGAGACAATAATGTCACCTGTCTCCCTGGGCTGTTTCCAGTCTTGAATAAGATAATATTTGTATACATGTAAAGTTTTACACTCCTTAATGTGCGATATAAATATGAAAGGAGTTTCTATCCCTTTCATTTACCACTTCAGCGTTCTAGGACAGAAGGAAGGGAGAGTGTCCCCCTCTACTGCCACCACCCCCTTATCTTGGGCCCTTTAAAATGCCTGTGCGGGAGTGGGGCTGAGGAGCTTGAAGGCTTGGGGGTGCCCTACTGGAAAGTGAGTGCAGGGTTTCCCATGTTTCACAGCCCTACTGTCAGGGCAAGACCACCCTCTTAGACAAGCGTGAGTGGCTGCCACTTACAATAATGAGAAATGGCCTTAATTAGCTATTGTTGTCTCATGACTTGTCCTGGGGAAGGCTGAGCTGAATCCTGGTGGTTTTCCTCTTTGGTGGGGGCTTGGGGGGGTGGGAGTATTTATGAATAGATGGGCCAGGGTCTCCTTCTCTCCAGGGCTCCAGGGAGCTATGGTTTCCTCCAGCCCAGAAAGCTGCAGAGGAATGCTCAGGGCGCTTTTTGGCAGGGGGAAACACAAGCCCTCTGCAGTCGGACACCACCTTGTCCTTCTTCTATACATGTGGCCCACAGGCAAGGACCATGTTGCAGATTCCATGATCGTGGCTTCTGCCTTCGGCCAGGTTCCAGGGGGAGATGCATCTCTTTGCATTTCCCCAGCCCCCGCCCCTCCTTCCAATTTCACATTCCATGCTTACTTTCTTTGCATCCTTTATTTTGTCTCCTTATAACAGAACTGGAGAGCAGGGCTGGGAGCGTGCAGGTTGAGTCGCTGCAAAATCCGAGTGGGCGGATGAGCGATGTGGGCGGCGTGGGGGAGGGGAGGCTGAGGGAACAGCTTGTATTGCGTTTACCAGCAATTGTTTTGCACTCTCTCTTCCTCCCTCACCTCCCACCTTGCTCTGAGACTCACTCTCACTCACATACACACACACACACACACACGCACACACACACGCAAAACCCACAGGCTGAGTCAGTGTGGGGGGGAGGGAGCTGATGAGTCACAGGTGTGGGGGGGAGGTGTGTTGGGGGCGTCCCTTCCCCAGTATTCTCACTGTGGTTGCCCCCTGCTGGGATGACATGACTTTTAAAAAGAAGAAAGAGAGATGTAAGCTGCTTGTCTTTGAAAAACATCTCCTGAAAAAAAGGATTTGCTGGACTGGAGTGCCAGCAGATTGGAGGCCTGACTTTAAGATGTGTCAGCAAGAGCTGCTCCTGTGTAACTGCCCGGGGGCAGCTCAGGCCTAGCACTTAGTGCTAGGCTCCTGACTATTCAGAGACCTGGGAGAGAGGGTGGGTGAGTGGGTGGGAAATAAGACAAGAAATGGGCATCTGGAAAAGTCTCCTGTCTGTGAGCCTGGAAGATGTTTTGGAATGTTACGGAATATCAAATAAAAAAGTTTCGGGGATAGTCAGTCTCCTTCTACCAAAGTTCTTTTCTAATGCCTTATGGTTAGGACTCTCAAAGGCACCTGAAGAGCTGGTACTATTAGGCCTGCTGATGGACTACCTTTATGTTGTCCAAGAATCAGCCTAGCACACACAATTGACACAGGTGGTTGAGTGGCCTCAGGGTTTTTTGAACCACATAAGACTCTTCTTAAGGTATGGGAACTTTGTTGTTGCAAGGAACAGAATACCATAGGTCTGTGATGGATCAAAGGGTCCACGCCAGCACCTCACCAGGTTTACAGAAATCTTTTAGGACACTCCCTGTTTTTTCTACCTAGCCCCATAAAGGAAACTGGCCAGGGAAGAATGAATTAATGAGTGAATCAGTGACATGTCTTGGCAAAGTTTCCATCTCTGCTTTCCCTCCTGAATGTCCCTTCAAGATAAAGTGCACACATAAGGATGTAGCATTTTGGGTCTATGTTTCCTTGTTTGGGCTGAGGACCATAGGCTATGGAAGCAGATACATAAACCAAAACAAGCAAATAGAAATAGGCACACATGGAGGAAAAAGAGGAGCGGTCAGGAAGAAAACAATTTCTTCAAAAGCCGCCTCTCGAAACCTCATCCCTAAGCAGAGGCAAGAGACTTGACAGGAGACGTGGCCACATGCCTTTGAAGTTAATATTTCTATCAGTGGGGTCTGAGAGACCAGCCTTAAACTGGGAAGTGCCAAGTCTACAAATGCTTTTCCTTGCCAGAAGAGGAAGGTGTCCAGAATAAAGACCACCAATCTCATGTTTTTGGTCAGCTCTTCGTCATCTCAAGAGCCTTGGAATCAAAAGATCTAAAAATGTCTGTTTGGGGAAAAAGCACATACACACACACATATAATTCCCACCCCACCCTCTAGAAGAAAGTGCTACAGATTTACCTTCCCAATTACGATTTCTTTAGCTAATGTTCAAGTGGAGAAACTATTGTGATGGAACATACAGCTCATTACATAGGTTTAGAGCCAAGCTCAAGCCTTACCTTTGGCATATGCAGGCTCTAAATAAGTCCTCAACCTCTAAGACTATAAATTAGAAAGGAGGTGCTGATGTGCTTTGGTGGAGGAAATTTTCATACCAGGAGGGCAACAAACTAATGAGAATGACTGCTCTGGAGGATTCTTTGCCATCTCCCTACCAATGTTCAAATGAGTGTGTATTCATTTAGTTTATATTAAACAACCTTTTTAGAAGTGACCAGCCCTGAAGTCAGGGAAACCTGTGTTCAAGTTCCCTCCTCTGATATATGCCACAAATACCATGTGACCTTGGACAAGTCACAGTGTCCCAAACAAGTCTTTTAAGGTGATAAGTTGCAGAGCAGGTGCCTATCAGTGTTGGTTTTATCATTGAGGATTCCCATCATCAGCGAAATCACAAGTCCAGTCCTCCCCCCATCCCCTACAAATACCCAAGCCCCCCAACACCTCTACCCCCACCACAGTTCATTGCAGTGTCTTTAAACTTGAACCTTCTGATGGGTTCTGTTTGGTGCAGGCAGCCAGCCTGGGAACAGTCCACATATTGTCTATGAATGACCTCGAGTTAAAGAGCAATGCTCATCAATTGAAGAAGGGCTGAATAAATTGTGGCATAATGTTCTGTGAGAAATGAGCAAGTAGATTTCAAATGATTTCAAAGAGCCATGGAAAGATTTGTATGAACTGATGCATGCAGAGTGAAGTGAGGAGGATCAGAAGAAGAGCAATTTATACTATAACATCCAAAACAACTTTGGAGGCTTTTGTAAACTGACGAAGAATAAAATGAACAACATAATTTTATTTTAATACAACGTGGCAAAGATAGACAATTTTGAAAGCTGTCAGAACTGGAATCAATGCATTGACCACCCGTGATTCCAGGGGATGTGATAAAAGCACATTATCCATCTTCTGAGAGAGAAGTAGTGGATCTAGGGTGCAGAATGCTAGATAGAGAGATATACACACAAATATATATATATGTATATATATATATATATATACACATATATACGTATATGTATATATGTACACACATAAATGTATATGTGTCTGCATACATATACATACATGTGTATGTGTAGACATACATATGCATGTGTATGTGTATGTATACATGTTAGTATACAGTCAATAAGATAATTTGTTCTACTACACATATTTGTTGGCAGGGAATTTGGGGGGTTAAGGAGAGAAAATCGATTTCCGTTCTTTTTAGCTTATTTTTTGGTAGAGAGGTGAGGGGATGCTACAGATGTGTTATGTTGTGTGCATTTTCAGATAAAGGCACTGTGTTGTTAGTTTTGCTTAACTTGTTACAGTAGTACTCTCACAGAATTGGGAATAGTATGTAGATATAATGTAAAATCAAAATAAATCTATAAAATATAATAAAAATTAATAATAAAAAATTTAAAAACCCTTTTATTAGTAGGCTACTGTCACCTAATGGTAGAACTTCTGCATATTGGATTGATCTTATGAATAAAGAAAAGAATAGGGCGAGATGGGGAAGGTTAGAAGGTGGTTAAACACTGTTATATTGTGTAACCACGTGTTCCAAGTGGTGTTACAATTAGCACGGTGTATATATGTATATATGACTTTCCTGGTAAGAAAAGTCATGTTATAAAATGAGGATTTTTAAAAATTATTAACAAGATTTTCTGAAGATTAAAGATATCTTTTGGGAAGCAAAAAAAAAAGTAAATGTTCTAGAACAGTATAACATAATATAGTTATCAAGAGCACCCTGAGTCTGTGGCCTCAGAATACATCTCTGTTTATGGCCTCTGCTTTGTAAGAATAGTACATACTGTTTATACCTGAGAGTCTGCACAGAACCAAATGTGAACATATGTTCCTTAGTCACCAGCTCATCAGTTTCTCTTTTTCTTTCCCTAGTACATAGATGCGATCAGTAACAAGCAGGGTGAATTGGAGAACTACGTGTCGGATGGCTATAAGACAGCCCTCACTGAAGAACGGAGAAGGTTTTGCTTCTTGGTGGAAAAGCAATGTGCTGTGGCCAAAAACTCAGTCTCCTACCATTCCAAGGTAAGGCTGCTGACCCAGGCCGGGCTAGGAAGAAGAGTTGTGGCCGAGGCTCGGTAAGGTGGTGCGTGTGGGGTGGGACAGCCCTAGCAAGTGTACGTACCATTCAAAATTAGTCCACCGCAATTTCAGAGGAAACTGAGAAGACAGTCCTCTGTGAACTGATTCAAAGAGAAGGTTGTAGCACTAAGAGAGCAAATGTGTATGACAGTAATGTTATAGAGGAAAAAAGAGCTTAGAATTCTGTTCAGTGTGCTTATAAAACACAAATCCAAGAGAATCCAGATGAACCCGCCACTCCTCTCCTGACACAGGCGTGGTGAACTCAAACAGCAGAGACACGTCTATTTCCTAATATGGCTATTGTGGGAATGTTTCTTTTGTTTTCGCCAGACCAATGCAGCTATGGATTAAGAGCTTTAAAAAAAAATCTATTCAGTGGAGGGGGAGGGTGGCAGTAGGAGAGAAAATTAATAAATAAATAAAAAGGATTTAGGGGAGGATCTTTACAAAGAAATTTATTTCAAATGAGAACTGAAGCACCACTTTCCCAAGAGGGATTTCTCAGAATCCATGCAAGCTTCTCCCAGCTTTTTGTATCAAGCGGCAGTTGGTGGTAACCTAAGAGGACTTTCAAACCTTGTGTTTATAATTATCTTTCCACTTTTGCCCACAGCGGGGACAGTGGCTCTGGTGGCTCTTTACCTGAGGTTATCCGGGGAAGGAGTCCCTTTTCAACCATACTTCCATAAGCCCTGCAGGTTTTTTTTTTGTTTTTTTGTTTTGAGGGGGGAAGGCAGGGCAGTTGGGTTTAAGTGACTTGCCCAAGGTCACACAGCTAGTAAGTGTTAAGTGTCTGAGGTCAGATTTGAACTCGGGTCCTCCTGACACCAGGGCTGGCGCTCTATTCCCTGCACTATCTAGCTGCCCCCACTTGCAGGGTTTCTTTAAAGAGGAAGGGGAAGTTTATGGCCAGACAGGTTCTTTTCACAGGAGAAGAAAATGAGATGCCAGCACATGCAGACTTCACAAAGATGCCTGGCTACTTGTTACATAGATTCTGGTACTCACTGCCTGTCCCTTAAATAGAGCAACAGCCTGGTAGAATCACACGTGGTCCCAGTGTGGATGCAAAAAGTGCCCACTCTTTGTATGCAGACACAATTGTCGTCTTCACCAGCTATTAATTAAAGAAAAATGTGGCCCTCAGAAAGGAGGTCTTAGATTTAGATCTGGAAGGGGCCTTAGAGGCCATCCAGTCCAAAACCCTCTTTTTATAGGTGATCTGCCCAGTCATATCAGTAAGTGAGAAAGCTGAGATCCCCTTCTTCCAGCTCCACTCTGCTACATTGATTTTTTGATGGAAGAGCGCCTGTATTAGAGTCACTGTTCTTGCTCCTGGGGATAAGGCCCTGTCAAAGAGTCCATTATGGTCCCCTCTATCCAGGGGGAGGGGGGGTGGGGGGGAGGGGTACCTGCCCACTAGAGGGCGCTGTCTGCTCTCAGGAGCCAGCCTATACCTGAGCCAGTCTGAGAAATCCTATTTGCCTTTTGTAAATTAATTGCTTCAACACTCAGCACAAAAGCACTTTAAAAGTGTTCCAGTCTGCTAATAACACCCAAATGGCGTGGAGGGGAGGGTTAGGGAGAAGGAAACAACAGGGGCAAATGCCTCTTTGTCTTGTTCGGAGGAAATGGTAAAAAAAAATCACTAGCATCTTTGTCTCCTCCAAAGCACTTTGAGTCACGTGACACAAAAGTTTGCCTGGGGACTCTGAGGCCTCTGTTCCAGCTTCTTCTTGTTGGGGTGGGGGTGGGGGGGCTGAAGAGGAGGAAGGAAGAAGGGGGGAGAAAAAAGTATGAAATATTAAAGTGCTGTTCCAGCCTCCCACTTGTACATTTTCTCCTGCCTACAGCTTTCTTTGCAAGACGAAATGTTCTGGAAGAGAGAAGAGGGGTGGGTTGTTAGGCCCTTCATTCTTAGCTATCAGGGTGGAGAGGCAGGCATCTGCTCCCCTCTAGCGGTAGCTGGCTGCTGTGGCTCTGTCACAGGACCTGTGAGAGAGAAACTTAGAGCCTCTGGCCTGGCGAATGTGTGACCAGAAGCCTGACTGCCAAGCCTTGCTGGTGAGAGGTCTAGAGTTAAGCCTCTTAAAAAGGGCAAGAGATGTAGTTATCAGCAAGGGAGAAGCAAGCTGGTTTGAAGGATGCTCAGAGCTATCCCCCATGCCTAGAGGGAATGCCCTATCTCTTTCCTTTTAGCCCTTAGAATTCTTAACTTCTCTAAAGGCTCAGTGCCCAGGTGCCACCCCCTTCCCATCTGGTAGTGCTCTCAGTCTGTCCTCAAATTATCCTGGATTTACTTAATCTATGTACATAGATTAGACTCCCTCCCCTCCCTACCCCCCAGGAGAACAGTAGCTCTTTCAAGGTTGGGTCTGTTTTCATGTCTTCTCAGCACCTAACACAATGCCTTCACTAACCAAGTAGGCACTTAATAATAATGCCTGTTGAATTTAATTGGATGGATTTTTATGGATCTTCTGGGAACTTGCTCTCTCCTCACCCTCCACCCCTCACACACAGAGGCCCCAGGAATCTAAAGACGCTGTGCCTGCTGGTTTGCTTAGAGTTTCTATTACTTTGGGCTCTAAGTGACATTTAATATATGCCTGCCAAACAGGAACAAGGGGATAACAGATGAACCCCGATGAGTCAGACTGATTCTTGAACAATCTATGCTGAGTCAGTCCCTAGCATATGGTACATGTAACTTACACAAGAGAGAGTGTGTGGGGTAGGGGGAGACGACTGATCCTTAAAATAAAAAAATAAATAAACCTCAGCTTGGTAACTGAAGTATTTTCTTCTTCTGTGGATACGTGTGGTATCTACTGGTGGTGATGAGGGGAGAGCATTCATTCATTTAGTCATTCATTCAGCAGCCTGGAATTTTTGGGAGAGGGATTGGACTTGTGATTCCATTGGCATAAGGAAATCTCTGGGAAGTAAATTTCCAGTACCAATTCAGGTTGGCACCTTCTTGGCAACACTGAGAGGTCATAAAACTGACATGTGTCAAGGGAAGGACTTGAACTGGCTCTGGATTTGAGAGAAGTTCTCTGTCTATTATTACCATTTATTTAAGGACTTATCCATTTATTTAAGGACTTGTAATCCTTTTTTTTTTGAGGCAGTCAGGATTAAGTGACTTGCTCAGGGTCACACAGCTAGTGAATTTCTGAGACCTGATTTGAACTCAGATCCTTCTGACTCCAGGGCTGGTGCTCTATCTACTGTGCCATCCAGCTGCCCCTAGGACTTATAATTTATGGAGACCCCTGCATCAAGCATTGGATAACTAACCAGTGCAGTATTGTGTATTTGGTAGGGAAACATGGCCTTTATTTTTACGGAGCTCACAGTCTAGGTACTACCTCTGATTGTCTGGGACCCAAAGCTCCTTCTATTGGGAAATTCAGATGGTTATTATCTTTGCCAATGGTTTTCAGAGTGCCCGCAGTGTCAGTACTCTAAGATATGGTGTCCTAAGCATGCAGGGAAACCAAAGCTTGTCCAGAAATGAATTTGAACTTTCCTGCGAGGAAACTGGGTAGATTTCAGAAGGTAAGGGTGGGTCAAGGGGCACAGCCACTGAGTAGCAGGTTGCTAAGCACTTACTTCCTTCAGGACGGATAGAAGAAAACAGCTTAGCAAAGCTAGAGAGAGTTAAGTGTTGGGCTGTGACTCACAGATGTGATCTGGGACAGGCATATTTGGGGCTTGGCCTCTTAGCTCCCTGTGCCAAGATTCAAAACTTGCTCAGATTCCATTTAGCGCAGGGGCAAAGCCAAGGTAGGAAAGTCCACGTGTTGTGTTCTTCCCAGCACTGCAGCTTACATGGAAACTCTCCATTCCCTCAAGTACAGGCCGTGTTGATGACTGTCTCAATCACTGACATGTCTTTCTGTGTTCCCTGTCCTGGCTGTCCCATCACTGACTTAGAAAAGAGGTGGCTAGAAGAACATAATTAGTTCAGGCAAATAGATTCATGTGTGACCTGTTCCCCACAATTTCCTTTGATATATCCAAAGACTTTGATTTTGTCCAAAAAGCCAAGCTAAGGGGGCAGCTTCTATCTTTGCTAGCATGGCCCTCGGCCCCAGAAGGCAAAGCATGTTGGCTTGTCTTATCTAAATTGTCTATTTCCTCCAGTATCTAACAAATAGTGGTTGTTATTGCTGTGACATCTGGGCTGGTGAGTGCAGGTGGTCAGCCTGCCTTGTGGACAAGATCACTCATATCCCTAGCCCAATGCATTCTTCTGCCCTCTGGGTCTGAAGCTCATTCTTTTTGATGGATTGGGCTACTCTGTGGGGAATCTCCATTCTGTAAGCAGCCTGTGTCCACTGGCATTCTATTTACTAGCTTGTCCACGTCCCCACCTCTTCTAATGCCCCACATTCTGGAGACGGAGTATTAGGAGACCTTTGTGAGCTGGGCTGTGAACATTAGTCCCCTAGCAACCTCATAGCCTGTGGCAGGTTCACTTTCTCTACTGCTAACTTTTGGTCAAATCCGCCACTTCTGACTGTTTAGCTTTCCCCCACTTTGTTGCCATGCTCAGGGGGAGAGCCTGTTGTGGTACATCAGAGACAGAGAGGCCAGATTACTGGCATCACTACGGGCTCTCAGGCCTGGATCTGGACAGCAGCAATAAGTAATCTGTAGGATTCAGTTGGCATGGGCAGCTTCATGGGCAGGGCACCACTGCCTCAGCTACATCCTTGGACTCAAACCCCACGTCTATCTAGATCTGGCCCTTAGGAGGGCTAGCAATGGGTTGGTAGGGGATTATGCCCCAAATGATCTTGTCTGTTCTTTTTTTTTCCTTCTTTCCTTTTTTCTTACAAATTTAAGTCCCTGCTTCCTATGTATTTTCAGTGATTTAGACCTATTTCTACTTTATATTTGTCATCTCCTCTCCCTCATTTGGGTACCTTAGGTGACTGTGTCTGTACTACTGATATAAGCCAGTACTAGGGTCTATTCCTCTGTTCTCTGACACTGAGCTAATGAGTTTAAGGTGAAATGTCAGCACCCTGAAGGCAAAAACTATTTCCTTTTTGTCTCTTCATTCCCAATGCCCAACATAATAATTAAGTAGGCACTTAATAACCTGCCCCTCACCCTCACCCCCATGTCATGTGGTGCCGTCTCTGAGAGCCTGCTACATTCTGGGACTAAGAATATGAGTCCATTGTTCTGCTTTCCCTTCTAAAAAAGACCTTCCTGGTTGAACTTGCCAGTTTGGTCTACTCTGGTCTCTTCTGGGCAGAGAGATTATGTTAAGGAAGTTGTGTGTCTGTCTGACTCTGGATATAGTAGCAGCCAGTGACTAAGACGCGACTGTATCTGGTTCTTTCCTTCTCTGGCTAAGGCCCACTGTCTCCTGAAGAACATGGTGATCATTGGTTTTTGTGGGAGCTTGGGAGTTTGGTAGGGTGTGTATTGTTTGCAGGTGGGCTCCGCTGTAGTTGAGCACTGACCTAAGCCTCTCTTGTTCTCTCTGGTTTTAGGGAAAGGACATGCTGACTCAGAAACTTCCATTGTGGCAGCAATCCTGCGCAGACCCCAATAAAATCCCAGATCGAGCCATCCAACTAATGCAGCAGATGGCGGCCAGCAGCAATGGCACAGTCATGCCCAGCTCCCTGTCTGCCTCCAAGTCCAACTTAGTCATCTCAGATCCCATTCCTGGTGCCAAACCACTTCCAGTGCCCCCAGAGCTGGCCCCATTTGTGGGGGTAAGTCTACCCTTCCCTGCATATGACTGAAATGATTAATAGGCTTGATGACACCCCTTCACATTTGTGGGGAATCTTCCCTTTTTAAAATGTTTCTGAGTAGATTCTGTCCTTGGAGCAAGTATTATTGCTTCCATTTTACGCAAAGAAGAGGGCTGCCCAGGGAGGTTACGAGTTGCTTAGAGCAAAAAGTAAACCTGTGGTGGAGACAGGACCAGGGTCCGGGTCTCCTGCCTCCTAGCCCAGCATCCATGATTGGATGCTTCCTCTGCCAAGAGGAGTGTTTCAGGGTTTGAAGGGAAGAGCACACGATCTCACGATATTCAGGCCCATGGAAGATTTGAAGTGTGGTGTTGAGGAGACAGATTTTTAAAATGTTTTTCCGTCTTCTTGGAGGCCCACATCATAAACCAAGAAACCTTTCAAGTGTGGCTGTCTTTCCCTCCACAGCGTATGTCAGCCCAGGAGAATGTGCCTGTAATGAATGGGGTCTCAGGTCCAGACAGTGAAGACTACAACCACTGGTCTGACAGGAAGCCAACTCAGCCCAAATCCCTGTCTCCTCCTCAGACTCAGAACAAGATGAGTGACTCCTATTCGAACACACTTCCTGTGCGCAAGAGTGTTGCACCGAAAAACAGCTACGCAACCAGTAAGAGGCCTCCTGCTGCTGTAGGGGTGGTGGCTAAGCTCTGCACCCACAGGAACTTAGCCCGTCACTTGGGGCCTGTCTGTCTCTATCCCGCCAGGGGGACCGTGTGCTCCCTTGTGCCAGAAATGTCTTTCAGTGGAGGACTGGGCAGAATCTGGTTAGGGTATAGGCCACCATAAGCATCCACTTTAAAGTGCATGTAATATAGCTTCGGCATAAAGGGAATGGGCTGGAGAGGATGGGGGAAAGAACCATTCATTTATTGTTATTGAGACTTTGACAGAATGTCTTTCGTGAGACTTGAGAGCAAATCGACGTTGCTGATGAGAGATGTACTTGATGGTATTACAGTAGCTCTCTAGTGTGCTGCCTTTAGAATAACAACTTCTAGTGGGCAGGAGCTCTCTTCTAAATTCTAACCAGGTGAGGAAGGCAGCATGGGCATTAAAATTGCCATCGTGTGTAAAGCACTTTCCAAACCTTACATGTATTCTGTGAGAGCTAACTAGTCAATAGCTGATAAGTATTTCTTAAGCACTTACTGTGTGCCAGGCACATAGGGCAGCTAGGTGGCACAGTGGATAGAACACAGGGCTTATTTTCCTGAGTTCAAACCTGGCCCCAGACCCTTATTAGCTGTGTAACCCTGGGCAAGTCGCTTCACCCTTTTTGCCTCAGTTTCCTCATCTGTAAAATAAACTGGAGAAGGAAATGGCAGATCACTCCAGTATCTTTGCTGAGAATGCCTCCAAAGGGGTCACAAAGAGTCAGACCCAGCTGAAATGACTGAATGACAAAATGTGCCAGGCGCTGTGCTGAGTACTGGGGATACAAATAGGAAAAAAAGAAAGGCGGTTCCTGTCCCCAGGGAGCTTGCAGTCTAATAGGGGAAGACAGGAAGTGGGAAAACCACAGGGGTGGAGGTGGAAGCACCCAACTCAGGGCATGGTGGGAAAGTCAGAACCATCCCAGAGGAGTGCAGCCAAGCAGGCAGTGAGAAGTGAGCAGATAAGTCTGTTTCTTGTACATAATCACTCTATCTCTACCACGATCCACTGACCTAGACTGGGCACAGATGACAGTTTTCTGAGCAATACCAATGATAATAGTAGGTAGCATTTATATATCATTTTATATATAGATAGTGATGAAAAATAATAGCAATCATAAAAATTCCCTTCTATATATTGTGATTCGAGGTGTGCAAAGCACTTTATATTTATAGATGGACAAGTCAGCTGCTCAAGATCATACAGATATTAAGTGGCAGAGCTGAGCCTGGAGCCCCCAGATCTTTTGATCCCCAGCCCAGGGTTCCACATGCTTTATACTTCACTACATTATTCCTTAAGCCTGTTGTAATTAGATCAGAAATTGCTCAAATAGAGGATGCCAATTAAATGCCCATCCAGTGCTGCATTCCTCAGGGATTTTTATAAATCCTCAGAGGATAGCTTGGCCCCAAGCTGGTTGTGGTCTTTCTCTGTTTCTGCTCTCTCATCATCCCGGTGTATGGTTCCGAGGGAGGGGCTCTGACCTCTTGATCTCTGTTATTTTGGCCAGCCGAGAACAAAACTCTTCCTCGCTCTAGCTCCATGGCAGCCGGTCTGGAGCGAAATGGCCGAATGAGAGTGCAAGCCATCTTCTCCCATGCTGCTGGTGACAACAGTACCCTTCTGAGCTTCAAAGAGGGAGATCTTATCACCCTGCTGGTCCCTGAGGCCCGAGACGGCTGGCACTATGGGGAGAGTGAGAAAACTAAAATGTGAGAGCTCCTGGGCCTTTGACCCTGCTGTCTCGCCTTCTTCTTGTCTCTTGATTTGACCGATGGGAAGTGCCCCACCTGGATGCTTGGCAGATCTCTCTATGTGCTGAAAACTGGGCAGAATTTGAGTTGTAGGAGATTGGGGAGCCCTGGCATCCCAATTTGGGGGCCCTAAATCACCCTACCACTTTTGAGTAATCTGAAACAATTGCATAATGCTCTAGCCAGCTTACCCATTCTTCAGTTTCTCCAGTTGCCACTATTGTCCCCCACCTTACTTCTTTCCTGGAGTGTCTTTTCTAGTCCAAGATGGGAGAGAGACAGAATGAGTCCTATTCTCATCTCCAGAATTGGCTTCCTAAATTCCGAATTTGCAACCCACCCTAAGCCAGGACAGGATGGCTTTGAGCAAAAGAGCACAGGCAAGGGACAACTGCAGATTGACTACTGTGTGACCCACAAGCTACAACTAGCTTGTTTCTGCCCTTTGGCTGGAGACTCATCCCGTGATCTTGGCTGCCTTAGAACCAAGTTTAGGGGATGTTTTTTAAGAGCCGAGGGGTCTCTGGGAGATAGCCCGGTTCCTGCCTTGGTCCTTGGGCCTCTTTATAGCCTGCCCTTTCTGTGGTTCGTTCTGGGAATAATTTGGGATAACTCATGTGCTCACTGCCAAGGCTTCCCAGGATCTAGGCGATTTCCGTCGCCCTGAAAATGTCCCTTTCCCTCCTTTGGGCATGGAGCTGTCCCTATGGGTGACCTGCTTCCAGAAATGAAAGATCTGCAGATGGCCCTGGCATGGCAGTTCCTGTGGCAGAGCCCATCATCCTCAGTGATGGGATTGTGGCCAGCTGACCCACAAGTGTACAGCCCCAGACCCTCCTCATTCTGCCAACCACAGAGGTCACACTGCCTCCAGCCCTGCTTTTCTCAGCAAGGCCTCAGCTGGCCATTTCGTGGGCACTGTAACTTGGAGTGGCTTCGGCAAGAGCACGGACAGATTTGAATACTTCCTATGTGTTAAACCTACCCGTGAGAAGGGATGGGTGGGGGTAAAATGAAAGAAAACAAAAAGATGGAATGGAAACAGAAAATCCCCATTTTGTATATTGAGGGAGATATGGGCACTGAAAATTGCTCTGACTGATGGTGGCAGAGCTAAAGTGTTTGAATTTACAAGTTCCTTATCGACTTCAAAACCCCTGTATATTTTGGCTGGAAGACAAGTAAGTGGAAAGGGTGTCCCTAGGAGTACAGTTTTCCCACCTAGTGTATGAATATCGTTTGAGGTGAGGACACCGGAGAGCCCTCTTCATTTTTGTGTGGTTCTCTTCCAGGAGAGGCTGGTTTCCTTTCTCCTATACCCGGGTCTTGGACAGTGAAGTCAGTGACAGATTGCACATGAGGTAAGCCACAACCCTTGGGCCTGGAATGGGTTTGGAGGCAACTCAGCATTTGCGTTGTGGTCAAGATGAATGAATTGTCCTTCAGCACAGTCTGTCCTGGGATGAAAAATAGGACCTAGAACCTAGTGTTCAGCTGAGAAGCATAGGAGGCAGCTAGGTGACACAACGGATGAACACTGGGCCTGAAGTCAGGAAGCCCTGAGTTCAAATCCAGCCTCAGAATCTTCCCAGCTCTCCGACCCTGTGGAGGTCACTTAATCTCTGTTTGCCTGAAGATGATAATAGCACCTACTTCCTAGGATTGTCATGAGGCCCAAATGAGACAGACAATCACTGTAAAGTGCTTGGCATTGTGCCTGCCATATAAATGTTAGCTAGTGATATTATTGCCATTGTTTTTATTATTGTCTTAGGTGTAGAGCTAGAAGGGGCCTTAGATGTCATCAAATCCAGCTGCCTCGTTTATAGATGAGGATGCGGAGATCCAGATAGGTGAAGGGCCAGCCTCGGCTGAATCTGAGCACAAGCCCTCTGGCAGTCAGGCGACCCTGGTGCCTCCTCACTTGAAGAAGCCATTGCTTGTGACTGAGATTAGCAAAGGGGGAGTATGCATTGGACTCCATAGCTGTGTCACGTGGGATCGGCAGAAATGACCAAATGCTTGAATTTTGCTTCATTTGTTTCTGGCTTCCACTTCTGGTCCCTACTAGCTATCTCTCCTTCCTGGGACTCCTCCACTCCCACACCCACCTCAGCAGTTAGGGTCCCAGGAGGCCTTGGAAACTCATCTCCCAGACCCAGAGAGAAAGTAGGACCAGACCTTGTGCTGCCAACTCTGTCCCCATATCCTCAGAGCCGTGGGCACTCAGAGACAGCTGGCTGGGGAACCGGGACATGGGGCAGCTGGCTTCTGAGCCTCCGTTCCAGGCCTTTCTGGGAAGGGGCAGGCAGACAGCATATGGATCAGAGAAGAAGACACTATGGGGGCAAAAGGAAATAGAAAGGGTGAAGAGGAAAAAGGCAAGGGAGAGATTCTTGGGGATGGGGAGCAGGCTGAACTCTGCCTTCTCTTCCTGATTGCTCTGGGCTCTGTCCACCCCCAGGTTGTACACTCTGACCTTCTGATGGGAGAGGAGCAGAGCAGCTGTTCCATTGGTCCGTTGTAGGGGTCCCCACATGGTAATACATGTACAGGCAGGTTGTGGATCTAACTTTATAGGTCTTAAGGGGGAAGGAAAAGAAGATGGGAAGGAATAGGCATCTGTTGTATGCCTGGCACCGTGTGAAGCATTTTGCAAACATTACCTCATTTGATCGCCACCACTCACAACCCTTCTGGGGAGGTGCTGTTATCATCCCCATTTTAGCACTGAGGAAAGTGAGCTGGACATAGTTGAAGTGACTTGCCCAGGGTCACACAGCTAGTAAAGTATCTGAGGCTGGATTTGAACTCAGGTCTTCCTTCCTCCAGGCCCGATGCTCCATCCACTTTGCCACCAGCTGCCGAAGATTACTCTGGGTGCTGAGAAGTCAATGGTAGGGGATGGGATTCCACATTGAAATCTTGGGGTGCTTTAGCAAAGTTGTGCTATTAAAGGGGAGTGTCCTGACAACTTTTAAGATAAAGGCTGGCTATAAAAAGGAAAATTAGAAAAGCAAAGGCATTTTTTTTTCCTTAAAAAAAAAATCAGAGAAACATTCTTTGTTTCTTCTGAGCCCTCCCTTTGAGATCAGCTTCTAGTCTTGGCTCAGAGACATCCTGGTCACAGATTCCAAAGTATCTCCTTGTTTAGGGTTTGTCTATACAAATCAGAATGTCCCAGAAGGGAATTTGACAAAATGTTTGAAATTTAGGCAACTGAATCAGCAACTTAATTTGGGCTTCAACCATAATGTAGGATCAACTTTTTTTTTTTTGCTATATTTTGTCTTTCTATAACCTTCATTTCCAAGAACCTCCCTCTCCCTCCCCAGTGAGTCATCTCTTGTAATCATGATTTTTAAAAGAACTTTTTAAAAAATGTGAGGGGAAGAAAGCATTTCAGCAAAACCAATGAACACATTAATCGTGTCTGACGGCATATGCAGTATTCCATATCAATAGTCCCCACCTCACTGGAGAGGGATGGAAGGCATATTTTTTCCTGCTTTTCTTTGAGGTGAGGGCCAATTTTTTACAAAATAACAGGATGGGGGGACAGCTAGGTGGATAGAGCACTGGCCTTGGAGTCAAAAGGACCCGAGTTCAAATTTGGCCTCGGATACTTACAAGCTGTGTGACCCTGGATAAATCACTTGATTGTTTGGTGCTGACGTGAGGTGGTTGTGGCCGCCTGAAGTCATCCTGCCTGCTGGAGGTGGCAGGAAGGGTGCAGAGGGTTTGATGACCTAAACTTCAAGGCAAACTGTTCACTTGCCCCACCTTCCCTTGTTTCCTACAGCCTGCAACAAGGAAAGAGCAGCAGTACAGGGAACCTCCTAGACAAAGAGGATCTGGCCATCCCACCCCCAGATTATGGTGTGTCCTCTTCAAGGGCCTTCCCTGCCCAGACGGCCAGCACCTTCAAGCAGAGACCCTACAGCGTGGCTGTGCCTGCCTTCTCCCAGGTGAGAGCGTCCTCCTGCCAAGACAGAGGGCTTCTGTAGGACCTGCGGAACAGGCAAGGGAGCCTGAACATGCTGGAGCCACACCCTGACTCTGGCTTGTCTGAGTTGAAGACTAAAGCCTGGAGAGCTGAGCCATGAAGGTCCTTTGGTGGGGTAGGACCTAGCCAACAGATAATTGGCTTCAGAACCTCCCCTTCATTTTCTTGGTGGGGGGGTGTTGATGCATGAGCAAGGTTGGTTTTCACTGGGCTCCTTAGTATGGGGAATGATCTGTAGGGAAAAAAAACAAAAACAAAACAAAAAGCCAAACCTTCATTCTCTGGACTAACGCCTTATGATCCCTCAAACTGTTTCCTTCCATTTGCTGAACCCCTCCTGTCTCCCTCTAAAATATCACTACCTGGGAGCAGGATCACCTTACTTCAGCTTTATACTATGTACAAGCTCCTTGGTTAAATGAACTTTGACAAAAAAAATCTACACCCCACCCCCCCCACCCTGCAATGCCAGATACATCCCCAAACACAGAAGAGGTTTGTCCTTGGTGTGTTATGGGGGGTAGAGGAGGGCTTTCTTGGGGGGATCTATTTAAGATCTTTGAGATTTTTCTCCAAAAATTCATTGCAGGATTTCCTTACGACTTACAGCTGGCCATTTAAAGACAGTGCCAGTGGCCTCTGCCAACCACTTCCCACTCACTGCCAGCCTTATGCTAAGGCAACAGCCATGAGTCCTGGAAGATGCTCATTGCGACGATCATGCCCCAGCTAGTGGAGCCTTTGGGCTTGGTGTTCTCTTGTTGTAGGCAAAGGTATGATTTAAAATGATTGTGGGAGAGAAGAGCCCTTTTCCAAGGCTTAGGTGGCCTGGAGGAGCCATTTGGAACCTAACTGGACAGCCAAGTAAACACCAAATTAACAATGGAACCTTCTGGGCCACTCTCATTATTAGAAACAGTCTTCATGGTGGGTGGGGCCCTCTAGCTTCTGGCTCAGCTCCTTCAAATAGGGCCTAGAGTTTGGTTTTTCTGTTTGTTTGTTTGTTTGTTTTGAAACCTGCAGAAAAAGTATTGCCAGCTTGGACACACTTCATGTGACTCCTTTAGCTTGGCACCATCAACCCATGAGGGTAGAAGGGAGTATGGTCCATTTCTTCACTCTCTCCTCTTTCTCCCACCCCCCTGGGGAATAATATATGTCAACTGTCCTAAGAAGCATGATTTCAATTTTGCAAATGGATAATTAGCCCACTGACAAGTATATTGACTGTCTACTAAACGACCAGCTAAGCACAGGGAAGAGAAGGAATGCTAAAACATAAAAGCACCGGACCTTTAGGAGTTTACTCTCTAGCTGGGGAGAACTAGAAACACATGAAACAATTGTCTTTTTACATTGCCTGCATTTCCCAAATGTTTCTCTTCTCCCCTCCCCCATCCACCCACCAAAGAGCCATCCCATATACTGTGAGAACAACAGGGGGGAAGCTAGTTCATTCATACTAACCAACATATGGGGGGAAATCTGACCCAGTGTGTAGGATTCCGCGGCCACAGTCCCCTGGACTATGGGAGTTGTCTTCTCGTATCTTTCCTTTGGGGCCAGGCTTGATCATTGTAGTTTTACAACACTTAGCTTGACCTGTTTCATTGTGATTGCTTCCATTGCCATTGCCATGGTCATCGTTTTCATAGTTTTACTTAACTTTGCATGGGTCCATATGGCTTTCCATTCCCACAGTGCCAGACACTGTGCTTTACAAATATCATCTCACTTGATACTTCTTTCTCAGAGAAAGGAGAGTTCATTGGTTACAATGGAATTTGAGAGGAGGGGTCGGAAAGTCAGAGGGCTTGTGTTTGAATCCTGATTCTGCCATGTTCACTGCCTTTATGGTTTTGGACAAGTCCCCTAACTTCTCAGCTTCCTCATTTGCATAATGACGAGTCTCCACCACATGACCTCTAAAGTCTCTTTGACCTTGAAATCTATGGTTCTGTGATGCTCCTCTTAGCCCCATCATGTGAAGGGATTTCAATCTCTGCATGAGAGATAGTTATAGTTCATATAGATGGAAGGTAAGGGTAGGGGGCGCATTCGATATTGGGACAATTCTGAAACAGACTTGAGAAACAGTAGGTCTCGGTGAGAGAATGGGGAGAAAAAAGTCAATTTTTTTTCCATACATTTTCTTCCCCTGTTGTACTTTGCTATAGAATCAACACAAACGCTTTAGATCAACAACAACAGTAATGAAATTAGCTTTAGGACTAACAGTGTTAACAGAAGAAGTGCTCGTGAGTTTTCAGTTTTTTTCCTCCCTTCCACTCCCCGTCTGTTCACACAAGTCAGGTTACCTGCATTGCAGTTTATCCTTGGCCTCTGGGAGCTGTCCCTGGTGGTTCAGAGACATCAGTCCTACTTCCTGCAGTGAGGGAATTCTCCATAAGGAGTGGGGCTTTGGGCCTACAACAGCTGGGCAACTTGTGCACGGACTGTTGTTATGCAAGACATTGACTGTCTTGGTCATCCTGTTATAATGAAAGGGGAGCCAGGGTGCAGACAATACATGAATCATTTCTGTTGGACTTTTGAATCATAGTCAGGGACATTTGTCTGCTTCAATGCTTCCCCTTCTCTTTACCCTTGTGCCCGACACCTATAGTCTTCTTCTGGCATGGACCTATACGAGGGCATAGCCATGTGAGCAGGAGGCATATTTGCTTTCTGGCTCCCTCATCTAAACTCCATCTCTCATTGACAAACCTTCCTCTTTCTCTCTTCTCTTCTCCACTATATTGTTATCTTTTTCTGCTGCCACTCTAGAAGAGACTGAGCTAGGCAGGGGTAAAGCATGCCCCACTGTAGCCTGTGGGGATGTTGATTGATTAGGAATTTGATTGGGTGTTGATTGTTGTATCAGGCAGTTGTGGACCTCTTTCTCTAGGGGTGAGATATCAGGCAAACAAGACTGCTGACCACAAATGCCTTCGGTTTATGATTCTGGGGCCAGATGGAAGGAGAGAAAAAAAAAAGCTGCAAATGGGCATTTTTAATGTTCTGAAGCCAGCTGCTTTGTCTTACCTTTCCACTCTTGAGGCACTTCCACAGGCTCCTGTCCTGTGGACAAACACTCATCTTTATAGCTAATCTTGCTATTTGGGGCGGTTTTTAAGGGGACACACACAATTTCTGGTTAGCCTCTTCCTATGCTTTGCATTTCTACCTGTGTCTTGAGTTTCTGTAGTTTCTGAGTGACATTAGAATGGAAGGATCCACACATCCCTGTTCCATTTGCCCCATTTGGCGATGTCGTCTGAGGCCCACTAGAAACTCCTGGCGTTGCTCCTGCGGCCAAGATCCCACGCGAGAAGTCCAGATGACTTCCCTGCATGCTTCCTGCCAATAGTCACCTGGTCATTAGCACTGAAATTTGTGTGTTTCTAGACAACCTATTAACAATTACAGCCAAATTAGGAGATTCAAGAGAAGGAAATCAACCTCAACCCAGCCCCTTGGAAACCAGTCTTAGGGAAGTGCTTCGGAGTATATACCGGGTAGTCCGCAAGATGAAAGGACAGGTTGAGTTTTCTTGGACAGAAAATGGATGTGAAATTAGAGCTTCCCTACTGGTACTGAGATATGCTAACTGTTCCCCCCTGAACTCACCCTGCCTGCTGGGGGAGTATATGACCTGAACCTTGATGCAAACTGTTACTTGAAAGTAGATTGTGGCCTTCACACCCCCACCACGTGGTCTGGTATATACCCCAATGCACCTCCCCTGAGACTGGCTTCCAAGGAGCTGGATTCAGGTTGAATTCACTCCAGACTCTTAATTTGGCTTCCTGACCCATAGTTTGTCAGTTAACCCTTTATAGAAGCCACTTCATGTAGGAAGAGGAGATAAAGCTTGGGGACCCCTGACTGGACCTCCTCAGCCAGGACCAGTCAAACAACACCAATTCTGAAATCAGTCTTTGAATTTTGTTATGAAAATTAGGGCTTATTCCTTCTGAAGCTCAGAGGGATAGGGAGCTTTGCTAGCCTCATCCTCTATAATTTATGGCTTGTGGTGTGAGGTTATAGCTTTTCCCAAGAGAGTTTGCATTGTTCTAGGGATAGTATCAAGGGTACCTTCAGATGCATGAAGTGAAGGCTCTCTATTCTTTTGTGCATCCTTGGCTCTATATCTCATGTGCATCTCACCATATGAAAGCATTCAGCTTGAACAATTATACATTCCAGTTAAATTTACTGTAAAACAGTAAAGCCACGACTCTGGTGATTGGCAGATCCTTAGTATAGTTCAGAGCTACTGCTGTGAGATTATACAGCTGCTAAGTGCCCAACAGAGAGGTTAGGAACTCCTACCCCAGCCTTTAGGAGCATCCCAGGGGGAGGCGGAAAACCCTTGGCATGGTGAAGGCCTAAAAAGGATTTGTTCTGTGAAGTTTGGATTCGGTCAAAGGGCCGCCAAACTTGAGGACCTAGAGGGCCACATGTGACCTCAAGGACATAGGTTCCCCATCCCCGCCTAAGGGAATATACTGAATCTTTTTTCCCAATGCCTGAAAAAAAGTTAGTTTGGTCCACCTCAGCTTAGGAGGGTGCCTTGATCCTCTTCCCCCTCCTCAATTGGTACATATGTCCTTTAGTGCCCCTTCATCTCTACCTAGGTCTCAGCACAACAAATGTTTTCTCACACATTCTACCTTGTCTTCTTATGGGATAGATTACCTTTCTACATCCACCTAAGAATTAAATAAACCCCCATCAATAAAGAGTAAAAGGCAAGTGCAGAGAACCCATCCCATATTCTTTTCCAGGAGAATCCTAGAACCCAGCCCTCTCTTCCTCTATCTCCAGTAAGCTGAAACTGGCCCATTCTCAGGGTTGGCCACGCTAACGTGTAACTCTCCAACACCTTGCCACTGACCTGTCAATTATTCATTTGCTTCCCCAGGGCCTGGATGACTATGGTTCCCGATCCGTGAGCAGGTAAGAGGGCTTTCTCTTTCTTTGTTTTCTACCTTACCTTGGGATTAACGGGCCACTTTTAGGCTCAGGAAGATGTGGAGTTCATTGGCCAGGGAACTGGGGTGGGTTGTTCTCAAAGGCAGAGCATCCATAGCTTGTAAAGACCACCCCCATAGGCATGCCTGGATGGTAACATGGAAAGAAGTGGGAGAGAGATCTGGTGGGTAGGGTAGATGGGCTGATATGAGGGATCTGGGCCTACAAATACGTTTATGAAGAAATCATGTTCAGGGTATTAATCACTGATCTCTAGGGATCCTTTCCTCTGTCAGTGCCTTCATTGACTCATTTTCAGAGCCCTTTCTTGGGGGTCTGTTTTTCAAGATTAGATGGCTTCCCTCCAAGCTGCCTGGACAAATCCCTGAGCTATTTGAGTGATAAAGAGGAGTTCCCCTAAACCTGTTGCTCACTCCTTTACTCAAATTAAGAAAGCACACATTACCCCATTTGGATTTCCCTACAGTTGTCCTGGTGATGATGGGATAGGGTGGAGGATTTCATCCCCATAATTACCTTTCTTTGATTATGGCATCCAAAGGGGTCACAAGTTGACCCTTCACGGAAATTTGAGATCACTACAGTAGACTACCAGAGGTTTTTCCTGGGTCAACATTTTAACAGGTTGAGCTGGGCATCCAGCAGAGAGTGTTAGGGTCCCACACCCATCTCATTAATTGTCAGATACTTTAACCCTTGTCCTTTCACCTTAGTGTGGCACCCTAGTCCCTTGTCCCCACCCTCCTGAGGTGAGCCAAGAAAAGAGATCTTGATTTCTTGTCATGAGTCTTAGAATTGGAAGGTTCCAACCCCTGTGTGAAGTAGGAATAATCTCTACACATGAGGCAGGCCTGATTGGATAGCATTGGTACTTCCTATGACTTCTGGGCAAGCTTGGCTCACCTAGCAGACAGAGAGCCCTGCAGAAAGGTGCAGGGCATTTTCCCAGCTCCAAACTCGGGACCCATGGCCTGAAATGGGTGGTCAACCTAAAAAGGCAGAGAGTAGAATCCACCTGAGGTGAAGTATCAATAGCTTGTGCTGCTACCTTCTCCCATTCTTCCACCCTGGGAGTAGGAGTACCTAAAGAAACTAAGTAAGAGTCCATTGGGGTCTGCCAGGGAGGGATGCCCCCTGGAGCTTCAGAAAAGAGATATTGCATGGGAAGGCTGGGGTAGACCTGTGTGCCTGGGGTGCAGGGATGGGGAGGAGCAGGGTCTGTTGTCCTTTGGATACACCATGAAGTGTTCGGTCTGGCAGTTCTCCTGTACTTTTCTGTTTCACAGTGGCAGTGGGACTCTGGTCTCAACAGTGTGAGGACCCCTTGACTAGAAATGGCACCTGCTGCTTTGAAGAGATTTTCTGCTTCTCTTTCCCCTCCCCTCCCCTTCCCTGCCTTGATTTCTCTGATTTATTTGGTCTCTCCCTTTTTCTTTTCCCCCTTCTTCAACTCATTGGTTTGTTCTTGGGTAGACTTTTTTTTCCCCCTTGCCTTTTGGTTGGTGACATTTTAAACTCTGAGATCATCAAGGATCCATGGTGCTGCTTCATCTCTGTTTCTTTATTCTTCGTCCCTGCCCTGCCTCCAACTCTGGTCCAAAGCCTTTCAGAGTACAAACTGCCCAACTGGGGGCTGCTCCCTTGGGGAGCAGCAGCTTGGATGCAGTGTCTACAACCTTTCTGCTGCCTCCTTCTCCCCGCATACTTTTGGATGTTGACAATGCACTATCCCTTTTCTAAAGCTCTTTCCTGAGCCATGTTTAGAGTCTGAAGGCAAAAACAAAAAAACAAAAAAAAAACCCAAAAACCAACTGCTCAGAAGATAAAGGACTCCCTCCATTGCACCCCAAAATGCAAACACACTCATAGACACCACAAAACAAAACACATCCAAACCCAATATGCATGGACTGTGGTGTATGCACTGTTACTTTTTTTTTCAATATGACTTTCACTGGGTTTACAGCCCAGTTTCTTTATTAGGAAAGGGAAGTCAGACTAAAGACTCTAGAGAGACTAAGGTCTTTCTCTTTGAGGGCAGACCTGAAATGCAACCCCCATCCCTCAACCTATCCCCTTACTCCTTTGCCCATGGGTGGCATATAGAAAAGTAGATTGTCAGGCTTTGGCCCATTAGAAAACCTGGCTGGCTCTCTGTGAAGGAGAGTTGGGACATCATGCCCATCTGCTTAGGACCCAGCCCAAGGGGCCAATCAAAAGCGTCTTTCTCAATGAAGTTGTTTTATAAGTGTACATAGAATATATATGTATATATACATATCTTTTTGTAGCAGGGTATTGTTACCTCACGTTAGCGCACCTGGGTAGGGGCTGGGGAAGGAATATGCACCTGACTAAAGAGAATTCCAAAGACCTTGATCGATTGATCGATCTGTCTATCTTACCTATAGTGATAGATAGATAAAGATTATAGGTTTAGATATATATATTTTTTTTCCTCCTTCCTTTTGGAATTATTCCTTAAACCAGCTTTGCAGATAGTCCCTACCATGGTGCCAGCCCTCCTTCTTTATAGGGGTGTGGTAACACAAATGATATTAAATGTTTGGACCTCATTTCTCTGGGCAAGTGGCTGTTTGCAAGGCTGCTTTAAAAACCCGGGCCCCAGGCTGTCCCTGTAGAGGGAGGGGTGGGGTAAGCAGGCAGTCTCCTATTGCATTCTCTCCTAAACGCTGTCCATCTTTTTGTGTGTCTTGGTCACTTTAGAAACAAACACATGGGACTCAATGGCTACTGGTATTGTTTCTTCACCCACTGAATTCTGTCTGGGGAGTGAGTGAAGGGCCAGCAGCCCCACTTTGCCCTTTCCGTGTTGGTGAAAGCCTTCATTGTGAAGCCGTAGACACTTCCTTTTCCGGTGTGATTTTAAAACCTCCTACCTACCTGTTGACTAGGATGTTGTTGGCAACACACATGATATGTAGAGAGAGAAAGCAATAGAGGGGTTCTTGTTCTGTGTTAAAAGGGGCGGGGGGAGGGGGAAGGCCGAACATGGACCTGTGTACTAAGAACCCTCCGTGTCGGGGTGATGATGTTGTTAAAAGACCTTAAATCCAGGGGATTTCACGCTCAGTGGATTGAATGTACACACAAAATAGCAAAGCTTGTATGAAGATTGTAAAGTACTGAAAAATCTTTTTTTTTCCTTTTTCCTTTTCCTTTTTCCTTTTTTTTTTATCTGAAGAGAAACGTGCCCTGTACTGGAGTAAATTGTTTGAATAAAAGTTTTATTTATTGCATTGAGTTGGGCTTCAGTGACTTTTTTGAGTTTTCCTGTTTTGTCAGTGACCAGACTTGGGTATTGGGCATGTAACAGAAGAGATTGCTGCATATCTAGAAATACCTCCACAGAACACTTCCAGGGCCGCCTTGAGGCATGGAGGTGTGACCCTGGCTTCTCAGAGGCTAGTCCATAAATGTGCAATATCTGACAGCATCTAAGCAAGCTGCAAAGGCCTCAGTGATGGACGATGCATGTTTATTGACCATGGAGCACCATCCTCGCCATGGGCAGAGTGGTGGCACGTCACCGAGTTGGCTACACCATGATAAATTTTTTTGGCTACATAAACTCTTGAAGAGAGTACCTCCTTCATAGAGGCCATGCATGTAGACATGTACAGCAGTATGATATATAGAGAGCTGTTTTTCCTCTTTTCCCACAGTGGATCAGTATTTCCAGTTCACTGGCATTATTTCTCTTCTCTGACTAACTCATTGGAGTTAATATTGTGAGAGAGGGAATGGTTACTGACCTGATGGCCTGGCAGAATAACGTGGTATTTTTTTTTTTAAGAAAGCATTCTTTCCCCCTCCCTAGGCAAGCAAGAAAGGGGCTAGCTGATGTGAATGTAAGCCTGGGATAGAGTGCATGTTAACGAGGGTTGGGGTTGGGGTATAGGAGACCAAACCCAGTGTTCCCATTGCTTTAATTCTTCAGTTTGAATGGAATTGGAGCACTTGCCTTCTGGGGAGCATGGGTCTAGTAAGGGGCTTTTGATGTTTTGCTTGCTAGGCTGCTCTCTCTTCCAGTTGTGGGGCACACATGCTCCATGAACTTACAAGTAAACCATTAGTACCGCCTGAGCAGTTGACCTAAAGCAGCAGTTCTCAACCTGTGGGTCGCGACCCCTTTGGGGGTCGAACGACCCTTTCATAGGGGTCGCCTGAGACCATCAGAAAACACATATTTCTGATGGTCTTAGGAACTGAGACACCGCTCCTCTATCCATCTCCAGGCGGGTCCATCCACATGCAGATTTGCCCACATACAAGTATTAAAGGGTCGCAGCATTAGGAAGGTTGAGAACCACTGACCTAAAGGAAGGGAATGTTTGATTTGCTATTTCTTTCCTCTAACCAACTTCCCCCAGGTAGGCTTAGGCACCCTTGGTCTTCTTTTCTTTGTATATGCCATTTTTCCCCCTCCGACGGGTAAGACGTGTTTTTCATTTTTTTCTCAGCAGAAGCAGTGTGCAAACAAACTTCTTGGTGCCATAGTGCCAACAGCTCCATTGAGCTCCTTGTTTGTCCTCGGATTAACAAAATGCCCTTTTGCTTACCCAGGGTGTACAGGCTCTACCTCTCATGCCAACTGAATTTTGTTTTTATTGCAGCGCTGATGTTGAAGTGGCCAGGTTTTGAACTGCCCCCCTGACTAGAGTTAGTAAGTTGCTCCAAGTTTTCATGTGCCAAACAATCCTCACTCACTCCCCAGTGGCTCTGGACAGACTCCTCAGATGTTGGCCTGCTTGAGTATCTACCAGGATGGGTGAGAGTGGGGTGGGAGTTGTGGGGGTGGAGGCAGAAGCACTGCTGACCCCACCTAAGCACAGAGTCTGGTCTGTTCTCATCTCTGAAGCTTAGTAGCCAATGCCTGAGAGTCTGTTGAGAGCCGTGGTTTCTTCACTTGGCTCTAGTCTTTTGCTGTTACCTAAATCCATTGGGAAAAGGTTGATTCCCTCCTTGGGCCCTGAAAATGGATTTTTTTCTTCCCTTTCCTTCCCTTCACTTTCCTCTCATCTCCATTCAGTCTAGAAGCTTCTGGTTTCTCTGTTGCCAGCCAGCCACACGTGTAGCTGCACGCCCATGCCCAGAATGACCCTGGTTGGCCTCAGCATCCTCCTATGTGCATCACTCCTGGGGTGTGGGGTCTGACTAGCTCTTTGGGATTTTCTCTCCGGCTGCTGCCAGTGCTACGCTTCTGCCACCAATCAGGAATGAGTCATTTACCAGTGATCAGGCTTTCTTCAGAAATGCTATCATTAGTTCTCATCCAAAGCAGTTTGACCTGCTTGAGGATTTCCTTTGGTATGTCTTCGCTCCTTGTATCAATGAGGTGTACAGCGTTTAAGCTTTTTCTCAAGTGCCTTTTTCATCTGCACAGTCTGGCCTGAGCCCTGGCCCCTCTGAAGTAGGTGAGTATTGTCTTGAGCAAGCAGGCCTGGGGACGGAGATGATGCTCCCTCAGCCAATGGGCAGGGAGGGGTGTGGTGTCCTGAGCCCTGAGCTGGAGTTTCCCACTCCATCTTGCCCTGAGCCTCAAGAGTGGCAGCATTTTGTGGTCTGTTTTCAAAGAGTTGCCATCTGACTGGACCTGCTACCCAGGGAGCCAGAAGATGAGTGTCTTATCACGGCCCTCACCCCGGCAATACACATACTCCCTCTCCAAGTTTAATCCATCGAGTGAACCTGGAGCAAAATGTTCATTTGGTTGCTTTGGCTGGGAGCCTGCCTTTGTGTAGGATGTGAAATTGGTACCTAGTTGGTGGTGTGGATGAGTTTTTGTTGTTTTTGTGTCTGTCGGAGCTCAGGATCATGTTGTGAGAGTCGCCAACCGTCTGGCGGCTTTGGCTCAGTTGAGGGGATGCTATGCCAGGGGCCCTAGGAGGCCAACTCCTCTGCCCTCTGCTCCTCTCTCAGCTGCTGTGATTCTGTCCTTGCTTGTCTATGGTCATCTACCCTTCTCCCCACCCCACCATCTTCCTGCTCTACCAGCTGGGTTTCAACATGTTTTGTCTAATCTCCCTGCCTCTGTTTTCAGAATAGTTCCCTGTCCCAAAATTACAGAATGAAAATTAAATTTCCCAAGCTGGTTGTCTAGCTTAGAGAGCTGCTGCTTCCATACCAACCCTTATTTCAGGGAGAGATCCCTGCCAGTCCAAGCAATAGATGGCTTCCCCTTGAAACAGGTCATTAAATAGAGGGGCAATGAGGGAATGACCTCATTGCTATAAATAACTGCTCTAATAATAATGGCTTATATGGATATAGAACTTTATAGTTATAAAGCACCAAATTAGATTTCACTTGATTATCCCAAATGGCCTTTTGAGATACCCAGGGTAGGTATGACTCCCATTTTGCAGATGAAAAAACTGAAGACCAGAAAATCTGAGTAATGAAAAGCTTGATTAAGCCAGGATCAAAACAAGTCTCCTGACTTGCAAATCTGTCCCATGCTCTAGGACCTGACAAAGGCAAGGTAGCACTCACATCTGCACCTTCCCTTTTCCCCTACCACTGCCATCTCCGATCTGGGTCCCCTTGAAACAAATATGAGTGATTTCATTTCCCTCAAATTCTCCCACTGCAAGCATAGCAGCCAGGTTTGAGCAGGAGCTTCTCCTCTCTTCCTAAGATCTAACTTCTAAGCCCCAAGCTTGGACACTTTGAGCCATATGGCAGGATTGTTTTCTAACCACCAGCCTGGCTTACAGATACCTCTCTCCCTTACCTTCCCTTTCTGTTTTTGTCTCTGTTTCTGACTCTCCCCCCACCACCTCATTCAAGTTGGATTGCCCCAAGTACTTTTCCCCCCTTCCCCTTTCACAGAGTAAGTCATATATTAGGGGATTCCATCAAAGTTCTGCCCTCCAAGATACTCCCCACCCTGCCTGGGCTGGGCCAGGCCCCATCACTACTTCCAAGGCCTGGTCACCAGCCAGCAGGGCCACAAAAGAGGTTCAAAAGGAAGACATTGAGAACAGCTCTAGGCCATAGTTGTGTCTGGAGCTTTCTCTGCCTTAGACCCTACTAGGAAACAGTATAACTGCATTCAAGTGCAGGACTGTCCTTGACACATTCCCTGGGAGTTTTCTGCTGGGAGAGGTATAGAAAGGCAGTCCGGAAGAGGCCTGGACCCCTAGGGAGCTGCCGACCAGGATGCTGGCTTTCCTGTCAAGGACAGCAGAGTTCAGTGCCATCTACTCTAGATTCTGTGTGTCAATATAGAAGGCTCATCAGAATCAAGGACAGTTCCTAAACTCTGTTCACATTTTCCCTTTCTGAGGAATTGGTGCAAGCTTATGTTTCAGTGAATGTGTCCTCTCGGTTTGCACCCCAACCCCGACCACCACACTCCTTAGGTAAGGCCCTCCCTGGGAGGCAGGGCAACTCCAATCCAAGATCTAACACATCAAGAATCCTCTCTAAAGAGGCCACTCCACAAGAGATAACTAAGTATTGATTAATCCAAGCCCTGATTTTGCTGATTTCCTGCCATTATAGTTAACCTCCACCCAGAGAGAACACTGAATTGGGTATAGTATTGGAGAGTTATTTTGGAAACTGCTAAGTGTTTTGTTTTGCACTCTTTTTTTGGTAATTTTCTAGTGCCTTTTACAAATTTAAGGTCACCCTTAGGTTTTCAAATGTAAAAATGTTATTTAAAAAAACTTGGTTTGATCATTGAATGTGTTTTACATTATTAATTTTTTATGAAGGATGTTGGACCCATAACTTCATTTGTGTGGCAGAACTCTTAGTGTGGAAACTGCCTGTAGCTTATTACCTTATAGCAGATTACCTGCAGCGTTGAAAGCTTCGATGATTTGCCCATGATAGACTGGTATGTGTCAGAGGTAGGGCTCAAACCCACATTTTCTTGACTCCAAGGCTGGCCCGTTATCCTATACATATACGCATGTATAGGTGTGTGTGTAAATACATGTATATATTGGTTTACTATATACACATGTGTGTGTGTATATGTATATATGTATATATATATATATATATATATATACACACATAATTTTACCAACTAGAGATCTATA
>CM053586.1:197507423-197520883 GCA_028646515.1 Pseudochirops corinnae
CTATAAATATATACATATGTTTGTACATATAAAAATTTTATGCATATACACATGTAATATACATAATCATGTATATACACACATGTCTAGCATTTATATAGCACTTTTAAGGTTTGCAACCACTTGGCAAGTTTCTCTTTATTCTCACAACAACCTTATCAAATGCTCTTATCCCTGCTTTACAGATGAGGAAACTGAGTCAAGCAGAGATTTAAGTGACTTGTCCCGGATCACATAAGTGTCTGAGGCCAAGTTTGTATTCAGGTCTTCCTAACTCCAGGTCCAATGTTCTATCTTCTTCACCACCTAGTTGACCCTCTATTCTTTTCATGCTGCATCGTACACAAATTCAGCTAATCACAAGTTTATCAACTAAATGTAATTTTAATTTTTTTCATTGTTAACAACAGGAACAACCAGCTGTGGTGCTTTTAAAAACCTGTTCATTATTTTGTTTTGTTTTGTTTTCCAGTTGGAACAATAGCTTCCACCACTCAGGCCCTCTTGATACAGAGCACTGAGCCTGGTTGTCAGGAAGAACTGAGTTCAAATCTGCTTCAGACACATACTAGCTATGTGACCTTGGGCAAGTCACAACTTCAGTTTTCTCAGTTGTAAATGGAGATCATCGTAGCAACTACTTCCCAGAGCTGTTATTAGGATCAAATGAGATAGTTGTAGAAGCTCTTAGCACAGTGTCTGGTACGAATATGGACTTAATAAGTGCCTCTCAAATAAAATCTGAGGACCAGTCTCTCTGAGTCTGAAGAGGCCTATTTATCATCACAGTCCTGGGCAATAGGGGCTAATTTTCTTTTTAATCAGAGCCACTACTCAAAGAAGACTGCATACTGAAGTGAAGAGACAGATAATGGAAATCACCTGGGGGTGAAAAGAATCCTTGCCCTGGTGAAATCATGATTCTCACCCTGTATGAGAAGACAAAAATTGGAGGGCAGAAGAAACCATTGAGTGTTTTGTTGTCAGATAGGGAAAGCCTGCATTCAAAAAGCATGATGTGAGGGAGCCATGAGGTGAGAAGGAAAACCCTAAAACTCACTGAAGACAACTTTTGTCAGGTGGATTGTTACAGAACCACCTTCGTTTTTTGAAGACAGTCTTTGCTTTTGATGTCTCATCCTTATTGGGCTGATGAAAACCAAAGATTTGTCTACACCAGGGGTTCTTAACTTGCAGTCCATGGAACCCCAGGGGATGCACGGATAGATTTCAGAGGTTCTGTGAATTTATCTTTTAAACATTTTCACTCTTTCAATGTAATTATTCTCTTTTGTAAT
This sequence comes from Pseudochirops corinnae, assembly GCA_028646515.1. Taxonomy (NCBI): domain Eukaryota; kingdom Metazoa; phylum Chordata; class Mammalia; order Diprotodontia; family Pseudocheiridae; genus Pseudochirops; species Pseudochirops corinnae. The sequence goes on from CM053586.1 coordinate 197,508,722, forward strand.
CCTATGTATTTTGTTTTTATGCATTTAAAAACATTCTGAGGAGAGAGTTAGTAGGTTTTATCAAACCACCAAAGGCATCCACAGTACAAAACAGGTTAAGAATCTCTGGTCTAGATTGAGAGTCTTCTCGATGTCGTATTCATTTGTCTCTTTCATATTCCCATTTAGGCCAATTTCCTCTTTTGTGAGACAATCACTTTCTAAGCAAAGCTCAGTTTCCAACTTTTGACAGTCTTGCTGTATCTGGGCCATTTGATGACTGTCAAGACAGAAGCCTGCTGCCAGATTTAGTAGCAATTAATAACTTGAAGAAACACTTTACAATCATAAGAAGTTCTGTAGTTGAACCAAGAAGACTTTCCCATCAGCTAGCATATTATATCACTTTTTCTTTTCCTCCTCTTCTCCCTAGTCTTTTTTTTTTTAGTAAGGATCCCATCCAGTTTGACCATAGAGTCTCAACACCTTTGTTTTAGTCATTTAATTCATTTTCCTGAAGTAAACATCTCCAGCATGCATATTCTAACTTATCATCCTCCTTTTACTGAGTGTCACTATGGAGCAAGCGTAGAACTTGGAACATGGAGCCTTTTGCAGGAATGAGGCTGTGTCTCGACATCGTGGCCTCCCATCTGTACAAATGTTATTCCAAGTACTTGTGTGCAAAACCCCATGTCAGGCACTTTCAACTGAGTTAGTTTTTCTTTTTTTGAGGGGGGAAGGCAAGGCAATTGGGGTTAAGTGACTTGCCCAAGGTCACACAGCTAGTAAGTGTATCAGATGTCTGAGACTGGATTTGAACTCAGGTCCTCCTGACTCCAGAGCTGGTGCTCTATTCACTGCACCACCTAGCTGCTCCTTGAGTTAGTTTTTAAAATAGTTAACCTGTTTAAAGCACTGTGTAATTGTTAGCTATTAATATTACCTAACTATTAGTCACCAGGCCAAATATATTACTACTTTCTTTTGATTGTTTTTAAAAATTAACAAGCATTTATTTTATCTCCCATTTTGGGGGGAGGGGGAGGAGAAAGACGAGAGAGACTGAGAAGCAGAGACAGAGAGAGCAGAAAAACCCTTGTAGTAAATAGGCATAGTTAAGGAAAGTAAAGAGGCAGCTAGGTGGCTCAGTGGATAGAGCACAAGCCCTGGAGTCAGGAAGACCTGAATTCAAATCCAGCCTCAGACCCTTACTAGCTGTGTGACTCTGGGCAAGTCATTTAACCTCTGTTTGCCTTAACTCACTGAAGAAGGAAATGGCAAACCACTCCAGTATCTTTGCCAAGAAAACCCCTTGGACAGTATTAGCATGGTATGGTGTACAGGGTCACAAAGAGTTGAATGCAACAACAAAGCAAAGTAAATTCACTCATTTGCCTGGTGCGTTGGATAGAGTTTTAGACTTGGAAGACCTGGGTTCAAATTCAGAATCAAGACACTTACTAGACACTGAGCCAGTCACTCTCAGACTTGCCTTACCAGTAAACTGGGGATAATAATGCCCAACTTCATTCAGGAGGCTCTAATGAGAGAAAATATGTTCAGCCCTTTGCAGATCTCAAAAGCTCAATATAAAGCTGGCTATTATGTCCCTTTCTGCAGTTGGAGTCCTTCCCTTCTGTGTTGGGGGGGTAGGAAAAGGGGTTGTAGCATGCTTCATCTTCTGTCAGCCCATGCCATGCTCTGTCATTGCATCGATCAAAATGCAGCTTTCATAAGTAACTGCAAGATGCTTCATGCTTCCTAAAAGGAAAGGAAGATTTCCCCACTCAGATTCAGAGTCTGAAAATGGTGTGTTCAAATATGACTCCAGTGAATTAATAGCTTCCTACCGGTCTGCATTTCCAACTGGTGGCCATTTCATTGCTCCAGAAGAGAGTATACATGCGCACGCACGCGCGTGCGCACACACACACACGCGCACACACACGCGCACACACACACACACACACACACACACACTTTTTTTGCCAGAGTTCACACCTAGTCCACAGAAGAAACCAGTGGGGGAGGCTTTGGGCTGGGTTTGGTTTGGTTTTTCCCTTCACAATAACGTGGTTACTTAGGGACGGTGGTGTTCCTTACACACATTGTGAGAATTGTTCTCTCAGGCTAGATTTTTTTACTAAAGGAGGGAACAAGAAGAAACATGATTGTATGAATGCATTTACCACTAGCTGGTGTATAAGATCTAGGACACACACTCAGTCACCGGGGACGATCAGCTCTCCTGCCCAGCAGGGCTTGGCCTCACTTTTAAGGCCAGGCAACTGATTTTGCCACAAAATATTGTGAAGGAGTTTTAAAGGAAGAAATTCAGTTTTAATTACCCTGAACGATGACAGATTTTCCTTCCAGTGACTAAGTAATAGTACCTCGCATTCACATAAGCGCTTTAAGGTTAGTAAAGCAACCTTGCAAACGTTATCCCGTCTCATGGTCACGACAGCCCCGGGAGGGGGTGTTCAGGTGCTTTTCAGTCATGCCCATCTCTTCGTGACCTTATTGGAGGTTTTCTTGGCAAAGATGCTAGAAATGGTTTGTTATTTCCTTCTCCGGCTCATTTGACAGATGAGAAAAATTGAGACAAACACAGTTAAGTGACTTGCCCAAGGTCACACAGCTAGTAAGTATCTGAGGCCAACTATGAACCCATGAAGATCAGTCTTCCCGACTTCAGGCCTAATCCACTTCATCCCCTACTTACCAATTATCCCCATTTTATGGAGGTAGAAACTGAGGCAATTAAAGGTTAAATGACTTGCCCAAGGTCACACAGCTAGTTAAGTGTCTGAAGCCAAATTCAAATGTGTCTTCTTGACCCCAGACCCAATCCTTATAGATCCTGGTTTCCCAGGACAAGGAAGGAACAGATGCCAACTTCTGCCAACAACTCCGGAACCTTTCTACTTGCCCTTACTCCTCTGTCCATAGGCTTCTGAGCAAATGGAGCCAAGAAGCCCCTTGTTTTCTCATCTCTGCAAGAATAACTGGATGCTTCTGGTAGCATCTGTCCACCTCCAATCTCTTGAGACCTAATTAGAAATACAAGCACGCAGCCACTCACCTCTCCTTCAAAAGAAGCCTGCAAGCAAAGAGGGCAGGGCAGCCTTCTGGAAGTGGTGATGTATTTTCCCTTGGAGGTTCTGCGTGTCCTCAGGGCATATGTAAAAACTATTTGGATTCAGTGATAGAGACAGTTATACCATCACACAGTTTTCTAAAATATTTTTTTGAGTGAAGCAAGAGCTATGCAGGTCTATATGCATCTCTTACCTTTTTAAAAAATAATTCTTAAGAAAAAGATTTATATAATCCCAAACCTTTTATTTTAATAAGGAAAACAATCTTGTCTTTCCCCTCAAATTCTTCTAGTTCTTCCCTCCTGGGCTTTCCCAGTTGAGCTATGGTTCTTGCCTGCCTTGCTTGCTCTTGGCTTGGGTTAGTATGATCCGCCTTTTCCTTCCTGTCCCCTGGCCAGACCCCTCGCGATGAGTTTACACTTCGGCTCTCTCCAGCACTAAAAGGTAATATGCCAGTCAGGAGGCTTGGGGAACAGCTTCTTCTGGCTTTACCTGGGAGTCTACCTCCACTGTCTGTGCCTTAAGCTGACCTATTGTTATGTTGTGTCTGTGGTGTCACTTCCCAAGGGCACCTTATGGTCAACCTGTCTTGTCCCCTTCACTTGCTTTATGGGAGCTCATCTTTTAAATCTGGCATCTCTAGACCCCAACTGGAGGATGGTACAAAAAGAGAGTCTTCATCTGTTTCCCTGTCACTCGCAGTGTTCTGTCCTTGTCTGGTTCCATCATGCCTGCTTGTGTCTTGTCCCTTTGACTTTGGCCCAGGGGTTGGGCTAGTGGGTAGATCAGAATGTCAAATGGGAGGGAAGCAAGAGATCAGTCCCAAGGACTCTTGCTTCTCCCTGGAGTGGCTGCTGAAAGCTGTGGGGCTACTGCTTTTCGCCCTTCATCTTTCTCCAAATCTCTCCTTGAGAGGAAGAACCAAACTCACTAAAAATCTGGGTTGTCAACCTGACAATTGGCCATCATTGTGATTCCGGTCCCTGCTGGAGCCTAAGATGTGGCTGCACAATATGTGTGTGTGTGTGCCTACATGTGTGTCAGCAACAGTACAAAGGGCCAGTACTTGGGTGTACCTCGTGCTTGCCTTGGGGCTTCATGGAGTGTTAGGGACACCTGTTCATCTGTGTGTGTATTACATAATGTATCACTAGACAGCATTATTGTCAGCATCTGTGTGTGTGTATGTGATGTAGAGAGATGTTCCTGTTGTGTTGTAAACTCCTCAAAAAAATGAGCTCATCTGCTTTAATTGGGATGCTAATCGATTGGGACTTTTCTCACTAAACTCTTCCATTTGGGCCATATTTTGGGCGGTGCTTTTGAAGGTCACTAAAGACCCCTCCCCTGAAGGCACCTGTTCTTTCTTAACCTTGCTCTCATGCAGCAAATTTCTGCTTTGGTTATGGAAAACAGCTGGTGAGACACTTCCATGAACACCCTAGGTGAAAAGAGTTGGGGAAGGGGTGGTTTCCAAATTCTCCCACCCTTCCTGCCCTCTCTAGTGGATGGAGTGGCTGAATATGCTTTGCTATCTATTAGGTGCCCTCCAACAACTGGGGAGTAGTTCTCCTTGGTCCCTTCTGTTGAAAAGCAGCAGCCAGAAAAGATTGAATTCTATAGAGGAAAAGATTCTGATCCAGCATGTCTGAAAGACAGTTGTGAAATCTTAAATGTAAGAGCTCTTGTGTTTGGCTCATTGGAGAAAATCCCACCCATTACAGGAAAAGTGCCAAAAATGGACTTTTGTACCCCACCACTCATCCTTAATTTGCAAGTCAATTTTTAAAAAAGTTTGTGGGAAATGATATAACATCAGCCAGCCTTGCAGACAGATAATTGTTAAACTCACAGGTCCACAGATACACTTAGCCCACCCAAAGATCTCAAATTACTAATCAATAAATGGGGCGATAAGGAATTTTTTAACGGCATATCCAAGCCCTGAGCTTGAATCCTTCCTTGCCCCATCTTGCTGCCTGTCTGCAAGGCTTGGTTAGGCCCAAGGCTGGGTGGAATAGGACCAGATGTACTTGGAAATGAAGCCAACAAAGCCCATTTCCCCCCTAAGCTTCACTCCTTCCTCAGGAGGGATGCTGGGAGTACTGTTCATTAAAGACTTGCTTTTTCTCTTCTCTCCACAGAAATCCCTTTGCTAATGTTCAGCTAAAGCCAACGGTGACAAATGACAGGTCTGCCCCTCTCCTCAGCTGATAGCGGTCTTCTCCAGCTGGCGTCGCCATTTTAGACCCATACACACAGTCTATTTTGTAATCATTTGCATGTTTTCCTAAGTGTCCTTTGTTTTGGGGGTGGGAAGGGAGTGTTTTTCCTCCAAGCCTTTTCGCTTGGCTCCATCCATCCTAGCCTTCTGCCTTACCTGGGCAGGCTCCCAGGCATTCAGGGGGAGGGAGGAAGATGGAATGGTAAGAGGTTTCCTTTTGAAATCACCTTGTCTGAAGACTGAGTGAACTGGGACAAGTTTTCCCCAGAGTTAAAGAACCAATGTGATTCTGACCTAGGTGGGCTACTGTAAGTCAGAAAAACTCTGCTTTTTGGGTTTCCCCTCATGGGTCACATAGTACTTCAGGAGTGGGCCAAAATAAATCATTTCTCCCTGCCCCCTCTACCCCCCATTATCAATTTTAGAAGTTTCCTCAAAGGAATCAGGGCCTCTTCTGTGACCCATCTCCTTCCTTATCCCTCAGCATCTCCCTGACCCCGTCTTTGGACAAGAGAGAGTAAGATGTGATATAAATTGGGTTATGCTGGTATTGCAGGATGGCGGAAGGCGGATGGCACATGCAGCTGTGATTCTAGCCCTAGCTTCATGTATATTTTATAGACTCGTTGCCAGCTCCAAGTGCCAAACTCCACCAAAGCTGCTCTTAATGACCTGCATTATAGCAATAAAGTGGGTCCCTTTTGCACTTGCTCACGGTGTTACCTGCCTGCTAGAGTTAGCACTCATGATCAAGAAATCAAGAAATCAAGAAATTCTTCTTAATTTGACTCAAGAGGGAAGGATTTTTTAAAATCCCCACTATATTTGGTAGGTAGGCAGGCAGTGGGACTCTAAGAGGTAACAGGGAGAAGGCAAATCCCCAACAGGAATCTATTCTGGGTTTAGGAGGAAGGTGATAGAGGCTGGTTCCTTGCCCTAGCCCAGGGAGAGCTGACTCCAGCTTCTCTCTCCATAGCAGAAGAGGGAGCAGGTCTCTGGAACCTTTGCCCTCTCCCACAGTAGCCCTTAGCTCTAGCAGAGGGATTAGCATGGCAGTCCCCTCACCCCTAAACTACCCAAGTCAGCTGATTGTCCTTACCCAGTGAGTTTGGTCACTGATTCTTTAGCATTATTTGGGCTCAGCTGCTACAATGCATTCTTGTGGTCTGTTACAGTTTTGATTTTAGTATGAGGGGAGAGCTTTGAGCCACCTCAAGAACCTGTAGTCTCCCCTTAAATATAAAGGAACAGCTCTTTGTTATCTATAATCTTACTCCCCCCTCATCTTTCTCCCCTCTTCCTCAGCAGGACAGGGCCCCCAGCAAGGCTGACCAAAGGTGAGCTGTAAATAGAGAAACTGGATATGGAGGGAGGGAGGATTATTTGAAGGGAGTGGACGGGCTTAAGGCCAGTGGCCTGGGGGCATCCCCACGCTTGTAGGACTCAGGCAGTTGGGACCTGAGTATTTTATGCATCTGCCTGTGGGTGCCGCAGGCTTCTAGCTTGCTTTCACCTGCAGTAAGCTGTTACCTCCACCCTCCACTCTGAGTGTGAGCTCTTCTCCCTAAGCTTCTGGCCCAATGGGAAACCCTTGGGTGCCAGGAAAGTTAACAAGGGAGCTATAGTGTTTGCTATAGCCATTACAGGTCCTGTTGCTGAAAAACTTCTTGTTTGGAAAAATAATTTATAAGCAATTAAAAAAGCTAAGCAAAGTGTGTGGCCTATTTTCTTGCTGACTTGTAGGTAATAGCAGAGGGTCTCCCTGGCTGGAGGCCCCTTTCTGTTCATTTTCTGAGGAAAGAGAGAAAAATTGGTTTCTAATCCTGATTTGGGTTCTGTTAAATCTTCATACCTCCCTCCCAATGTTCCATTACTCCCCTGCCCTGGGCCACCCCTCTTCTGTTCCATATGGAACTGGATCATGGATGAAAAAGTTCTCTTTGCCTTCCAGAATTCAATAAACATTTATTAAGGTGCAGTTGGGCATCTAGGTGACACAGTGGGTAGAGTACCAGGCCTGACTTCAGGAAGACTAATCTTACCGAGTTCAAATATGGCCTCAGAACTCATTAACTGTGTGGCCCTGGGCAAGATGCTGTTTGCCTCAGGTTCTTCACCTGTAAAATGAGCTGGAAAAGAAAATGGCAAACCACTCCAGTATCTTTGCCAAGAAAATCCCAAATGGGGTCACCAAGAGTTGGACATGCCTGAAATGACTGAGCAACATTACATCTGAGCCACCTCAAGAACCTGTAGTTTCTAGTCTCCCCATAAATAGATATATAGTAATCTTTTACTCCCCTCTCTTCCTCAGCATTATAAGGCCCCCAGCGTGGCTGACGAAGGGTGACCTGGAAACAGAGAAACTGAATATGGAGGGGAGGGATCATGAAGGCATCATGCTTGGTGATGGTGATGAAAAAGATCAAAACCCCTGTCCTTGTAGAAGCTTTCATTTACACAGGGATGAGGCATAAATGTACACAGACAGATATAATAAAGTGATTTTAAAAGTGCTGTATCTGTGAGAGGAGAGCAGACAAGTCATGGGTATGGGGGTTTCAGGAACAATCAAGGTTGACTCCCAGGCTGTGAATCAAGGTAAATGGGAAGATGCTGTCAAAAGAAATTTTCTGAAAGCTGAGTTTGGGGGAGAGAGATGATGAGTTCCATTTTGGTCATGTTTAATCAACAATACACACAGGTGTTGCTGCCATCTAGGAGGCAGCTGATAAGTGTGGGAAGATCACTGAGTATAGTGAAGAGGGATCCAGACAGAGTTATGGAAGGCACTCCAAAGTTTAATGGGTTCGGAGATAACTAGCAGCAAACACAAGAGCAGTCTTTAGACAGACAAGAGTTACGCCAAGAGACCAGTGTCAGGGACAAAGGTGGCAGCCAGCATCCAGGAGAAAATAAAAAATTGTCAAGAGCTTCCATAGCCGATTAAAAGGCATCGAGAAACGTCCCAGGTTCTACACGTTTTTGTTGTTCTCGTTCATTATTGGTCTTCCCTATTCCAACGCTGTTTAAGGCTAAGTTTTGCTGCCTGTTTCTCACAATGGAGGCATCTAGGAGGAGGACCCAGTTCAGATCTGCTTGTAGACACTTATCTATCTGTGTGATCCTGGGCAAGTTACAAGTTCTGCTTCAGTTTCTTCATCCATAAAATAGGACAGAAATAGCACCTGTCTCCCAGGGTGTGGTGAGGATTAGATAAGGTCTTTATAAAACTCTTGCCAGGCTTTATATAAATGCCAGCCATTACTATGCACGTGCTCTACTAGAGCTCATTTTCCCTTGCCCCCCACCCAGGGTGGCTGCGATCAGGCTCCCTTACCCCCAGCCTCATCCCCCAAGCTTCACTGCTGGCTTTATTTCCTGGGGGTTTGGGCAGGAGGTCAAAGGGAGGCACCAAGAGATCCTCTGCTATGGTTGCTTGCCCCCACCCCTTTCCCATCCACCATCTGAGAAGTGGCCACCTTGATGGGCAGGAGCTGTCTGACCACAGAGAGCCTGGTTTAAGATATTTTAAAAACTTTATTATCAGACCAACAATATTTTACACACATGCTGGGGAGCTGTATGGAAATCAGCACTGGTAAAAAATACAGCAATTATGACCCGTATTGATAAAATATACAATAATAATAATAGCCTTTATCTTAATAAAAATATCCAAGACAGCTTGAGCCTCATGCAGCCTTTAAGTAGTATTTGGGGGGGGGGGGAGGGAGGGAGAGGGTCTAGACCAGCAGCACCTGGTCCTGGTTCCCCTGCTGTCCTAGGCCCAACCTACCCATAAGACAAAATGGGAGGGAGACCTGGCAGGGCAGGGCCGGGCAGGGCCAGGCCGGGCCTTAGGACCAGGGGAAACAAGGACCATTTCCCCTGGGCTTGCCTGGGTAGCCCAAGGAGAGGGAGCGCCGAGCCCCTTCCTGCCCAGATACACAACCAGCTCCCACCTGGTCCATAGCTTACCTCTTGGTTTAAAAGGAAACCAAAACTTCTCCCTGAAACTCCAACTTCTGCAGTACAGAACTTGGTCAGTCAGAATGCGATTTGGGCTTCCTGCCCAGCTCCTACCATCCCTATTAAAATCCTTCCCCCCCCCCCCCACACAGCAAGAAAAAACAAATAGGACTACCAGAGGCATAGACAGATGCTCTGGAAGCCAAATTATCAAGTTCCCCTCACCACCCATTTTACAAATGGGAGAAACAGGCCAGTGAAGGTACCCTACCCCTGTTTGGCACAAATTGGGGGGGAGGGATTAGAGTAACAAGAACCAAGAGGGAAGCCCCTGGCTCCCAGAAGGGAAACACGCAACTGGATGTGCTGATAACCTTGTGGGAAGTGGGGGTTAGGGGTGCAAAGGGGTTCAGCCCTTGAGCTTGAGTGCATGAGCAAGGCCCCTGTGGGAGAGAAGGCTGTTTGCAGCTTTCCCTGAGTCCTCTGGTCCCAGCTCCTTGGGTTATCAAGGAGGTTCCAACTTTCAGAGGACTGCCTTGTGAAAGATTATATTTGTCCTGCTCAGCTCTTCAAGGTGGAACTAGGACTAAGGGTAGAAAGGGGCAAAGAAGCTCGATCCAAGGAAAAACTAAACAAAGCTGTCCAAAAGTGGAACGGGGCGCCTCCTCACTGGAGAGCTCCAACCTACCACTTTGTACCAGGCATTCTCAGTCAGGTATGGGTTGGACTCTAACTCTTAGTTCACTCACCATCCTGAACTGCTCCTGGAAGCAGCTTTCTAGGCCACAAGATCCAAAGTCTTGGGAGTTACTCCATTCTTAGACTGAAGGTAAGAAAAGTCATTCTGTACTCACCATACCCCAGTGGGAGTTCAGGTGCTTGCTGAGGCCAAGGTGAGGGAAGTTTGCATCGTGTCCACCCCACCTCCCCTCCTCCACAACCCCTCCCCCCACTTCTTAGCTGGAGCCTGTATCTCGAGCATTGGCTAGCTTGCCTTATAGACAGGAGTCACAACCGGGACTGGATATGAGAATGGCTTTGACTGCAAATGGATCAGAACCGCCCCCCCCCCCCCCATCCCATTTAAGGGCAAAGTGAGTCAGTCAGAAGGCCTGGCAGTCGCTGACTCACTTAACTCTGGGCCCCTTTTTCCTCATCTTTCCTAACTACTTTTAACCAGTTCTAAGTAAGGACTCAATGAAATAGATGTATGAGTGATTTGAAAAAAATTAACCCCAACCTGTCATATTTCATAATGAATCAATGAACAAGGCTCTAACGACAGTGAGAGAAGTTAGGTTGTCGTTGAGATTTTCCTTGCAGCTTCTTCCTCTAAGGAATGCACCTTGTTTGCTTAATGGGATGTAGGTGGAAGGCAAGGCCCTGTTGGGATGTAGCATTTTATTTTTTAAATACCTGTTGCATTTATCAAAGACTTGACAAAAAGGGGACACCACCAGGAAGGGTACGAAGGGGAGGCTTCAGACCTAAGTAGCATAGAGGAGCAGTTACAAGGCAATTGGACGGCCCCAGAAGACCCAGGGCTAACAAAAGCTTTCCTGACCTGCAGAGAAGGGTGGCAGTGGCCAGAGCACCTGAAAATTGCTTCACAGCTCGGCAATCACGCTTGGCATGGGCACTTGCCCCTCCTTCGAGGAGGCTGTTATTCCATCCACTTTTGATCCCCTACTTTGCCTAGAGCATCCAGGACAAAGGGACTCCTGTATCTTCCCGCAGTCCCAGAAGAATCTGGCTGAGGCTATTACTGTCTCTCCCGACCCATCTCCACCAGCTCCCAGCTGCTTCCTACCCACTTTCATCAATACTTGAAGTGGTTGTTTTTAGAGCTGGGGCAGAGGGACCACCATCCTTGGGGGTGCAAGGGACAGACCATTTACAGGCAATTTTTTTTTTTGCCAACTTCTTTCCCTCCCCACTGGTGCCTTGTTCATTGGTGGCTCAAGGGATGGTGTGGGTGAGTGGCAGAGTTAATCAGGGTGTTCCCTATTTTCCAGCAATCCGAGGGTGGTCTAGAAAGCTTCTGGTCACCAAGGGCCCCCTTCCCTACCAAGGTTCCTCCTCCCAATCTGTACCAGAAGTCCCATATTTTTTCATTCTCAGGTGCCACCCTGACCTCCACCCACAGTTTTGGTCTTCCTGCCCCTTATCCTCACTATTTTCCTCTCTTTAAAACCAGACCATTTCACTTCCTGCCCTGAGAGCTGGAACCCAGAGCCCATTCCAAGTCTGCCTTCAGTCAGTAACTTTGTTAGGGTCCTGAGCAGTAACACTAGGGAAACCTTCAGAGACTGGGATAGTTTAACCAAAAGAAAGGGTAGCTGAGAGGTCATGTCTGCACTTCAGGTCACTCCCAGGAAAGGAGAGGCAGGAGGATCCAGCCTTCTTGGTGGAAGAGGAGATATGCTCCTACTAAAGGCATACCTGGGCTGTCTCTCTAACACAGGGGGAACCCAGGACCTAGTCTGATTGGCCTCTTAATTCCTAATCATCTGTCAGAGAAGACATACTTTCTGTTGCCTGATTTTACCTGCAGTCATTAAAACCACAGTCAGGCTCTGCCTCTTCTTGGACTTCCCTTCAGGTCTGTCCCATTCCCTCCCTCCATCTCTCTCCCAGTGCCGCTGGGACTTTGAGACAGCAAGAGGGAACACTGAGTCAGTCAGCAATGTCCCAAGACCTAGAACCTGGTATGTGTGGGGGCTGGGAAGGGCCTAGCTTCAGAAACCCCTGAAGGATTTGGGGGTTCAACATCTCTTACCTTTCTAGGAACAGATGCCAACTGGGCTGGACTTTCAAGCTATGACATATTTGAATCACCCCAGAACACACACATACACACACACACACACACACACACACACA
>CM053586.1:197520983-197541124 GCA_028646515.1 Pseudochirops corinnae
TCATTGCACCAGCATTCTAAGCCTCAAACAAATAATTAAAATAAGGAAAACCAAAAATAAGGTCCCTTTCCCCCCACCCCCCACCCCTTCAATAAATTCTTTACATCTCTTTGGCAACAATAACTTAAAATTATCACGGTCCCATTCTCTCTGCAGTAGCCATTACAAAAATATTCCCACAGAGCCCCATTTGCCATTCACCCAGCCTCCCCCCAGCCTGTCACCTGGCCCCTGAGCAGAGGAAATAGGGACCCCAACACTGAACAAGGAAGTAGACAGTTGGGTGGGAGGGGTCCCCTACTTGCTCTCCTTGGTAGTTCAGGGCAGTTATGGCCCAGTAAGCTCTCCCATTTACTGCCTGTGTGCCCTGTAGAGAGGTCATCCCAAATTCTCCCCCTCAGTTCTTGCTCCCCACAAGTAACTTCCAGAATAGGGCCTGTGGCAGAGGGCCCTAGAAGTCCCATATTTCACTGATGAATGAGGCTGTGCCAGTATCGACATCCACCCATCCCCACTGCCCCAAAGCACCAAGGCCCTAGGGTGAGGAAACCTTGTTTTCTCGAGCGAAAGACCCATTAGTTTTCCTCCTCCCCAGCTCTAACCAGACAGCGATAGCTGCTTGGGAAATAATGCCTAGACTCCTGCTTGGGAAGGGTCAAAGGGACAAAAACAAAACAAGAGAATAAAAAAGAACAGTAGGGAAGGGACATGGGAGTCCCTCCCATTGCCCCATCTTCCAGTAGAGCCAGCTCCTGGCAGAAGCTAGGCAAGAGGGTAGGACAGGGAGGGTCAGGCTAGGAGCCAGCTCAGGAAACCAGCCATCTGTCTGAGTTGTAGAGACAAGACATGTCCCAGGGGGAAGTCGAGGGAGACAGTATTACTGAATGATACTAGTGTGGAGATTTAGAAATCCAGTGTATGTACAGCAGGGTCCAAGAGAACAAGGGCAAAGAGGAAGGCCCTGGGAGGGGCTGGCACAGGCTCCCACCCCCACTACAGCTCTAGTAAGCAGGGGAGCACGAGGCACTGGGACAGCAGGAAGGGGTAAGCCCCGAGAAGTCACAGACCACAGGGAGGAGCAAGCAGTACTGGGGTTGTAGTCACCCCCTTTGAGAGGGGAGGCTAAGAAGGGGGAGCAGGATTCTGCAATTCTACCCTTTAACGCTATCATTTATATATGTATATTTATACACAAACCCACATGCCTTCAAGCACATATGTCCACAGAGACCATCATCCATGGCTGCACCTGTACCGGACAAAGGGGCAGAAGGCAGGGGTGGGAGGGGTGTCTCTGTGAGCTAGCAGCAAACCAAATGCCTCTGATAAAATCTGTCTAAAAAAATAGAGCCGAGTTCTTGACAACCCCCACCCCTCCCCCCCATCTCTTCTGCTGCTTCGTCTCTGGCCAGAGAGGGCCATCTCTTGTAGCCCTGGTCCACAGAGCCATGTCGGCACTATAGATTCTCAAGTGCCTTCCAGGCCCAAGTTATTCTCTGTCACCGTCTTCACTGCTTCCTGAAACAGGAGGAAGAGGATGGTTATTCTGGCCACAGCCTGCCTGTTTCCCTAACTAAAGCATGTGCTGTGTCTCGGGTATCTTGTTTCCTCTCCAGCATCTCACACACCATCCCAGAGAACACAGGAAGTGATTGCTACCCCCCTCCTTACCCCACCTCTCTGGCGACACCAGCCTTGCTGCTCCCTGGCCGTCTCTCACCCCTGGAATGTTCTCTATCCTCACCTCTGCCTCTTGCCTTCTATAGGAAGCCTTTCCCAGGCCCTCTTCATTCTGATGCCTCTCGCTGTTGCTCGCTTCCCATCTAGATTGCATACAGTTTGTATTATAATATGTGTATGTTGTCCCTCCTATTTGACTAGGAACCGTCTCTTTGTATCCCCAGTGCTTTGGACAGTGTCTGGCCCATAGTATGCTCCTAATAAATCAGTTTACTGACTAACTGATAGGCAGTTATAGTGAATAACAATGCCCTATACCCTCTCCTGCCCTTCCTTCAACATCTGGCTGGAGACCTCCGTGGCAGGAGACTTCTTGATTAATCCCACCTGAGGGGGGTTCTTTCCTCAGGCCATAACCTCCCCAGGTCCTGCTCAGAGGTGCCACAAGATTTCGAGCTACAGTCACTCATCGTAACCCCTTCCGGAGATGATGAAACTGAAGCTTAGAGACAAGTGACCTTCCCAAAGTCAAACGGACAGCTAGGAGAGCTGGGATTCAAACCCGATTTGGGCACAGCTAATAAAGATTGGCACTGAAAGGCTAACAGGCAAAGGTGATCTAGTCCAACTCTCCATTTTGCAGATGAGGAAACTGAGGTCCAGAGAGGGGTCACACAGTTAGTGGGGTCCCCTGACCTTCGTCCATATTCTAGCTCTGTGTACTGATCTCAGGGCATGTCCTCTTTGGTCCAGGAACCCTCAGCCCTTGTCTCAAAGAACAGCTCTGCTTCCCTCAGATATTAGGTCACCCATGGGCTTCCTTGAAAGAGACATGAGGGGTGGCTAGGGGGCGCAGTGAATAGAGCACTGGCCCTGGAGTCAGGAGGACCTGAGTTCAAATCCAGCCTCAGACACGTAACACTTACTAGCCGTGTGACCTTGGGCAAGTCACTTAACCCCAATTGCCCTGCCTTCCCCCCTCCAAAAAGCAAAAAAAAAAAAGAAAGAGACATGGCCAGGGTGGGAGTAGAGGGGAAGAGATCACTCTTTATGAGGTTAAGGAGATTAGGTTCCAACAGCTTGAGGGGAAGGGAAAGGAGAAGCCATCTCTGGGTCCTCAGAGGAGAGAGGGAGGATTCAGACCCCTGGATTCCTGCTCAGGCACTGGATGTTTGGCATAATGCCTCCAGAGCTTAGCACTGGCACACAGTAGGTGCTTAATGAATGTTGACTAACTTTTGACCCTGCTCCTGAAGCAGTCTCAAGCTGCTTCTCCATCCCTGGATCTTCTTCTAAGCTGGCTCTTTGAGGAGGCCAGTCAGAACCATACTCAGCCCCCTGCTGTTATAAAATCTGAGGGTTGTGAGAGGGCCCACAGGGGCCATCTAGGACAGCATTCTCTCTATGGCAGCCCACGCCCTTAGCTTAGCTTACATACACCCAAAGATGGGGAGCTCTCCCTGCCAGATAAGGCACTGTGGGTCCCCTGTAACTCTTAAGGTTCTTTCTTCTACTCCGAACCAGTCTACCTTTCTGTCACCCTCCTTCCCCCCTACCTCGGTCTCAGTTTGGTAGTTAGGTACGAATGCAGACTAAATCACTCTCCCCCTCCCATGTCACAGGAAGATGCTGCATGAATTCAAGGCCATTTGCCCTCCTGGGGCGTCCTCCTTCAGACTTTGCCAGATACAAGTAGCTACATATAGGACACAGTCCATACCTTAAAGGCACATAGGGAAATGTGTAATCTCAAGTCAAGGCAGATCAGAAAGTACAAAGAAGGCTGGGTTGGAATGAGGAAGACTCACCACCCCAAAGGGCGAGAGTGGGTTCAAGTCTTGCATCTGACCTTTAGTAGCTAGATGATCTGGCCCAAGTCATACGTCTGAGCCTCAGTTTCCTCCTCAGCAAAATCAGAAGATTAACACTTGCATCATATGGCTTTGTTGTGATGCAAGTACTCTGGAACTCTTCAATCTCCATAGAAATGAGGATAGTACCTCCTGACAGAATGGGGGTGGGCTTAGGGTACAGACTGAGGCAAACTTGGTGGCAGGGAGAAACGCCGTCAAAGGGGGAAATTGTTTGCTTGACCATAAATATTTGTTACGGTGGCTTTGTTTGGTTTTTCCTTTTTTTCAACTGGGAAGGTGGGAAAGTGGGAAGGAGAGAAAATAGATTTTCAGTAAGTGAAATAAATTTTTTTAAATGAGGATATTGGGACAGCTAGGTGGCACTGGCCCTGGAGTCAGGAGAACAGTAGTTCAAACCCAGCCTCACTAACTAGCTGTGTGACTCTGGGCAAGTCACTTAACTCCAACTGCCTAAAAAACAAACAAACAAATGGGAGATAACATGATGCAGTGGAAAGAAGCCTTGGGCTTGGAGCTGAAAGGCCTGAGTTCAAGTCCCAGTTCTTCCACTTACCACCTGGATGCCCCGGGTTAAACCTTTAATTTCCTGGGACCTCTTTATTGTCCTTATTTCTAAAATAAGATGACTGGTTTAGACAACTCCTAAGGTCCCTCCCAGCTCTACGGTGACCCTCCTATGCCCCTTGCCCTGTGGTTTTGACCCATCCCAGTCTCGTCCTTGGTAGTAAGCTTTCCCTGTTCTCTTCTCTGTGCCACCTTCACCCCCCGGCCCGGGTTCCTCACCTCCTACAGACTCAATGTCTGAGTCAGAGACGTGCGTAATGGAGAATCGGGAGACTGGGCTAGGAGACACAGTGAAGCGGGAGAACTGGACGGGCAGCACCTGCTTCGGTGGGGTTGCCAGGCTGGGCAGCATGGAGGCCGGCACTCCAGGCTCCGGTGAAGACACAAAAGATGACTTGGCTGGCATTAGTGGGAAGTCATCATCCCACTCGAACCCACCACCTGCAAAGAGGGCCCTGTCACTCACCCTTTCCCCCCCAATGCCCAAGTCTCCCTAGTGAATGCCCTGGTCAGGGGGAGCGAGGGAAGAAAGAGCAAAGAAAGGGCAAAGAGGCCTGCTGTGGAGGAGGCCCAGGAGGCTCACCTCTCTCTCTTGCTCTCCCCTGACCCCTGTAATGCCCTGAGAAGCTACTCAAGGCAATCTTCGTCAACCCTTAGACCTGAAGTCTGAGTCTTCTTTCTCTCTGATGGACTCATGTGGCTCCTCCGAAAAGGGAGGCCACAATTTTTTTAAAAAATGACACTCAGAAGCAGGGACAGTTGGAATCAGGGGCTTGTAGTACAGGTGCTGTCATGGGCTGGGGCAACTGGAACCTAAAGGACCCTAAAGGGGAGCAAAGATAGTCAGAAAGGGTTACTTGGGAACAGTAAGGGAAAGATGAAATCACCACCCCAAAGGGTAAGAGTGGGTAGAGCTGCCTGGCTGCTAAAAGAGGGTCACACAACCTTAAAATAGGTGGAGGGCTACTTTGGGAACATAAGGTTTCCTGTGGAAGATGGGGAAAATCTACCAAGCATTCCCCCCCACCCCTTCCCAGGCCAGCCCAGCCCGTCCCACCAGGCTCACTCTCTTCAGAGACAGTCCTGTCAGAGAAATTGTCTGCTGCACCGAGTTGATCAGATGGGCTCAGGGCACTGGGGCTGCTTGGCAGGAAGGAGGAAGCTGAGTCCTTCAGCTCAGGGAAGTGCTGCTCCCCGAGTTCTCTTGTGGGACTTTCCTGGGTGTTAGTAAAGAACAGAAGTGAGTATGTATGAGGTGCCCGCCTTGCACTTCCCATCAGGGCAACTACTTCTTCTATCCCACCCAACCTCCTGAGGGTCTGGAAAGGAGGGAGGAGTGGACAGTTACCCAGAAACCTCAAAGGGGAAATAGTTGGGAAATTCCCAACTCTGGCAAGAAAGAGGCATCCCACTGTACTCTCTCCAGTCCACGATCTGGATCTCTGGCATTGGGTTGAAGGTATGGAAGACCTTTTACTCCCTCTCACCCAGAGGTGTCAGAGACAAACCCACCCTAGCTATACCCTCTGCCCCTGTTTCTATACCAACCCAACATCTCCATAGCAAGGACACAGAGCCACCTGTCCCTTGCCCTCCCAAAAGTCCTAATGGCCACTCCCTCAGCCACGGGGCTTACCTGATCAAAGAGGTAGACGGTAACATCATCAAAAAAGGAAACAGCCTTTTTCTTTCGCTCCAAGTCCTCACAAAAGGACTGGGACATGAGGCTGGGCATCTTGAGGAGGCTGCGCAGGTTGCGGGCGCTGTGGCTCTCAGCCACCACGATGGGCACTGTGGCTGGTTCCTCCTCACTGTCCTCGCTCTGCTCCTGGATGTTGTAGCAGCATAGCTCTTCATCGGATTCGTCGCTCTCCTCCGAGTCCTCCTCCTCCTCCTCTTCTGCAGGCCGGTTCTCCTTGGGTGCCGGGAGGTCCGACAGGTCCAGGCGTAGAGGGGTTGGACGTGGAGCCGGCTTCTCCCCCAGCTTTACTTTGGGGCCCAGGGGGATCTCACAGGCCGTGGCTTCCTTCCATTCTTGTACCTCTGCCCCAGGAACCAGGTCCCAAGTTCCCTTTTCCACTGAGGTGGGTAACAGGCCCGGGGCCTCCTGGGGTTTGTGACAGCCTTCCCCAACCCCACTGTCCTCTGGACTTGTTGGGACAGGAGTCAGAAAGAATAATTTGGATGGAGCAGGAGTGGGAGTGGGGGCAGCAGGGGCAGAAGTCAACCCTTCTGCTGGGTTCTTGGGGCTCTCCTGGTCTTGTTCTTTGATGGCTGGGCTAACTGTCATCTCTGGAAGGGGCTCCCCAGAAGGGGAATGAAGAGGCTGAGCACCTGCTTCCTCTGTTGTTGGTATTTCCTGATTGTTGGGAGAGAGCCCTTGGGGCTCAGGGCCCACTGGGCTGGATTCCCCTTCCCCACCCTCACTGTCCTCATCCTCCTCCCTACTCTGAGCAGGCCGCTCTGTCTCTGTGTCATAGTCAGAGAAGTAGGCTGAGTCTCGGTAGGGGTTTTTCTCATTAAGACCATGAAGCTCAGCACTGATAGAGGAAGAAAGCCGCATCTCTAAGCCAGGGCTCTCATCCTCCTTTCCTAGTGGCCCAAAGTCCTCAGGGTCCCGAGGCTCATGGGGCTCTTTTAGCACAAACTCAGGTGACTCGTAATTCTCTGTATCATAGCCACTATCTAGGGCCCGGGGTTGCCCAGTGGCAGAGTAGGACACTGTCGGGCTGTATATCTCCCCACCATCACTGGCTGTGGATGGGATATCCAGCGACTCCAGGGAATCTGGTGTTCCCACCTGCTTCTGCAGAGACCGGAATGCGGGGGTTGTGTCAGGCTTCTCAATAAGGAAGTCATTGGAGAAGTCTGTGAAGACACCGGAGGTGGCCTCCGTCGTGTCCTCATCCTCACTACCTGGCCCTTCTAGCTCAGGGAAGCTACCACTGCTGTCCAGTGTCTGGTCTGGCTCATTGCTGTTACTCTGGCTACTATCCCATGGCACAGGGGAATCTGGCTTATGAACAAGGACAAGATTGCCTGCTGCCCTGGAGAGAAGTGGGGCTCTGTCTTGGGGAGGAGAGGGCAAGGGAGACTGGGTTGGAGAACTGGGAGGGGCTGTGGCTTCCTCTGGGCCTTTCTGATCAGCCCCATGATCTATAGATTCCCTTCTCTCTGCAGCTTCTGTATCTAACATCTGTGAGGGAGAGATGGCAACCAGGGCTGGGTCCTCCTCCACCTGGCAGTGTTCAGCAAAGCTTGGTGGGCTCCCCAGCTTCTGCCTAGGTAAAGCTATCTCCAACCCCTGACCCTCAGGAAGGGGCAGGTCTGGTAGGCAGTCTGGGGCAGGCAACTCACACAGATCAGGTCCTGCACCTAGGCTCTCTCCTGATCCCAAGTAGGAGTCTACAAAGTGAGTAGCCCAGGAATCAGGGGCACAGCTGCTAATGATGTTGTTATTGGCAGAAGTGTTTGAGGTCCAGTGTCTTTGCTGGGCAGCCAAGCTTGCCTCCTCAGCACCCTCATGTTGGGAGCTGCTGCAGGGCAGACTCTCGGGTTCACCCAGTTCTATCGTTACTGATTCAAGAGGGCTGCCCGGTGCCTCCTGTTTCACTGATTCTCCCACCACTGCCTCCTGGGCCTCACTGGGTGATTCCTGGGTTGCAGAATTACCTGAGGGGGACACTCCCAGTGGGTCCTCAAAAAAGGCTTGGCGGAAGCCTGGAAGGCCCCAGTCTTTGCTGGCACCATCCCTGCATTCCCCCAACAAACTGTCTTCAGTTCGTGAGTCCCCTGCAGGGGAAGGCTGGTAACAGAGTGAGTCTTTACTACAGCTCATATGAGAGTAGTAGTCAGGGTGATCCCAGGACCCTTCCCCACTGGGTCCTTGCCCCAGGAGGGGCTCCATAGTCAGTGACACAGTAGGGCTGCTGTCTGAGTCATAGGTACCCCCCACAGGTTCTTCTTTGTCATGCCAAGGGGTGGCTGCCTCAGGAGATGCTTGCTGGCACTCGGGGCTAGAGGAGCACATGGTGAAGTCTAGATCACAATCAGCTGGCTCTTCGATGCGGATATAGTACTCACTACTTACAGAAGGGCTGTGAGCACTGAGGATGGGCACCACCCCAGGTGGTGGACACTCATAGCAGGAAGGTGAAACCCCCAGACTCAGGTGGCTGGTGGAAGAGCTACTTGGGTAGTAGAGGTCCTGGTAGTGAGCAGCATGGCGGGGGCTGAGTGTCCCTGAAGGAGTCTGGAAGGCCTCAGCCCGGCTGGGTTCCCACTTGTACTCAAAGTTGAGCCCATGGCTGGTCTCCATCACTGTCAAGATGTCATCCCCATCCGAATGGAAGCCATCACCTGAGAACTGCTCCAGCAGCGGGAAGCTGGAGGACAGCTCAGCCACACTCCCCAGGTGGCTGGCTCCGCCAGTCCCGCTGGGCTTCAGGGATTTCCATCGTTTCTCAAAGTCCTCCTCGGCCTCCGTGGTCCCCTTGGCACACAGGTAGGACAGCAGCAAGTGCACCTCCTCTGCTGTGGGCCGCTGCTCTGGCTGGAGCCAGCAGAACTGCATAACTTCGTACCTGTCAATCCCAGGAGAGAGATGAGGTGCTGTCTGTCCCTGTCATAGCTCACTCCAGCCTCACCCTCCCACCTCCCAAACCTCCTCACTTCCACACAGGGCAGCAGGAAGCCACTGTGGCCCCTGCTTCCAAATTCACCAAGTGGAATAATCTGCCCTTGACTGCCCATTTTGAGCATTGCACTACTCAGCCCTCAGCCCTCCCAGGCAGCCCAGGCTCTTTTTCTATTGTATGCATCATATATCTAGAGCATGCATGTGTGTGTGGAACTCTGTGCAACTCAGCAACTCTGTGCTGGGATTACATCTTCCAAATCCTTGTATTCCAC
Source organism: Pseudochirops corinnae (assembly GCA_028646515.1). NCBI lineage: Eukaryota > Metazoa > Chordata > Mammalia > Diprotodontia > Pseudocheiridae > Pseudochirops > Pseudochirops corinnae. The sequence goes on from CM053586.1 coordinate 197,530,013, forward strand.
CCCCTTCACCAAGCTCTTAGCATCAGACACTAAACATGGTGCACTTCAAACAAACTATCATGGAGACATAGGATGTCAGAACTGGAGGGTATCTTAAAACTCATCTGGCATAGAGATCATAGGGGCAGCTGAGCTAGAGCCCAAAGGGACCTCAGACGCCATCTAGTCCTCACATTTTACAAATAAGGAAACTGAGGGCCAGGGAGGTAAAACAACTTGCCCAAGGTCTAGAGAACTAAGCCAGGTGCTGGACTTGACACCCCTGCTGGAAATGCCCTAAAGCTTCTCTTCCTCCGAGTGAAGTCTCCTAGGGCATCCAGTCCTGAGGGCAGTTGGAAGTCAGGGCTGAGTCACCAATGGCTCAGGCAGTGGTACATGGGAAATCCCAGCAGAAAGCCCTCAGAGGCACACTTCTGGAGGGTGCTGGGGAGCGGGAGGAGGAGGAAAAGAAAGCTGGGTGTGTCTCCTCACCAGCGGTCGGAGAGCGACAGCTTCAGCTGGGGCTTGGGTAACTTGAGCTGCTGCTCTTTGATAGCGTAGGTAAGCACCTGGCGGTCAGAGTAGTGATGGTAGGGTTGGGCACCCAACTCAAATAGCTCCCAGATTGTCACACCCAGTGACCTGCAGGGGGAAGGAGGCAGGCAGTGAGGCCACAAACCACTCAGGGCATAGGCAAGAAAAACAAAAAAGCAATTAGCAAGCTCTGAACTACAGTTCTCTTTCTACTTTTACTGAAAAGGCTAAGTGATTTCTTGATTTGAGTAAAAAATTCTGCCATAATTAGGGCTATGGAAGCAAAAAGTCTGAAAAAAAATAATGCCTAACATTTATTGCTTTAGGATCTGCAAAGCACCTCACAAACACCATCTCATTTGATCCTCACATTAACCCTAGAAGATATTATTATTCCCATTTTAAAGCTGAAGTGAGGCAGACAAAGCTAATGCCTTGCCCAGAGTCTCACATCATCGTCACCAATATACGTTTATACAGCATTTATTAGTTCTAGGCGAGAACCAGGCTAAGGGCTTCAGAGTTATTAATTCGTTTGATCCTCACAACAAGCCCAGGGACCAGGTGTTATTATTCCCTCCATTTTACAGATGGGAAACTGAGGCAAACATGTTCAGTGACTTACCCAAGGTCACACGTTTGGTATTGGAGGTGGGACTGGAGTTCAGGTCTTCCTGACTCCAAGGCCCACCCCCACTACCTATGGCATCATTTCAGAGAACCCCACCTAAGTAATCATTTCAAGCCATAGAAGGTTCCAATGGGAAGGGATGTAGGGGCATCCAGGACAAAATGGTCTGTCTCTAAGATGTTTCCCTCCTGACTGAAGTCTTACAATCTCATGAAGTTACGGGAACTTGGGGGCCCCCGAGGAAATGCCTTATCCTAGGTCACACAACCACTTGAGAACAGAGCCAGAACAAAAGAACCCTCAGGCTTCTGGGTCCTTTCACCTATGTAGTCAAGGCATTAGCTATAATTTTTAAGAAGCAAATCATTATGCTTGAAGGGTCATGGAGTAACAGAAGCTTAGGGTTAGAATGGATTTGACAGATCATTTAGCCTGGCCGTACCCACTGCAGAAATATCCTCTCTAGCGTCCCCCGTAGATGGGCATCCAATCTCTGCTTGAACTCCTTGGTCACACATTTGGGTCTGTGACCACCCATGGGTGGCCCTCCTCATGATTCATGCTGACTGCTCCATTGCTAGAGAGATCTAAGAGTTTCTAAGTTTTTTTTCTTATGTTACGGTCAAACCTCCCTTCTTATATAAAGTTCTTTCATTACTCCTCATTCTATTATCATGGAGCAAAACAGAACATGCCTGGTCCCTCTTTCCCAAAATAGCCCTTCAATTATTCAGTTCAACATTTGTTAAACATGTACTCTACACATAGCATTTTGCTCAGCACTGGGAACATAAGATGAAGAATGACAGTCCTTTTAAACTACCTCAGGGAGCTTACACTCTTAACAGGGAAGATACAACAGACACCCAAATAAGTATGATAAAAAGTAGAATGTGATAGGTAGGTGGCACAGTGGACAGAGTGCCAGGCCTGAAGTCAGGTTTTGAAAATCTGGCCTCAGAAACTTACTAGCTGTGTGATCCTGGGCAAGTCACTTAACCCTGCTTGCCTATTGATTGACAATAGTCCTGAACAATACTTGAGGCTCAATGAGTGGAGCGTCACAGGATGTAAGCATTACTGTGAGGACAGAACCAACAGGACCTGGCAAATCGCTAAATGTGAGGGGCCAGGGGAAGGGAAAAGTCAGAGATGATGAATGATTCAGAGGACCAGGGTTTTTTGGTAGGAGAAATGTTGACTCTTATTATTTTTGGATATGTTCTGGCCATCTAGGTGGTGCAATGGATAGAACACTAAGCTTGGAGCCTGGGAGACTTGAGTTCAAATCTGGTCTCAGACACTTATTAGCTGTATGACCCTAGGTGGGTCACTTAACCTCTGTCTGCCTCAGCTTCCTCGACTGCAACATGGGGGTAAAAACAGGACCTAGCTTCCACTGTAGTTGTGAGGATAAAATGAGATAATACTTGTAAAGGACTCTCTAAGTCTCCAAATGCTATATAAACGCTAGCTTTCACAGTGATGAATGTTGATGATGAAGACTAAGATGACGAAGGCTATGTATGTCCACCTGGGTTTGTCTAGATGTGGTTTTCATAGGGGCATGAATAAATGCATCTATATTCTCCTCTCCACACCCTCTTCCAAGAGACACTTCTATTCTTTCCAGGAGAAAAAGCAGGAAATTGGTACCAGAGATTGGCCACTTTGCTCTCCTCAGAGGGAAGGGGGCACTAAGGTAGAATTATCTATCCATTCTCCTCTCAAATACTGCTAGTCTAGGGGAAATGCCTTTTTTAGGCTCAAGCCAGGTAACTGGTTGCTCTCCCTTATCGGGAAGGAGCACTGCAAGCTACACGTCCAGGGCCTGGCTCCCTTCTCGCCAAATGCGGGTTCCATAAAGAACACACGGAGCAAATAAACTCGCTGATCTAAGGAGAGAGCAAAGCGGACTCGGACCACGTGGTCGGTCGCCTCCTCACTATCCTGGTCTTCGCTCCGCTGGACACACTTCAGGCTGCCCTTTTTCCTCTCCAAATGTGGTGTCCTAATTTGGATATACTACTCACACTAACATGGCACCCCATATTAATATGCTGTTGACAGAACTACACATCGATCCAACCATTCTGGAAAGTAATTTGAAATGCACAATAAGAACGCCAGTTAACGTTTACACGGCGCTTACTGTGGGCCGGGCGCAGTGCGATTATCTCGTCTGGGACATCTTGGAGGCAGGTGCTATTATCATCCCCGTTTTACAAATGAGGAACTGAAGCAAAAAGAGGTAAAGCACTTGCCCAAGGATACACCTAAATTAGGAAGTGTCTGAGGCCACATTTGAACTCAGATCCAGCGGGACCAATACTTCTGGTGATTTGGATTCCAAGCTTCTATTAACATTTCCTAAATTTGCATGAGTTGCTTTTTTTTTTCCAAAGCAACATTATAATATTATTGCTTCACATGAAGCTTGTGACCAACAAATATGCCCAGAACTTCTTGCGCACAGGCTTGGGGCCAATGGCACATCTCTTCCATACTGTATTTGCACAAGTGACTTTTTTAACGTAAGCAATTATTTTATACTCTTCCTCGATAAATGTCCTCTTGTTGGCTCTGAGCCAGCACTTCAGCCTAGGGAGATAGTATCAGTGATGATAATAATTTTGAATCCTGATTCTGCCATCTCTCATATTAGCTGGTCTCCCTTCTTTATGTCATCTCTATGCTCAATAAGCATTTTTCAAAGCCTTCATCAATAATTAGTAAAGCTCTACACAGAGAAGAGATGAAAGCAGAGTCCTGTGGCACTTCACAGCCTTCTAGGCTGACAAATGTTCTAAAACAGTAATTCTGAAAGGGTGGTCTGGTGACTGCTCAATGCACCCAGGACACTCTCCAGGGGGGCGTGAAATCAAAACTACTGTGATAAAAACACTAACATGTTTTCACTTCTAATTTAACTGAAAACTATTTTTAATAAAAATACTAAGATGTTTTCATTTCTAATTAGAAATTATTTTAATAAAAATACTAAGATGTTTTCATTTTGAATACGTAAATATCAACATATATAATCTCCATAGTCCGAAGGTCTCAGGGGAAGTACTCAATAATATTTAGGAATGGAAAGGACTCCCAAGACACAAAAGTTTGGGAAACACCAATCTAAAATGGCAACATACTCACCCAGCAGTTAATGCCTACAGAACGCTCCCTGCCCCCAGCTCCCCCCTGAGATCAGGCCTCCTCCATTATCCACAGCCTCCTCCCTCCCCCTCCCCCCCCCTCCATCCCCCACACCGCTGCAAAAGTCATTTCCCTTAGGCGTAGATGTGACCATGTGACGCCCATATTCAATCAACTCCAGGGGCTTGAGGATAAAATGTAAACTCTTATGTTTAACTTTTTTCCCCCTTGTATTAGCCACATTCTGGAAACAAACAAGAAAAATCATTGTGTTTAGTTTGGGAAGTCCTTCACCACCACCTGACCCCAAACTCTCTTTCCAGACTTAAGGGTCCTTACTCCCCCTGGGGCATTCTTGGCTTCAGTCACTTTGCCCTCCTCTCCATCCCACTCCATCCCACATCTCCTCCATTCCGGGTCTCTAAACCTTCTCCCTCCTCACCTCTGACTCTCTTCCGTTAGGCTGGGCATGAAGCTGTGCATGATCACCGCCCCCTCCCAAGCCACCCAGTGCCTGGATTTATTCACTTTACATGTGTTCTGTATGTATTTACATGCTTGCTGGTGTTCCTTGCAAAGAGTGATTGTTTCATGCTTTAATAAATATGTGTTCCTTGATTGATGTTATCTCATTTTGTGGGTACAGCTCTAATCAATTACATCCAACTGTCCGTTTTGCTCTTATTTCATCAGCTTGTTCTATTGATGTCAAGTAGACTTGGGGCAATGATTCGCTAAAATCCAGCTACGCTCTATTTACAATATATTATATTATGGCTTCCCTGAGCTGCCGCCTAGAAACCCCATCTAAAAAAAAAAGACAGTGAGGTGAGCGAGGCATGACTACTTCTTAGCAAACCCATGCTGGTTCAGAGTAATCACTGTGTTCGTTTCTGAACATTTTTAAAAGATATCTAACAATTAGCCTTGAAAATATAGGTGAAACAGAATACTTTATGAATATGCTTACTAGCTATCCAGTCTTTGGTCAAAATATGCATATAACCTACATTAACTGCAAATGGTATCACATATTTGCATGAATATATACTATGTACATAGACTGCCCCCTACCCCCAACACACACACCCACACTCACACACACACACACACACACACACACACACACACACACACACAGAAAAGAACCCAAGTATATTTTGGAATCTAGGGGGAAGTAGTGATAGTGGCAGGTAGCATTTCCTTTCCAACCTCTTTAAAGATGAGGTACTTGCACAGTTCAATCCCAGAGTGCAGAAATATGTATCAGTGGGGTTCTGAGGGGAAAGGAAAATCCCAAACCCAAGCCGTCAAGGGTCAGTCCCGTCCTTTTTCTTCCCTAAAGCTGAATGGGAAAAGGGGACATTTGGCTGGAGAGAACCTTTGATAAAATCTTGTTTAACCTCCTTACTTTACAGTGGAGGCAAACAAAGCCAGAAGTGTCAAAGTGACAAGGTCATGGAGGTGGTCCAGGTCTCTGGACTCCCGGTTTAGTGCTATGGTTGGGGGGAAGGAGGTCAGCTCCCATTGCCACCATGCACTCCCTCCCCTCTCTCCACCCCCCCCCTCACCAGACATTGCTGGCCTTGGTCTGGTCCACGACGAGAAGGTTGCTGTGCACCTCATCAATGAGTTCAGGGGCGATCCAGCGCAGTGGCACCCACAGCTGGTCGGCCGTCACGAAATAGTCATCCTGCCAAGCATGCACGGTCAGCACGAGGAGAGAATGTCAAACTCCATGTGGAAGCAACAGAACCCTCCTCCCCTTCACATGCCCCATGACCCAGCCCCCCTTGGGGAGGGGGGAGAACCCCACCGGACCCACTGCACTGAATGGTCTATGGGAGTCATCATAAACAGTGTTAAAAACTGAGCATGGGGGAGGGGGGCCAGGGGACACCCTGGGGTCTCCCCAAACCCACATGGACTTACTTTGTACTTGCAGTGAGACAGACCGTAGTCTCCGATCTTCACAGTCAGGTCTGCAGTAAGTAAGCAGTTCCTCAAAGCTAGGTCACTAGATAAGGGAAATTTGGGGAGAGGGAAGGACAGTGTCAGACAGGAATTAGGAAAGAAGGACTCGAAAGGTGGACTCAGATCTGGGCTGAAGAAGCTGAGGGGGGCGTGGGAGACCCAAGGGTGTTTCCCAAACAACCAGACCTTCCTTTGGTCACCCAACAAGGAAGAGAAAGGCACTAATTGCTTGTTGGCTGAAACTCCATGTACATGAGATGCCGGGAGCTTTGGCAGCAGCACCAGCAAGCTGTACTCAAGAGAAATTCCACCAGTGGGAGTTTCCCCAGGCTGTCCTCACACACAAAGGGACTTTATATGTAAGCTGCTAGGTTGTAGAGTGGTCAGAGTGCTGAATTTCGAGTCAGGAGACTTGAATTCAAATCCTGTCTCAGACGTATACTAGCTGTGTGATCCTGGGCAAGGCCCTCTCATCCTCAATTTCTTCATCTGTAAAATGGAGATAAAACCACTTTCTTCATAGGGTTGTTGTGAGGATCAGATGAAATAGCACATGTACTCTGTAAACCTTAAAGTATTATATAAATGCTAACTAAAATGCTATTTTTATTACTATCATTGTCATTATTATTATTGTTGCTCAGAACAAAAGATGGAGAAAACAGAATGAGGAGAGGAGAAGGAAGAAGAGAAGTAGGAGGAGAAAGGGGAGAAGGAAGAGGAGGAGCAGGAACAAATGCCAAATGAGATGGGCAGCATCCATCGATTCCCATCATTCAGGCTCTGTGGCCTGCTCGGCTGTACCTGGTCTCTGCCTGCCTCTCAGCCACGGCACTGGAAACGAAGGAAGGAAAGCAGGAAGGTGGGAGGGAGGGAAGGAAGGGAGGAAGAAAGGGAGGAAGAGAAGTGAACTTAAAATTTGTTCAGTTTACTCTCCTATGAAATGGACCCATGGGAGAGGAGGCTGAGATTACTCAGGAGAAGTGGACTCCCCGTGCTGCCCTTGGCCAAAACCAGTTTGTGTGCAAAGGAATGTCTATGGTGGTCTGGGTCAGAGGCTCTGAGCTTTTCGCTGACAAAACTGAGTGACTTGTTATTCTCATTTATACATTTAAATGCAAGATAATACAACATTGATTGTCCCCATGGCTGATCATGTGGTGGGCCTCTAGCTTAGTTCTCCCTCCCCTGCTCCCATCCTTAGCCTGCCTGTGGCCAGGCTATGGCTCCTGAAAGCTGCCTGGTATCCTGGAAGGCCTTTCCCCTTGGTTGGTGCAGGAGTCCCAGTCCCAGCAATGGGACCCACTTTCTCCCTTGTCCTGGTCACAAACACCTCTGCCTCATACATATAACTCCCTCCCCTCCTCCTTATCTCTGACAGAATCCCAAATTTGCTGAGTAGCCAGCAATATAAAGAAAAGAAACCAAGACAGTGGCGGGAGATGGGGGGAAGAGAGGGAGAGAAAGCAGCAAGATGAGAACCCTTCAAAAGAAGAATAATTCCTATTTACACTGTATTTTCTCTCTGTAGAGCACATATCTCATTTATATCCCCAGCCCCCAACAACTTCCCTGGGAGAACAGAGATAATTAACTCCATTTTGCAGATGGGCAAAATGAGATCTGAAGAGGTTAAGCCCTCACAAAATGAGTCAAAGACAGAACTGGGAACAACATCCAGGCTCTTTCCAGCAGACCACCTCACCTACAGACAGAAGTGGGATAGAGAAGCAATCCCCTAGGAAACAAAGGCAGGGACCTAGCTCTGGGGCAGCCCCATCAGTGTTTTGTTGGGTTTTTTTCAGACTGCCCTGAAAATATATACAAGATGGATCCACATCAGAAAGTGAGGAGGGGGAGAGGGAGGAGGAGGAGGAAGAGGAAGAAAAGGAGGGGGAGAAAGGGGAGAAAGAAGAGGAAGAGAAGGAACAAATGCCAAATGAGATGTGCAGCATCCATCGATTTCCATTATTCAGGCTTTGTGGCCTGCTCAGCTGTACCTGGTCTCTGCCTGCCTTTCAGTCGTGGCACTGTTCATTTACTCAGGCAAAATGGAAAAGAAGGAAGGAAAGCAGGAAGGTGGGAGGGAAGGAGGGAAGGAAGGAAGGAAGGAAGGAAGGAAGGAAGGGAAGGAGGGAGGGAGGAAGGGAGGGAGGAAAGGAGGAAAGGAGGGAAGGAAGGAAGGAGGGAGGGAGGGAAGGAGGGAAGAAGGGAGGGAGGAAGAAAGAAAGAGAAGTGAACTTAAAATTTGTTCAGTTTACTCTCCTATGAAATGGACCCATGGGAGAGGAGGCTGAGATTACTCAGGAGAAGTGGACTCCCCGTGCTGCCCTTGGCCAAAACCAGTTTGTGTGCAAAGGAATGTCTATGGTGGTCTGGGTCCGAGGCTCCAAGCTTTTCACTGACAAAACTAGAGCACCCAGAAGAGATGTGTGGCTCAAGGGTAAGGGTCCAGGGCTGGTGGCTGGGTTGGGAGAGTAGAGGGGTGCAGAGCCGGCCTCCCAGCGGGAATGTTCCAAGGCCGCCACGCTCCAAGCAAGCTACAAAGTTCCAGGCAGCAGCATGTCCTGGGTGTGGGGGGCAGGATCCAAGAGCGGGACTCCTCTTCCTGCTCCCAGGACAGGCCTCGGGGAGAGGGGGCAGTGCAGGTCAGGAAGAAGCTGGCAGCCACCCTCTTCAACAAAATCACTGATGCTGGAGTCTCTGTGTGCCGCTCACTCAGCATCAGGATATTGTTGGGGAGGAAGGCCAAGGTGAGCAGTGGTGCTTGGGGGACAGGCTGCCCCAATGGCCGCTCGTGCATCCTGGAAGAATCAGAATCAGAGAATCCTCGAGCTGGCAGGGCAGGGTGGTAGGCAGGGGCATGACATCATGGAAGAGAGCACTGGATTTGGAGTCAGAAGGCCTGGGTCCAAATCCTGGCTCTGTTACTTACTACCTGTGTGGCTCTGGGTAAGTCACTACCCCCCTCTGCACCTGTTTCCTCATCTATAAAATGGGGATACCCTTCCATTCTAAATGCTAACCTTAGGGATTTCAAAGGATTCTCAGCCTTGAGGTAAAACCCCTCCTAAGCCAGTCCAGCTACATGGGACTCAATCCTGCTTTTAAAGGCCTACAGAACCTAGATCCACACAGCTTCCCACCAGAGCCAAGGGGGCATAGGTTTTGCCATCAGGCGAATTTCCTTCCTCTGTCTAATCTAAATCCTTCATTCACCACCTTGTTCCTTTTCCAGTCTGTCCTGGAGGCAAAGAACAGTACGCCTCACTGCAATGGTTCCCAGAAGCTCCCTCAGCAAGCAGAAGACAAATCCCAGAAGAGGTGAGCTAACCTGAGAGAGAAGACCTAATCTCTGGGAAGGGGAAGCCTATGTTTGCCAAAGAACCTCGGACCCAGGCCACCAAGTACAACCCAGTGAGATCCAGGGCAAATTTTCCCCAAATCCACAGGGCAGGGAAGAAAGAGCATGTTGGAAAGGAATGGAAGGCAGAGAAAGGCAGGCATCGCAGGTGGAGAGAAGAATGGCAAGGGGTAGTTCCTGGCTCCCCAATCTCTTTTCTAGTTAGACAGTAGAGATTCAAATCTCCCCAGTTTAGGAGAGGAGAAGAGGCGGCCTCACCAGCCACTATCTCAGGATATAACTCTGATGCTCCTGCCTCCCCACCTCTGCTCCTCCTGCTGCCACCAGCCCTATCAATGTGAGTCCTCCACCTAAAGCCATGGAAAGGTACCAGTTTCCAGCTTACCTGTGCACATAGTTGTTCTTGTGTAGGTGTAGGACTCCACATGCCAACTCGCAAGCCATCCGCTGCAAAGTCAGGGGATCTGGGACCATGGATTCTGCCACCCGGCAGCTACGCAGATAGCCCTTGAGGTCTCCCTGCCAAAGAACAACCCCAGAATTATATTCCCAGTTCCCTGGAGTAGGCATGCAGGGATGGGGAGAGCCAAGGCCAGCATGGGTGAGCACAGAGCTCCCTACTGTCCATCTGATGAGCTGTCTTTTGGGCCAGGATAACATTACAATATTGTTATCTAAGGGCTAAAAGGGTAATGAGAAATGCCCTTCTGGTTCCTCTAAGACAGACAAAGTCTGTATCCTGGAAGAGTTTAAGGAGAAAGCAGTTAGGAGAAAAAGTTACTTCTAAAAAAGAGAAACCTCAGAACAAAACCTTCAGTGATACAGGTAGGGAGAGGGCCTTTCCTAAACCAAGAGTAAGAGCTGTGGATGAGAAGAGGAAAAAACAAAACAAAGCAACTACTTGGGTTGGAGCAGCGGTTCTCAACCTGTGGGTTGCAACCCCTTTGGGGATTGAATGGGGTCACCTAAGACCATCAGAAAACACATATTTCCGATGGTCTTAGGAACCGAGACACCGCTCCTCTATCCGTCTCCCAGCGGGTCTGTCCACATGCAGATACACCCACATACGAGTATTAAAGGGTCACAGCATTAGGAAGGTTGAGAACCACTGGGTTGGAGGAAGGATCTTGGCAAGGAAAGGAACTCAAGTTGGGTGGATACCATCAAGGAAACAGGCAGCTATGTGGCTTCATGGTGAGAGCCCTGGACTTGTTATCAGGAATAACGGAGTTCAAAATCCCACCTCAGATGCTGGTTGCGTGACCCTGGACAAGTCACTTAACCTTGCCTGGACTCAGTTTCCCCATGTGTAAAAGGCAGATAATAACAGCCCCTACCTCGCAGAGTAACCGTGAGGTTCAAATATGATATTTATCAAGCTCTATATAAATGCCTGCAGCAATAATGACCATTGTTGTTATTATTGTTGTCCTTGGGGGGATCACGACAGAAGACTAAACTAAGTGGGAAA
>CM053586.1:197541624-197568423 GCA_028646515.1 Pseudochirops corinnae
ATTACGCTCCGTGTTCCCATGACACAGAAAGTTTGAGTATTTCAGAATCATACCATCTCTGCACCGGAAGGGATCCAAGGCCAGCCAGACCCAAGATCCAAGAGTGTGAAGCAAGGGGACGGCTCTCCTTGTGTGGCTCATCAACCTACTCCGAAGGTCACAGCAACACCGAGACCCAGAACCAGCAGAGTCCTCGGAGACCACCTCCTCGAACCTTCTTATTTTACAGATGACGAAACCGGGGCCCGGGGAAGTTAGGTGACTGCTCCCAAGGCTGCACGGGTAATAACTGTCAGCAAGATTCTGACTCTGAGGGTCTGGGAATGTGCTGAGTAACACCAGCATTTGGGGGATGAATGAGTAAGTGCTGACGACGACACTCATTTAGATACCGTATTCGTTAAAATTAGATAGAGCCAGCATATTTGTAAAAATTTGTAAAAATCAGCTTCTGTGAGTGACTTAGCCATTCTCAGCAATACAATGATCCAAGACAATTCCAAAGGACTCATGATGAAAAATGCTGGCCACCTCCAGAGGAAAAAAAGATGGAGTCTGAATGCAGAGTGAAACGTACCTTTTCAAAAAATATTTTCTTTATTTTTCTTATTTGGTTGGGTTGGTTTTGTTTTGTTTTGTTTTGGGGGGTCGGGTTCTGTATTTTCTTAGCTAATATGGTAATGGGGTAGCTAGGTGGCCCAGTAGATACAGTGCCAGGCCTGGAGTCAGGAAGACTCAATTTCCAGAGTTCAAATCCAGTCTCAGATACTTACTAGCTGTATGTCTCTGAACAAGTCACTTAACCCTGTTTGTCTCATCTGTAAAATGAATTTCCTCATCTGTAAAATGAGCTGCAGAAGGAAACAGCAAACCACTCCAGTATCTTTGCCAAGAAAACCTCAAATGGGGTTCTGAAGAATTGGATACAACTGAAAAGACTAAACAACAACAAAAATATGGAAATATGTTTTGCATGACTGCACATGTATAATCTATATCTAATCACCGACTATCCCTAGGAAAGGGGACAGGAGGGAGGGATTTTGGAACGAAGTTAAAAAATTGTTTTTTCATGTAATTTCCATGTAAATTAATTCTCTAGGATTCTTCAGGTATACTAGAATATCATCTGCAAAGAGTGATAGTTTTGCTTCCTCATTACCTGTTCTAATTCCTTCCATTTCTTTTTCTTTTCTTATTGCTATGGCTAACATTTCTTGAATAACAGTGGTGATAATGGGCAACCCTTCCTTCAACCCTGATCTTATTTGGAAGGCTTCTAGTTTATCCCCATTACAGATAATGCTTGCTGATGGTTTTAGATAGATACTACTTAACATTTTAAGAAAAACTTCATTTATTCCTACGGTCTCTAGTGTTTTTAATAGGAATGGGTAATGTTTTACATGTAATTTGAAAAAATACATTAAAAATTTTACAACAAAAAAATCAATTTCTTTAGCTTGCAATTAACATAGGTAATCTCTACTAATAATGGTTACTACTAATCATGGATAATAAATCCATGACCCTGAGGTAAAGGAGTTTTTGTTGTACCACACTAGACTGAGAGAGCCTGTGGTACAGCAGAGATGATTCACTCTTAGGATGGGAAGGAGTAGAAACCCTTTCTAGTTATAACTATGTAGAAAATGGACAGGTCTTTGTTCAACTAATTGTGCCACAGAGTTTCATATATGATTTTACTGATTTTCTAAGAGTTTAAGAAAAAAAATCCAACAAGAATTATTTTTAAATTGTAGTAGAAAGGAACAGCAGTGTGCATATAAATAGTATTTAATCCAAAAACCAGAATCCTCCCTTTCCTCTCTCTCCTTTTTCCTCTCCCTGCCACTACCCTTGGTCCAGGTCTTTATCAGTTCTTGCTTAAGACTATGGTCATAGTTTTCTACCTCTTTTCCCTGCCTCTAATCTCTGGACACTTCAATTCCTTCTGCGCAATGGTCTGTTTATTTTTCTAAAACACCACTTTTTTGTGAATACAGAATTCTGCTCACAATGGTTAAACTCTCAAGTCTAACATTTAAGGTCTTTCACAACTTGGCACCTTCTTGTTTCTCTGACCTTATTTCCTCTAACTCATTCATATTTTTCACTTTGGTCCAGATGATATACCAAGTATATCATGCACACTTTTGGCCATTCCATTACCCTCTGCCTGGAATACTTTTCCCCTTCTTTCTCTTGGTGTCATAATTCAAGGGCTTGTTGCTCTTGTTCAATCATTTCAGTCCTGTCTAACTCTTTGTGACCCCATTTGGGGTTTTCTTAGCAAAAATAATGGAGCGGTTTGCTATTTCCTTCTCCAGCTCTTTTTACAGATGATGAGGAAACTGAGGCAAACAGGTTTAAGAACTTGCCTGGGGTCATACTGCTAGCATGTGCCTGAGGCCAGGTTTTAACTCAGAAAGATGAGACTTCCAGACTGCCTGGCACTCCATCCACCATGACACCTACCTGTCTAGATCAAGAGCTGTAAAATAATAATAAAAGCTAATGCTTTAAGGTTTGCAAATTATCTTATTTGATTATCATCACAATCCTTGGGCGTGCTATTATAACCCCCATTGAGGCAGAAAGGTTAAGTGACTTGCCTAAGGTCACTCAGTAGGAATGTGAGGGTGGATTTGAGCTTAGGTTTTATCTATTGTGACACTCAGTTGCCTCTGGATTAAGTATTTTCTGTGGATACTTTACAAAGTAGACAATGTGCATGCAGATAAGACCCAACCCTGTACTGAAGTTAAACTAGAAGAGATCTAATCTGCTATTCAATGCTCAGAAATACAAATTTAATCTGGAGACAGAACTATCTCGTCAATTTTGGTGCCTACTTTACTGGCATAAATAGTTGGGCTGAATCTAGTTGAGTCATTGGTAATGGTAAAATGTTTGCTTCTGATTAACAAAGCTGTGATACAACAAAATAATAGGGAGAGGGGAGGGCCCACATGGCTGAAAATCACTAAAACATGGCTTGGAGTACTTTAAGAGGGATAGGGATCCACAAGCCACCCCCATCCCCACCCCCACGCCAACCAAACTACAGATGTTTTGTTAGAGGGCCAAGAAAATTCTCTAGAAATAATAGACGAGCTCCCAGGAACCTGTGGGGAAGCCCCACCACTCACTGCGAGGCCAGATCAATTATAGCCGAGGTTGAAGGGTTTAGGCTGTGACTGGTGCCACCCCAAGCTTTCCCAGTGGATCTGCTTCCACGGAGCAGGGATGCAAGACATTTCTGAGAATGTCTGGTTAAGTGTGGGGCCTCTCAGGACTTAAATCACTTTAGTTGGTCTTACAGATCCAAATCCACGTAAACAGAATTCTCTGGACCTTTTAGAGTTATAATAAATGAAATATCTGCTCCAAGAAAGTCCCAGGACAGATTGGTTGATCCAGACATCAACTGACTTGGTCTTATCTGGTGGCTCCTGATCTTGCTCCAAACCAAGGACCAAAGCCGAAGAGAGGGTTTTACCCCAAGAAAAAGAGTAAGAGTTCTTAACCTGAGGTCTTTGAACTGGTCTTTTTGATAACAACATTTGAAAGGCATCAGTTCCCTTTGTAATCCAATGTGTTTTATTTTATGCTTTAAAAAAAATATTGTAGGGGCAGCTAGGTGGCACCATGAATAGAGCAGCGACCCTGGAGTCAGGAGGATCTGAGTTCAAATTTGACCTCAGGCACTTGACACTTACTAGCTGTATGACCTTGGGCAAGTCACTTAACCCCAAGTGCCCTGCCTCCCCCCTCAAAAAAAAAAAAGTTCTGTGAAACAGTCCACAGGCATTACCAGACTGCCAAGAGGTCCATGAAAAAAGGCAAAGAGCCCCTGACCCAGGGAGAAAGGCAGAGCAGGGAGCCCCTGACTCACCAGTGGACAGAACTCCATCACCAGCAGGTATGGTGTCACCTCTGCACATTGGGCCAGACACTGAAGCAGGTTACTGTGCTGAAGAGCCCTGTGGGGAAAGGACGAGTTCCACTGGGCAAGAGGTGGGGAAAGGGTGCCCCAGACCTAGGGCTCTAGTGACTAGTGATCAGATTGCCAAGCTCCCCACATGCAACCTTGAGGAAAAAGCATTCCCCATCCCAACTCTGGCCCAGCCTGGGACTACTCTCTTTGTCCACCAGATGTCGCTGGTACCTGCTTTGATATCACCACTAACCTCTTTCTCTTCTAGGATCAAAGCCAGCTATGATGCTGGCTCTGGTCCCCACCATCTCCCCCTCTGCACAGACCACAACACCCTCCTTGTTGTGAATAGTTGGGTGTGGCCGCCTTCACCTACCGATATGGCTGGGCCTCCTCCAGGAACTGCATCTGGTCCTGGACACTGGCGCTCACCTTCAGCTCCTTTACCACCACCTGAGTGCTGCTGATGCCCGAATTGACCTCACCCAGGAATACCTGCATGGGCAGGAAACAAGGTCGTCACCCACCCACACCCCCCTCCCACCCCTTGACTGACAGGTCCCCGTAACACAGGCCTGGTCACAAAGGAGGGGCTCAGCTGCTGGGCAAAGGGTAGCACCAGCCCAGGGAGTCCACTGTCCTGCTCCTTTCTTAAGACTAACTTGTATTGGAAGCCGGCTTGTGGTTAATGCTGGCTGGGAGCTACCAGGGTCCTGGCTGTAAGAAGTAATAATGCAGTCCAGGTTTAGAGACTTCTTTTACATGGCCTTCCTGGTGGAGCAGCAACCTGTTCAACTGACCCAGACCTCCGAGGAAGGTCCTCTTTCTACCTCCTGTCCTACCTGAAACCATCACATCTACCAAGCCTTTGCTTTGCCCTGGGTCCTCTCTACCCCCAGACTCAAGGGAGAACTGCAATGCATTTCACAATGGGCCTGGGGGTGGGGACTCTCCTATCAACCCCTCCCTAAAGGATGGGTAGCTCACCTTCCCAAACTACTTCTCTGCATTCCCCTCTCAACCCCAAGGTGGGAGGTGGGTGAGTGAGACAGATTTTAATGGAGGTCTATGGGGCAAAGAGGAGTAGAGGAAAGCAAGAAAAGGGAGTTGAATGGCAGCGCTGAGAGCCAGGAGCACGTAGTGCTGAGACTCCTTTGCAAAGTCCAGCGCCTGCATCCCTCAGAATTACCTCCTTCATCAGCTGTAGTCCCAGGCCCAGGCCAGGTTCTTGGGCCTTAGCAAGATGGGGCCACCTACCTGTCCCCCAGAGAAGGGTAAAAGGCACAGACAGCAGGGTACTAAGAATCCCACTGTAAGGGGCAGCTCTAATTCAGGGGGCCCCAAGCTGGGTGTCCCCAGGGTCAGAATTCAAACCTGGGGGTAGCACAGAGGCCCTAGTGTGTGGACATGCAGGGAACTGGGCCCTACTGCTTACTGACTCCCTGCAGCACCTCAGGGTAAGATTCTCCCACCCTTTCCTCCTTCTCTACCTCCAAATCAAAAGGGAAGGTACTGGGCCACTGGAGAAGTAGACTGAAAATGTTCTGAGATTCTTTGACAAAGCATGCTGTGGGGTCCTTAAGGAATTACCTAACCCCCATCCTAAGTCAAACGCCTGCATCTCTACCATTAAGGTTATGACATCTTCCCTCTAGGAAACACTGGGTCCTGAGGGCCATGGTTGGGGCTGGGGGTAGAGTAAAAGAAAGACAGAGAAAGCCATGAGCCAAAAGAACTCACCTTCCCAAACCAGCCATGGCCAATCTCCTTCAGGTACAGGAGGCTGTAGCGTCCCAGGTCTGTAGACTTGAGCAGTTGAACTGTAATAGAGTAGGCTAGGTTCAGTGATTCCCCTCTCACCCTCCCAATTTCTCTTCAACCAGCACCATCCAGTTTCGGTCATTCGACCTCAGTTCAGGGGTCCCATTGTGGGCGGGCCCAAGAAGAATGATACCAAAACCCTTGTATCTTCAGGAAGACCCCAAGAAAGCCAGGAAGGCCTGGGAGTCACCCAGGAAAGAGTCCACTAGAAGGCTCCCAGTGTGACCAGACTCGCCAGGGATCATTAAGGATCACTGAGCATCTCCCATTGCTCAGGGACAGCAATAGCTTCTAAAGGAACAAAGCTAGCTGCCTGGGAGGTGGAGCATCAAGGGAGCTATTCTGGGTATCCCATCATGGCATCAGTAGGGTGAGTAGCCTGGATCGGTAAGAGGGTAAGAGCCCAGCAAGTGAATGCAGAAGATGGCTAGGTCCAGAGCCCACTAAGTGGGCAGCATCAGGCAGACAGTGCTGTTTGGGCAAGTTGCTGATGATGCTGCCCACCCACCCCCTCCAGCCCCAGTGTAGGAGAACAGAGGGCGGGAAAGATGGAGAACACTTTGACATTCCTCCAACCCAATCACTGCAGTGACATTCCAGCCCCACCAAAGGCCTATTGTTGGGGATTGCTTGGCACAGCCCTACACGGGACACACTGGCTCCATTCTCCCCTGGGCTCCCTCCCACCCCAAACCAGGCCTGGGTGAGGTCAGTGGCGGCCGCACCCGGCACAATCCTGAGAGAAGGGGCCAGTTGCTGGACCCTGGTATCTGCCCTGACTCCCTCTAGTTCTTTCTGGCATGCTCTGAATTCTGTTCCCACACACATCACCCTTGTTTACTGGAGGGGAGGGGGATGAGTATTGGAGATTTCAGGCAAATACTCTGGTCTCTTCTTGGGGCCCCTTAGCCTAAGAGGAAGGAGGGTAGGGTGGACAGCACTTATCTTCCTTTCAGGAATCAGACCCCTGGGCACTCAAGAGACATTTTCCTAAGCCCTCCACCCCAGTTAGACCCCAAGAACCTAGGTCCCAAAAATGAAAAGAGAGTTGAGGATAGAATCCCTGATGTTTGAACAACGATAATGAGAGAACTTCATGGAGTTTTATATCTTGGGGCGCTCTCTATGATATGCTGAAGAAAAGCCTGGCACTAGAAATCTGGACAGCTACTCAAGCATAGGCTCTTGAAGAAATCGCTTTGCCTCAGTGACTTCCTCTATAAAACAAAGAGAGGGAATTAGATGATTTCTAAGGTCCTTTTCCTGTGCTGACATTCTTTGACTCTGAGAGAAATATATTATTTCTTCACTTGCCATTTAATGGGGAGATGAGGTCCTGTTGTTTCTTCCTATGGGCTCCAGACTTTGGAAGCTATTCACAGAAGCCTCTTTTAAATCTGGGAGGTATCCCAGGGCTTTGTGGTATGGGGGAAAGGAGCAGGGGTGAGAGGGAAAGAAGGGTGCAACTATAAATTAAAATTAAAATCCCAACTTCTCATCCTCCCAGGGCATCCCTGAGCACCACCCTCTCCCACCTGTTCCTGACTCTGGTGTAAGAACTGGCCTGAAAAGGCCTCCAGGGCTCTGGGAGAAGTTTCCTGCGGCAGGAGAAACAGAGCAAAAGAGTTCTATCCCTCCTTTGCTCCAGATACATGGTTCTAATTTTTATTTGGGAAGCTTGGGAGTGCCAATGTGGACTCCTCTGAAGGCAAGCAGGCATAAAGGCCCTCTTCTTTTTGGTCAAGCCCTTTGAGACTCTCCAAGGCTTTGATTGTTGGGAATTACCAGGCTGCTTTGAGAGTGTTTTCTCAACCTGAATCTGGCTCTCCCAGCATTTGAAACCAGGCAAGTTTAATGTGGTCACCTTTTCTTTTTTTTTTCTCATTTCTGACCACCAAGTGAGGACAGCCCTTAAAGGATGTAACTATCTAGTCTTCGTACTCTCAAATATGGGCTGCTTATCACAAACAATGTAGTCCTAGAATGAGAACAAAACTAAAATGACTCTTATTGTTCTGGGGCAGTCTGGTACAGCGGAAATAGTATGAAGACTTGGGTTCACACTCCAGTTCTGTCCATGTGAGATTTTGCAAGACATAATCTCTGGGCCTGTTTCCTCATCTTCATAATGAGGGGAATTACTCAGGGACCTATAAATACTCTTCCAACTCTCAATCAATAATCGACAGCAGGAAGTAGAAAGAAAAATGAGTCTTTAAACCTGCCCCTCGTCTACCTTGCCCTTTAAGGCCAACCAAGTCTCTATCAGGAGGAATTCCTCCTAAATGGCCTGTCAGCCCTCGAATTTCTACAACAGCTAAAAGATTTTCAAGAAATTCTGGAACCAAGTTGGGATGGAAAGGCAGCAGGTCCCATGTATACTTATCACTAAAGCTCATTCTTGTATTTAATCTGAGAGAGAGAATAACACACTTGGAGAACCTTTTAAAAGGGGAAAGGGAAGGACTCTTCCCTGGAGATGAGGGCAAATAAAGAGTAAATTGAAGAGCAGTAGACCTGGGACTCATTGATCTTAGGGTGAGATCAACCATGATCACATTCCTTCCTCTCCTTAGATTTCCCACCTGTCAAGGGTAGGGAGTGACGAATGGAACTGGGTGATCGGCAACTAGTTGGCTTGGTAGATAGAGCACTGTACTCAAGGGTCAGGAAAACTTGAGTTTTAATCCTGCCCTAGCCATTTAGCTTTGTGACCCTGGGAGTCACTTAATTAAGCGCTCTCTGTCTCAGTTTCCCCATCTGAAAATAACAATCCTTCCCTCTCAGAATTATTGTGAGGATCAAATGAGTTAGCACATATAAAGTACTTTACAAACCTCAAAACTTTATATAAATGCTCTATCATTATTGATATATGAGGCATCCTGGCTTAGGGGATAGAGCACTGCAGTCAAGGAGGCCTGAGGTCAAAGCCCTTGGAGATCACACATGGGACTTGGGGAGAAGTGACTGAATTTCTTGCTTCAGTTCCCACATCTGTAAAATGAAGGGGCTGAACCCCTTCCAACTCTAGGTCCGCTATCTCATCTCTCCCTGCCTGCTCAGGACTGCTCTCCAGACTGCAAATGTTAGACCTAAAAAGTACTGGCGGACCATGGGTTCACCATCTTGCCTTCTTTCAGTGATGGGCCCCAGGGCTCCTTAGGATGGGAGATGGCTTTCCTATGGGCAAGCATTTGGCTTTAGATATTTTATTTTTCATTTTCCTGGAAACTCTAAGTAGGCAAAGGGAGGGGCAGAGTGATGGAGTAAAGGAAGGGGCATTACAACTGAAATTTGTAGAAGTTCCCACTCTGTGCCAGAGAGATAACCTGAACCCAGGCCTGAGTTGGGGGAGGTTGGGCAAGGATTTGGGGAGTCTGTCACCCTTATCCTTGTTTTTACCTTGGGGAAGGGACTGAGGAGGACACACACACTGTGGCCTAGGTCAGGCATTCTTAACCTTTTGGCCATCTGGTGAAATCTATGGACCCCTTCTCAGAATAATTTTTTTAATGCATACTTGAAGGAAGTGCCCAAGTTCAGTTAAAGATTGGTGGAAATAATAATGAAAAAAATATTTTCCCATTCCAGTTCAGAGTCTAAATTTAGGAAGGACAGGTGGGAGATGAGCTTACATTATCTGCTCCTGCCCACAGCCTCTTTATCTCTCTGACAACAGCTGCCTGACACAGAGCCCCTCAGAACCCCTAACAGGCAGTTTAGTTCTGAGATCAGAGTGTGCTCCTTGGAAGGTAGAAGATGACTTGGGAAAACCTGCCTATCTCTCTTTTTCATCCCTACAGTCTGCCCCTGTATCACACTTGACATACATCATGCAACCCTCAGACAACCTTAGTCATGGGGTGGGGGCTGTTCTAACTATGAAACCCCTATCCCACCTCTATTCTGGGGAGTTAATTGGAGTCTTATAGTCCTACCCCCAATTCAGGGAAGGTAGTAAATTAGATCAACCTCCTACAGGTGGTCAGAGGTCTTGGGACCATGCTCAAGGGTGGTGATGGAGAATTCATAGAACTAGGGGAGGCAACTTGAAATGATATAACTCTTCAGTACCTAAGGAAAGGGAAACTGAGTGAGAAGAAGGGTCAGTACAGTGCCTGCAAGAACCCTCAGTATTCAGTAGGTGGGATATAGATAGCACCTGGAGAATAAGGATCCTGTTCAGGGCAAGTCTTAGTCCTGGAAGTATTACCCAGCCCCAACCCTGGCCCCTTTCCCACTGTGGTGGAAGAATCCAGCCTTCTGACAGAAGAAATAGTGAAAAAGTACCTTGTTCTCCCACCCACACCTACCCCCCCCCCACCTACCCCCCCCCCCCCACCTCACTCCACAAATTACAAAGCACCACTGGGAACAAGCCCCCAGCCCCCTTTCCGGCCCACCCACTTCTCTTAGGCTGAAAGGACAGATTCATGGGTCCCACACCCCATGAGGCTCACAGAACACAAGAAAAGCGCCTGTGTGTGTAGACGAGCTGCCCTGTCAGGGCACAATGGCCAAATGAGGCTGTGTGGTTGGCCTGGGCTCATGTCCACAATCATTGGGTGGGGTAGGAGTTTGGAAAGACACGAAGAAATAAGCTAGGAATGGTTCTGCCTTCTTTCCAGCAGTCCAAGGGACTTGCAGAATCTCCAGGACCTCTTGGGCTGCCCGGTTCAGGGGTCACAGGATGGCACAGAGTTGGGGTGAGTGCCACTCAACAGCAATGGACCAATGTTTTGCTTCTCCCCCCTCCCTTGCCCAGTATCCTAAAGGGGCCTTCCTAGTAGGACACGGTCACATAAAATAAAACATGGCTTAGGCTTTAACCCCAAACTTTCTTTCCTTCTGTCCTCTTAACAGCTGTCCCTTCTGGGCGGGTAAAGGTTTCTTCCTTCTTCTCTGAGATAACCTCTGACTCTGGGCCAAAGGAGAAAAAGAGTGGGAGAGCCAACTCTCTCCTGAAAGATGTGTACCTACACATCAGCTCCAGACACATGGAAGCCACCAGGATAAGGCTGGTATATCTTCTGAGTCTTGGTTACACATAGATCTTTCTTAGTTGGCCACCTGGTTGGCATGGGGGAAACTGGCTGGCACTGGGAAGGGGTCTTTTTCAGTTCTAACTAGAATATGCCAATGGAGACTAGGGCTGGCAGAGATGACACAGAAAGGTCTATCATCTACCCATCTCCCCCAAACCTTAAGTGCTCCCCTGCGGTGCAGGGGGGGCCAGGGAAATGGGTCTGTGTAGAAGGACCTGGAGGCCCTATCTCTCTCCTAACCTCTCACACTCCACAACTGTGAAAGACTGTGGTCCTGTGCCAGAAAAGATGAAGCAGGCAATGGCCAGGATCTCAGTGCCCATTCTCCCTCTCTTGAAAGGACAGCCCCAGAGAAGGGAAGAGCTTTTACATACCGGCACAGCACAAGGACAAAACCACTGAATCTGGAATGAGAGGACTTGGCTTGGAATCCCAGCCCTATTATTCACTCCACGTGTGACCTTGGAAAAATCACTTATTTGTCTCTCCCACTAGAAACGTTTTCTCTTTGGGAACAGTGAGTGTTGGCAAGGATGCTTTTGTTTGTTGGTTTCCTGATACATAGGAAATGCTCAATAAATGCTTGTTGATGGACTGAAAGACTGACTCTCTGGGTCCCAGCTTCCTCACTTGTACAATGAGGGGTTAGACTAGATCAGGGGCGGGGAACCTGTGGCCTCGAGGCCACACATAGACCTTGGGTAGGGCCTTCTAATCGAGTCCAAGTTTTACAGAACAAATCCTTTTATTAAGGGGATTTGTTCTGTGAGGTTTGGATTCTGTCAAAGGGCCACACTTGAGGACCTAGAGGGCCACATGTAGCCTTGAGGCCGCAGGTTCCCCACCCCTGGACTAGATGATTTCTAAGGTTCCCTCTAACCCCAAGTCTTGTAGCTCCTGTCGACTGATCACTTGGCCCTTGTAGTGACCATTCTGGAGTCTTAAAGACACAGGGACCCTTAGTATATAATCTTCCTTAGAAACAATAGGGATTCCAGGAGCCAAAGGGACAAGAGGCAGCTGCTCTGGGGGTTCCCCTAGGATAGGCCAGGTTTTGAAGCCCAGCCTCAAAGTATTATAGTCAAGGAAAAGGGATCCAGGATAGGCAGACCTCTCACCCTGAGATCCTACTGTCTGAGGTCATTTGTTCCTACTCTAGGACCCTTAGGAGCTTACCCTCTGAGAGTTAGGAGTGAGGGCACTTAAGCTAATGTCAGCTGTCAAGTTTGTACATCCTCTTAGAAACAGGTATCATGCTGGCCAGGGACAGTGTTCCAGAGGAGTAGAGTGCAACACCCATATCGAGAGACTCTGCCACTGCCCAGGAGGGCCCAAGGACCACCTCAAGTTTTCTTTGTGCAATCTGACCCTTAGTCCTAGGATTCTACCACGATATAGGATTCCCTAAGAAATTGAAAGGCCATCAACAGATCTGGTCATACTTATAGGAAGGCAGCCAAGCAAAGCAGGCTTTATGATAAAGGGTCGGAGCTGATCAAGGGGTTCCCATGCAAGTCTCCAACAACACCTCAGCCTACCTGTACCATATTTTTTCTCAATTCAGTATGGTCCAGAGGATAGGCTCTAATCTTTTCCAAGACTCAAGGTAAGAATGTGGGGGTAGGATAGATGAGGAGGTGGGGAAATAGGTGGTCCTTGAAGTATCTAGGAAATGGAGGGTCCCAGTTTCAGGGCTGACCCTGGGTTCTTAATATGAGACTAACCTGATCTCCCAGGCTGCTTGGCCATGGGGAGTGAGACCTCAGTGAGGGGTAGTATGTACACCTCGGGGCCATTCTGCGTGGCCGGAGACCCCTGCACGGAGAACTCGGTGGTGTAGTCGTCACCCTCGGCATTCTCAAACTCCTGGTGGGGGGGAAGCGGAGACGGAGACCTCCCGTGAGCCGTGGATCCTGATCCAGGGTTCCCTGGGGGCTCCTGCAATGGGTCAGTCAGATGGATGGAGGGATGGACAGACAGGCAGTGAGTTAAAAAAAAAAAGTGGTGGGGGTGGCCCCACTGCTCTGAAAGGTGCCCTCCACGGTCCTGACCCCTGACTACATACAGAAAGTTCTACCATCTTCCCTCCCCTCCACCCACTGGCAGGCTGATCCCTCCCTATTTGCCTCCTTGGGCTATGTCGTCCCAGTCCCAGTTCTTCCTCTTTGCCTTTGTTCTGCCTCTGTTGTCAGGGTCAAAGAGGTCAGGATCACCCCTCCCTAGCAGAAAGGCAAATTAAGCTTCTTTCAGACTTTTCCTACAATCTCTCCTCTCCCCTTCCACCATCACCCCATTCACACACACACTTCTCACTCTCTCTCCTGCTCCTTTCCCTCCCTGTCCCATTATTTTTTCTCTCCAAGCCACAGGCACTAGACACTCTCCCAAATCCTCACAGGTCCCAGGCCTCAGGCTGAATGCTGTGGGAAGCAGAGAACGGCTGGGAGACGGGCTCAACAGATCACTACATCACCCTCTGCCCACACGCGGTACATACCTCTGCCTCAGAGACACCAGCTCTAAACATACTAGAGAAGCCTCTACCTATAGCAGGGGGTCTTAACTTTTTTGGGATCATGGACCCCTTTGGGAGTCTGGTAACGCCTATGGGCCCTTTCTCAGAATAATGGTTTTAAACATACAAAATACACAAGATTATAAAGACAACCTATTATATTGAAACACAATTACCAAGGCTGTTTTTTACAGAAATGCTCAGACCCCAGGTTAACAACATCTGTTTTAAAGGAACAAAGAGAAAATATTACTCAACACAGCAGCATGGAGTATAGCCAGGAGTGTCCCATGGGTGGCAGGGGACTCCACCTCCTACATTAATCCATTCTCCTGAATCAGAAGGAATTCCTGGGTGTCTCTGTCCTGTCTGTCCTGTGGCCCCAAGCTACCGTGGTGGATAGGTGGGGCTGGGGAGGAGGGAAATGCTTCTAGCTAGAGGCAGCAGAGCTCTGCAGGCAGACAGGTTGAGTCAGACTGCCCTGGCAGAGCACTCTGCTTTTCAGAGAGAGCCCCATAGCTTGGGCAGGGGGAGGGGGAGAGCAGTGGGCATGGTTAGGAGAAGAGATAAGGCTGGTTATATTGACCCAAGTGCCTTTTAACAAAGAACCTGTGACTGTGTAGAGAGAGAGAGAAATCCTGTGTTAGGCCCTGGCCAGGAAGCTTTAGGTTAAATCTGACAGAACTCAGGGTGTTAAGTATCGTGGAGATTAGATTTATCACTCTCCTCCTAACTCCTCTCGGCAGCTGGGTAGCACATAGATAGAATACTGGGCCTGGAGTCAGGAACATTCATTTTCTTGAGTTCACATCTGGCTCGGACACTTACTAGTATAGCTGTGTGACCCTAGGTAAGTCACTTAGCCCTGTTTGCCTCAGTTTCCTCATCTATAAAAGTAAGCTGAAGTTAGTGGCAAGGACCACCCCAGTATCTTTGCCAAAGAAAACCCCAAAAGGGGGTCACAAAGAATTGGACGTGACTGAAAACAGCTAAACAACCTCTGTAGGAACTTTTGTCTTGAGCCTCCAGAGAAATCCTCAACATGTCAGCTTAGTCTAAAGGAGGGGCTCTTAGACTTTTCTGTGCCATGGAAACCTTCAGTAGACTGGTGAAGCCCATGAGCCCTTCTTAGAATGATATTTTTAAATAAATAAAATAAAATATATACAGTTACAGAGGAGATTAATTATACTGAAATGCAGGTGTATTTTTTCCCACCAAAGTTTACAGAGCCCATGAAATCTATCCATGGACCTCAACCTCCTACAGGGGGGTCTTTGGACCTTGGGTTAAGAAACTTTAGTAGAAGTTCAAGATTCAAACATAGATCTCTCTCTCTCTCTCTCTCTCTCTCTCTCTCTCTCTCTCTCCCTCTCTCAACCTCCTGTCTCTCTCTGTCTGTCTCAGTCTCTGTCTCTCCCTGACTCTCTAGCCACTGGGATTCAAACAGGAATAATTTTACTTTTCTTCCTCCCAAACCAGACTACTCCCTTTCAACTGAGTTCCAGTCTGGGCTGCACTCCTAGTGTTCAAAGAGGTACCATTTTCTCCACAAGGAAGAGATAAAGAAATGGAAGGAAGGAAGTTCATTCAACTTCTCTGAGACTGTTTCCTCATCTGTAAAATGGAAATCCGAACACCTGTAGTACCATCTACCTCACTGGGTTAGTGTACTGACCAAAGAACAGCAGGTCACCAGCTCACTCCCTACCTGAAGGATGGCCCTTCAACTAGCCTGGAAGAACAGAGGCCAAGCATCACCAGCCAGGCAGTTTACTTTTGAATTCAATCTAATCTTACACGCTGTAATTCCCCATAAAGAAAACAAGAGGTTGTCTTCCTTACCTGCCTTCCATTACACGTGTAACAGCCTCTATGTGAGTGAACTAGCATGCAAATCAGGCACACCAACACCTCTAAGTTCCTAGAGTCCGTAGGACTGTGTTCCTGTGCCTGCACCAACCACCTGGATGGCTCCCCTTCCCAGGATTCCTGCTCCCTTCCTCCTCTCCCAATAGGGTTGTGGAATGAATCAAATAAATCTTTGCATGCACTTGAACCGGGAAGGGGATGGGATGGGATGAGATGGGAGGGGAGGGGAGGGAAGAGAGGGGGGAGGGGGAAGCAGGGCTATCTCCCTCTTTACACTTAATTCCTTGGAGGTCACAGTGGCCCAATATGAGATGTGAACTATGTCCACTGGGAGGCACCGGAAACCTAGGTCAATCCTACTCAACCTTTGGAGTTCTCAGGTTAATGGAGGAGAGAGAGAAAGTTCCTTTAGTTCCAGTTATAAAATCTTTAGCAAATCAATTTGTTCCTTCATATTCATTCACTCCTCACCTCCTCTCCCCTACCCTTAACTCTCCCTAAGGACAGAGAGAGCATACCTTAGTTCCACAAGGAAGTCCTATTGCAAATTAGACTTACCCCCACCCTGGGCTCCCCAGCCCCATGCCACCTACCCCAGCCATCTGCCAGATGAAGATTAGGCCTTTACCCTTGGGCTGGGACAGCCAAGTCAGCAACTTTTCTCTACCCCACCCATTTACAGGGAGTTCCTTGGTCTCCTATAAAAGCTTGAGGTTGGGCAATCCAAAGCAAAAGGAGTAATACCAACTGAACTGTGGCTGCTGCCACACCTCCTCTTAAGGAGAGTGCCTGATAGATAGCAGGGCCTAGAAACCATCACCACAGACAGCAGATTCTCCTCTCCATTCCTAGCACTCAAGTTCTACCAACAGGGGCAGAGAACATTTAAGAGTACTTTTTTTTAAGAAAAACTGAATTGTTATTGATAACTTCTATTTTTGCATCACCCAAATTCCCCCGCCACCCCTTCTCTCCTGCCTCCCCACAGAGGATCATCTCTTATACCAAAGGATTTTCAAAAGCACTTTCAATCCATTTCAAAACCCAACCTCCTTCCCGGAGTAATCCTACCTTACACTGAGTTACACTCTCAGTCTATCCCCTTTCCATCCCAGAGAGCTCTTATAACCACTTCCCAAGGAAACAGGAATTCCAACTTGTGCCGTGGAAGGAGTCAGTGCTCTGAAGCCACCCTGGGGGTGAAAAGGGGGGGGGGGGGAAGGGGAGTGTTTCCTGACAAACCTAGTTACCTAGCAGTGCTGCAGAGACAAATCTTGAGTCCTACGGGCTATACCAGTGATCATATCGGACAGTATGATCATTGCTCCCTCTTCCTAGGGATGGTTCCAGCACTGATGTGCTGCCCACCCATGGCCCTAAAGAAGTGAATGACTGGGAGAAGCTCAAGGAGCCAAGCTGCCTTGGGGGGACCCCAGTGGTATCTGGGAGGGATCCTCCCTAGAAAGCAGCCACACCCCAAAGCCAGTTCTCCATCTGGCATTTTCTGAGAGAAGCATCTTAAACAGGAAGATGAAGGGGAGAGGACTGGTAGGAGAAGGGTAGGGGAAGCCTCAGTGTGTGGAACTCTGTTCTCCTGGGGTGTTTAGGAAAAAGCTAGGACAGGACTGTATTGCATGACCCAGCTGAGCCACCCTCCCTCCACACACACACACTCCTTGGTTGACTCCCCACTCATTGTCTACTTCTTTCCCCTCTATACCAGCTGGCTTTGCAAACCCATTGCCAGGCATCTCCACAAAAATCCCGAAGATTGTGGGAGGATCACTTTCTCCAGCACATTCTGTGTCTGTGAGGTCAGAGACTCCCACCCTTTGAGAGTGGCCTGGGGCCAGAGCATTTCATCTTGCTGCAATACCCAGCATTACTGAATTGCTCTGGCAAGATGTGCCCGCTCTGTGCCAAAGCAGAGTCCTTTGGTGAGGAGTGAGGTGGGTGAAGAAAGGGTAGGAGGGGGTCAGGAGGACCTGGGAAAGAGAACAGAGGGGAAGAGGAAGTAATGGGAGGGCAGCTAGGGGTAAGTTAGTCTTGTCAGACTAATAGTCCCATAATGGCTATGGGACCATGGGAAAAACGCTTCACCTCTCTGTGGTATCCAAGCAGAGCAACCAGAAGCAGTTTGGTTCATTCAGACCAGTGGAAGCCCAAGTCCCACAATGGCTGTGCCACTTTAGGAAGTCCCTTCACCTTTGAGTCAGTCTACCATCCTCCATCTCTAAGGAGTCCCTTCACCTCCACCTAAGTAAGGATAATGATTCCTGCCCTCTCTACCTTGAAAGACTGAGAGGATTCTTCATGAAATAACCACATGGAGGAGCCCTCTGAAAGGAAAAATGCCATAGAAATGCATGGTATTCCCAATTCTTATTATAATTAATATTAGTACTGTGGATTCTGTTTACTTTTCCCTTTGGGAAATGGTGATTTGATCCCGTTAACTCAGTGAATGAGGCTAACTCAATTCAAAAGAAACCATCAGAATCAGAGGTGCTTCTGAATCTGGAATTTCAGTTTTGATTTTGACTTTCAGAATCTAAAGGTTTAGCCAAAGGAGTCCTGGGCGTGTGTTAGTGATGCCCTGTCTGGGCATTTTCTCTGGCTTACCCCATGCCTGAAATGCTCTCCCTCCTACCTTCCAACTACTTCCTTTAAGCTCCAACTACAATTCCACCTTCCTATAGGAAGCCTTCTCTCTTAATTCCAGTGCCTTTCCTCTTTTAATTTTTTTCTATTTATTCTCTATATAACTTGCTTTGTCTATATTTCTATTATATATTTCCAATTTGTCTCCTTCGTTAGACTGTAAGCTCTTTTAGAGCAGGGGCTATCTTTTTGTAACCCAGCACTTCGAACAGCACCTGGCACAGAAAAGGCAAATGTTTACTGAACTGAATTGTTAACAGCTCTAAGGACTTTCTGTTCTGTTTCTCAGACTGTTAAACCTCCTAGGATTTAACAACAATAATTCCTCACATTTGCAAAGTGACTTAGTGTTGACAAAATGCCTTCATATCCATTACCTCCCAACAAAGCTAAGAATTAGTGCAGATAATATGATTCCCATTTAAAGGTGAGGAAACAGATCCTTACAGAAGTCACCTGCCCAAAGCCATATGGCTAAAAAATAATGATCTGGTCTAAAGCAATTCCATGGAGGGACATGCCATCCACATCCAGAGAGAGGACTATGGAGTTGGAATGCAGAGCGAAGCATACTTTTTGCTCTTTTTTGTTTTGTTTTTTCTTTCTCATGGTTTCTCACATTTGTTATACTTCTTTACAACATGACTAATGTGAAAATAAGTTTAATAGGAATGTATATGTAGAGCCTATATCAGATTGCAGGACATCTTGGGGAGGGAGAGGGGAGGAAGGGGGCAAAAATTTGAAACTTTATGGAAGTAAATGTTGAAAACTAAAAATAAATAAATTTTTCAAAAGTAAAATAAATTATGATCTGGGATTAGAACCCAGTCTCCTGATACCGTGATCAAGGTTTTTCTCTGTATACAATGCTGTGATTTATTAGAGATGAACTAGGCACTATAAATGAAAAGCAGTTTTGATGTCTGACATAATCTACAGGGCTCAAGCAGCCAAGCAATCCCTCCAACAAGTAGACCATAAACATCACAGTATGGGACACTGCCTCTATTAATTTAGCAAAGAGATCAATGCAGAAAACTAAGACAACTCTAAAACTCCATGAGAAATAGTTTTTTATGTATAATATTCCCACCCTAGGAGTTGTAGATCCGAAGGAGTGATTCCATGGAGAGGTAATTCATTGGAGCTGTGCTATTACTGTGGTTATCACTGTCAACATCACTAAAAGCATCATTGGCACAGAATTCTCCACCAGCTTCAACAGAAAATCAATATGGGCACGAAGATGGGAAGTGGAGGAGAGTTTTGGAAAAGTAAGGCTACTGCCACCCAAGCGGTGTCAGATGTTCCTGGGAAGATGCTCGGTAGTGGGACCAGCAAGGGCTGGGCACTATTAGGGCATGATGCCCATCTCCTCTCAAGGACACTGTGTATGTGTGTGGGAGGGTATCTGTGAACTCAAGGTCAGTTTGACCACAGGCTTTTATGTGAACATTCTTGGCAATGGCGATGGATCCCATCACACCATTCAAGCTCTCACCCACCTCTACCAGAGTAGGTTAGCTGGCAGAGGCAAGGGCTGGCTTTGTAGTCATTGACAGAACTTCCTGGACCTGCTCTGACCACATCCTGGGTCAGAAGAGTCTGGCCAGTTCTCTTCAAAGAGGTTTTTGGTGAATTTGCCAATAACAGACCTCTGTCACAAAATGCGGCCAGTGCATAGCACACCCACAAAGCAAAACAAAAACAAAACCTATCACCAGAGTGAGGGAAAGGCAAAGAGGGCCAGGATGCCTGAGCTTACTCCAAGGCTTTGTACTGGGTCACTGGGGCTATGTTCCTAGGCATGAGGCTCAAGACATTACCCACTGACTGGCATTCACTCTCATCACCCTCCTGACACTAACAGGTAACCAGTCTCACCAAATCACATTGTCCTCTCTGGGCTTCTTGCAGAAGGAAGAGGATACAGAGCTGGGGAGAAGGGCAGGCCCAGCCCTGGAAGGCCTCCAAATCAATGTGAGCAGTATCTCTGGCAGGCAATGGGACCTGGTTTAGGCTCCTCTCTCTCTAAAAAATTCTCTCCCTTCCATGGATGAAGTCCAGTCCATGCCTTACCTTGAACCCAATGTTTCCCTTCTTACAGCACAGGCAAGCCAGCATGAGGAAGATGAAGGTAAAAAGTCCAGAGAAAGAAACAGCCACCACAGCAAGAGACGAGGACCAGGACAGCTCACTAAGTGGGGCTCCGTCTACAGAGAAAGATCAAAGACAGGGAGAGAGGAGGTTACCACAGAGAGGCCCAGACAGAAGCTGGAAAACCTCTAGGCCCATTCCCAAGAGACCAATTCAATTCGACTTCAATCAATAAACATTCATTAATCATTTACTATGTGTGAGATAACTGCTCAATATTTTTGTGTATATCAATCAAAAATATGAAAAGCAACCCAAAATCCTGTCCTCAGAGAGCTCACACTCTATCTGGAGGATGTGTCGCATCTACTGATAAGTGTGACATAAGTTACAGTGAATTATTGTGGTGTGTGAATTACTTGGGACGAGCAATCATTTTTATATGGTTTTACTTTATGACAATGGTCAGGTAAGCATGTTTCTACTGATGCTAGGCTGACTCTGAACTTCTGACCCTTCTGACCCTTCTGACCTGACATTATTCTAAGGAAATGTGCTAAAACTGCGGCTCTTCAAGAGCACACTTTAATGACTTTTAAAGTTACTGCAGCAGTTGCTGGTGTGGAGGTCAAAAGTTAAGTGCAATAAAAACCCAAAACATAACACCTCGAGTTGAAAAACAACAGCCTAATTAGTCCTCAGAAAAGAGGCAAAGGCCTTCAGAGGAACTGGCAGCTGGAGGAGCGGTTAATGATTTCTCTGCAATGCAGTGTAGACATCTTCAAGTTGGAAAAATGACCAGAAGAATGTTGCTGGTGTTTTAAGTTGCTAACCATTGCCGTAGGACAGGACAATTCAAAGACCAGAGAGTACTGAATATTGGGGGAAAAAAGGTAATCTTACTAATGATTTTGCACATTTTAATTCAAGGATATTTACAAAACCTTTGTTGGAAGAAGTCTATAAGTCTGTAACATCTGGGCATTCTCATCAGGCTATAAGCATCCATACCCAAAAAGTGTTTGGGGGAATTTTTAAACTTCCAGGGAACCTGAAAGTCATGTCCCTATTGAGGCAATGATGAACTTTGATAAATATATTGATACACTGAGAAGCAGAATCATTCTGAAATTACAGAGGTACCCAACTGGAGACGGAATATTATTGCACAACTTTGCATAATGCCACATGTCAACAAAAAATTAAGAAAGTTACCCAAAAGACAGAGATAACTATGCTTAAAGGACCTGGGAACTCATTTATTTAAATCCTGCTTGGGGGGAAAAAATCCATCTATGAGCTATGACTAGATTTGAAAAAATGGACTGTTTATATAAAGTGTACTTAATCTCCAATGTGGTTTCATGATGAGTAATTAGGGTAATAGGTCAAAATAGGTGATAGGTCAAAATTTTGTAAGTTAATAATAAATCATGTAAAACAAGTGATTGCAAAAAAAGGAGGATATATTGCACATTAAAAAGGGGTGTTTTTAAATATAAAAAGTTATAAGATTCCTTGTGTACATCAACAAACTTATTTTACTTTGTCCCAGTTAATTTCCAGAGCTCTGTAGAGTATAATAAGGTCAAAGAAGAGATCTAAATACTGGGAATAAGAAAATTGGAGGAGGAACAGATGTAACAAAAGCAACAACAATAATAATGTTCAGCATTTGTATCGCTCAGCGGTTCTCAACCTGTGGGTTATGTTCAATTTGTAACAATGAAAATACATCATGCATATCAGATAGATTCATAACAGTAGCAAAATTACAGTTATGAAGTAGCAACGAAAATAATCTTATGGTTGGGGGTCACCACAACATGAGGAGCTGTATTAAAGGGTCACTGCTTTAGGAAGGTTGAGAACCACTGGTATAGCTCTTTAAGGTTTTGCAAAGTGCTTTACAAATGTTATCACCTCACACCATTTGATCCTCACAATAACCCTGGGAGTTACCCCATTTTACAGAGATTAAGTG
Source organism: Pseudochirops corinnae (assembly GCA_028646515.1). Lineage (NCBI taxonomy): Eukaryota > Metazoa > Chordata > Mammalia > Diprotodontia > Pseudocheiridae > Pseudochirops > Pseudochirops corinnae. The sequence continues at coordinate 197,563,566 of CM053586.1, forward strand.
ACTTGCCTATGTTCATATAGCTAGTGTCTCAGGTCACATTTGAATTCAGGTCTTCTTGACTCCAGGTATAGTGTTAAAGTGGAATAAGCAATGGAGTGAGGTCAGGAAAGGCTTTATTCAGAAGGTGGCACCTGGGGAATGCCTTGGAAGGAAGAGAAGGATTTTAACTTGTGGAGAGGTGGAAGGAATATGTTTGGGTCATGAAGGAGGTCATGCATGCATGCACTGAGCCAAAAGAGTTCAGGGCAAGATCCGCTCATAGCCTGATTTGGTTGGAATTCAGTTTGTGAAGTGGAATCATGGGAGACGAGGCTATAGGTAGATAGTGAAGGGTCTTAAATAGCAGACTGACCAAGGAGTTTGTATTTTATCTAATAGGTACCAAGTAGGCTCAGAAAGTTTTTGATCAGGCGAGTGGCAAGAATCAGATCTGAGCAACAGGAAGATTAAATAGGAGTGGCAGACTGAATAGGGAGAGAATGGAGGAGGACCAGGTAGGAGGCCATGAAAGCCTGAATTAGGGTGGCCACAGTTGTGAGTACAAAGGAAGAGAAAGGCTTGTCTATCATCCATACTGTGGATGCAGAATTAATAGGACTAGATGACTGACTGAATTTTGGGATAAGACACAGGGAAGAATCAAAGATGACTGTAAAAATTTGACCATGGGTGACGGAGAAGATTTTTTTTTTTCGTAGAAGAATCCAATCTTTATTCTCTGTAAAGTGCTTAAAACACAAAGAACAAGCTCTTCAGAAATAAGAACCGCAACAAGGAAGACAAACAGTGAAGCAAAATAATGTCTCCTGAGGCCTATAACTAGGGCCAGGGGCAAAAAGACAGCATGTACAACTTGGGGTGGCTTGGTGGTAGCCTGGCAAGGCTGGGTCCTTTTCACTTGGCTCTGCCCCTGGCCCTCCTGGATGTCTGCTGGCTCTGAGGGAAGGGAAAGGATCAGGGCTCTGAGTGACTCAGATGGGGCTTTCAAGAGAGGCTGAGGGAGGGGGGATGGCACTGCTTTCTACCTCCAGGGACTCATCCCTACATCAAGACAGTCCCCCCAAATCACACACACACACACACACACTCTCTCTCTCTCTCTCTCTCTCTCTCTCTCTCACTCTCTCTCTCTCTCTCTCTCTCTCTCTCACACACACACACACACACACACACACACACACACACACACACACACACACAGAGGTTTCTCCTCTCTCCAATGACACAGCCCTCCAAAGGCAGACCCAAGACCTTCTGAGAGGCCTTCCCCATCCACCTCAGCCTGCCACACCAAAAAGGGCCCCAGGCTATCACCCATTAAAGTTGCCCTCTGCCCTCATGCACCTGTCCCGAGGATAAGATGAAAGGTGGGAGGAGGGCTGAGGGGGCAACCCAGAGGCTGCCAGGCCAAGGGAGGCCAGCAGGGGAACATGGGATGCAGGACAAATGCTTCCTTTTTAAAGTGCAACAAAGCCCAGTTAACTAAGGCAGCTGGGTGGGGAAGGCAAGAATAGCAGCTTGGCTGGCTGGCAAGGGGTGGGGGCAGTTGAGAACTTTCCTCCCCTGAGTGCAGCATCCCAGTGCCTCCAATGAGACAATCTGGCCAGGAGAGGAGGTACCATTGGCCACTTGGGAGGACAATGACAACAGAAATAAAGAAGATGAGTAGCGGTTCTAGGAGCGTGGGTCACTGCAGCTTCCTCCCTCTCTATCCAGTAAGAGTACAGGTTAACTCCACAAACTACCTATCAATCCTCTGGGGAGAATCCCACCCTTCTGTGCAGCCTGTGTACTGAAGGTGTGCAATCTCAGGGGAGACCAAGGATCACAGTCCCAGAATCTTATTCAGGCTATCCTTCCTTGCACAAACCTTCTGGAGTCTTGGCAATAGATAAAACCAACAAGAAGAGAATTGGGAGAGACAGTGACTGCATCACGAGAGGGGTATGCCAGCACACCATGGTCCAAAAGTTCCCATGGCTCAAGGTTATTCCATTCCCTCTCATCCTTGTCCTCAAAAGAAGCCGCGGAGTCCCCTCAAACTCCTCAATGTAGTACTTGGTACCTGATAACCAGAGAACCAAAGTCCCAGAATGGCAGAGCTAGGAGGGAACTTTATTTTGTTACAGAATCAATGAATTTCACGGATGGAAGGGGCTTCCTTGCATGACTAGTACATCCCTCTAAAAGAATTTCCAAAATAACAGACCTGACAAGTGATCTTCCAGTCTTTGCTGGAAGACCTCCTCCAGCTAGGAGGAAGCCTCTACCTCCTAAGACAGACCATTCCACTCTGCAATAGTTCTAATTGTTGGGAAATTTTTCCTTCCATTAAGCCAAAGTTCATCACTTTGCAACTTCTACCCATTACCCCTAGTTCTGTCCGCTGGGGCCAGAAAGAACATTTGCTTATGTAATGGCCCTTGGAGTACTTGAAGACAGTGATGCCATTCCCAACACAAACTTTTCTTCGCCAGACCAACCAACCCCAGTTCCTTCAACGGTCTTATGGCCAGGCCTCAGAGACCTTGAACATTTAGGTTCCCCTCCTGTGGGTGCTCTCACCACGGAAGAGATTATTAGGAAAACCACCTACTTATTCTGAGTGCAGTCCAAGAACATCTAACCCCTTCATGTTGCAGATGAAAAACTGAGGCTTTCAGAGAAAAGAAATTAATTGCCTGCGCCAGATGGGGAATTAGTGGCAAAACTGGAACTAAAGCCTAGGCTTCTGAACTCCTGATTCAGGGCTCTTTCTACCCTACCATAGTTTATGTAGGAGGGAAAGATCAAGAACTCCCAGAAATGTTGCTCACCCCTCTAAGAGACACTTCTTCCCCAAGGAGACACATTCCTGGTACCTCAGTACAAGATGTAATTGATGAGTATGGAATCTGATCACAGAGACCTCCTGATGGGCAGCAGGAAGTCAGGACCAAACAATGGAATCTACCTGGCTACAGAACAGGGAGAAGAGAAACAGAGAATAGAGGAGAGCTGGAATATAAACTGTGCTTGCTGTGTATTGGGAAGCCTGCAGTACCAGGACTGGCCACTGGGCAACGCTGCTACTACACAGAAATGCCAACTGGGAACAGCTACAGGGGAAGAGGCCTTGAATTCCTGTCCCTGGCACAACATCCCTTTCCCTTCCCCACCCTCCAACATCCACCCAGCCTGCCCGGCCTGTTATCTTTGGGGACGCTTGGTCTAGAACAGTATTTAGCTGGAAGGCGAATTCCCCCCTCCAACACAGACCCAGGTATCTGCATATCTGATCCAACATCCTTTCCTACACTTATGCCAGATAGCTTCAAGAGAGGCTTCCAAGCCAGCTTGAGTACAGGACCATGGATGCTGCTTTTGAAAGTGGAAGGCAGATACAGAGACAGGTCAGTGACTAACAAAAACCTCATAGACAGGCATGAGAGTCCAACTTACATTTACAAGTGGAAAAGCTCCAAAGCCCTCGTATAATCTCTAGACAGACAAAACTCAGGCAGCTTTTAGAGTAACTTGTATATAGTTAGGGAGATGCACATGCCCATTAATTTCACAAGTTAACATCACCTTGATAAAAACTATGGCACTGGGGCAGCTAGGTGGTGCAGTGAATAAAGCACTGACCCTGGATTCAGGAGGATCTGAGTTCAAATCTGACCTCAGACACTTAATACTTACTAGCTATGTAACCTTGGGCAAGTCAGTTAATCCCAATTGCTTCACTTCTCCTCCACAAAAACAAAACAAGACAAATTATGGCAAGCCAGGCTTATCCTTAATAGAAAATGACGTATTTCACATTTTAAAAATCATTTTCCCATGCTCTTCTGGGCAACATCTAATTATTCTCTCCAGCCCTCTGGGAAAGCTTTGTAATATATGATTACAGGTGGACCCAGGGAGTGTGCAAACACATGCACGAATACACACACACACACACACACACACACACACACATTTATCTTTCCCTGAAAGCTCCCAACCGCCCATACTGAGAAGTAGCAAAAGTGGCCACTTACTTCCCTGCTATCACCATGGTGATGCATCTCCCTGTCTCCCCTCTCCAGATGGTTACCCGACTCAGACAGACAAGAATTTCTCAACCCTTCTTCACTGCCCAATTCCCATCTGAGTTCCCTTTGGGATGACTTCACTTTCTTGAAAAAGTTGGCTACCCTGAGGTCCCATCTCCCTGTCTTGCTTCCTTCCTTCCTTCCTTCCACACTATCCACAGCTTCAAACCCTATCCCTATCCAAACCCTCCTGAAGGAGAAAATAAAGAAAGAAAAACAAGACCTTTGTAACAAATTATGAATAGTCAAGCAAAACAAATCTCTGAATTAGCTGGGCTTGAAAATTTATGTCTCATTCTGCAGTCTGAGTCCATCATCCCTCTGTCGGGGGGGGGGCAACACTCTTCATCACTTGTATTCCCTAGCCACAGCTACTCAAGACAGGAAAAAGAAACTTCCAGGCACCATAGTCTTTGGTAAAGTCAAACAGTTCAACACGAGAAGTAGATATGGTTTCTTCAGTAGAAATGACAATAAAGAAGATGCACTACATCTATTCTACTTCTGCACCCTAAGGGTAGCTGAAAGCTCCTCTGTGCGTTGTTTCCTATGTGATAATGTGAACTCCTGGTAACCTCAGAGACTATCTCAGATTTCCTTGTATCCTCAGTAAGCAGCAAAATGTTTCAGACATAGTTAAGTGCTTAATAGAGATTTTTTAATTTATTCATTCACCTCCTTCTTATTTTTTTAAAATTTTATTTTAGTTTGCATCATTCATTTCCACAAGATTTTGAGTTACATATTTTCTCCCCCTCTTTCCCCCACCCACCGCCCCAAAA
>CM053586.1:197568923-197587554 GCA_028646515.1 Pseudochirops corinnae
TTAGTGGGAAGTATTTTTGTGTGTGTTTTGGAGTTCTAGGATTGGTTTAGAGTCCTATTTTATGGGTATTTTGGGGTGGCTATGTGACAGCTGTGATATGTTGCTGCTGCTACGCTGCCATCTTGGCTCCGCCCCCCATTCACCTTCTTCTTAGTGGTACAAGTCTAAACTCCATTCTGATTATGGGAATGAACCTAGATGCTACTACATCCCCAAAGCCAAACACAAACTCAAAACCACCTGGAAAGAAGGGGGAGGGAGAGACCAAATATTTACTATATGCTAGGCATTGTGCTAAGCACTTCACAAAGATTTTCTCAGTTGATCCTTAAAATAATCTGGTGTGATAGGTGCTATTGGGCTCCTCATTTTACAGCTAAGTAAATGGAGGCAGACAGTGGTTCAGTGACTTGCCCAGGGCCACAGAGCTAGTGTCTGAGGCTGGATTTGAACCTAGGTCTTCTTTAATCCCAAGCCCAGCACTCTATCTACCATACCAGTTCTAACTGAATGAAGATCTGGGAGTGATGATATACTAAGTCCAGAGGTCAGATACCAGGGTTCTCTTATTAGCCTTATGGTATTCTCCACTGGAGTTAATGATGAGACACCACTGCTTCCCCTTGATGAGCAAAAGGATATGAAAAGTTTAATGATGGAATGAGGGGTGACAAAGTTCCTAATTGCATTCTAAGATGACTGGATCAATTCATAGCTCCGCTACATTAGTATGCCTGTTTTCCCACAGCCCCTCTAACAAATGCCATTTTCCTCTTTTTTTCAACTTTTCCAATCTGATGAGTGTAAGGTAGAACCTCAGAGTTGTTTCAATTTGTATTTCTTTACTAGTGATGGATTTTATATGCTTGTTGATAACTTTGTTTTCCTTTGAAAATTGCTTGCTCTTATTCTTTGACCATTTCATTTAACCACTGGGGAATGGCTCTTGTTCTTATATATCTAAATCAGTTCTTTATTTATCTTACATATAAAACCTTTCTCAGAGAAGCTTTCTGCAAAGATTTTTTCCCCTCGCTCTTTCCCTTTTAATTTTAACTGCATTGGTTTTGTTTGTGCAGAAACTTTAAATATTTTTACATAATGAAAATGGTCCAATTATCTCCTATAATCTACTTTGACCCAGGTTTGGTGATAGTCGCAAAAAGTTATTTTCTTCCTTGCTCCTCTAATTTGTTTATGATGGAAATTCTGCTTCATGCCTGTCCTCTGCCTTTCTGTCCTTGAGAGGCGGGTGCTGATTACTGGTCCCAGAGGGTCTCTCTGAGTCACATGTTAAGAAATGAATAGCACTCTAACTGCCCACTCTGAAGAGGGATTATTCCATCAGCTCAATGTCTGAGGGAGATGGTGAAGGAGGAACAGAGCATGAGTTCTAGTGAACAAATACAACAGGACAATTTAAGCAACTGGGGGAAAAAACAAGAATGTACCCAGGAGGGACTGCCTGTGGAATTTAGGTGGGCAGAATGCAGTTACTGGAGGTGGAATTTGGCTCAGAAGTCAGACATAATTAGGGCACATGCTGTCCTTCCCTTTGGAAAGGTCTATTTGAACGCACTGAGCAAACCCTAGCCAAGGAGAATCATGGTTCTCTCTTTGGCCTTGGCAAGCACACTTCTGGGAAAAAAAGTAGTGAATGCTTGGGGTGATGTGGCAGATATCCCAGATCTCAAAGCACCTCAATGAAGCTCAGGTTCTTTCTACACACCCATTAAGGATGTGGAAGGTAGACAGATTTGGGATCTGTGAGTTGGTAGGGAGAGGAAAGAAGCAAGATAGTGGAAATTATCTTAACTCACATTAAAAACCTACCTCAAGTCTAGGAATTAGAAGCTAGCCCTTCACCAGGAATCCGGCTGACTACTAGTATCTAGCATTCAGGCAAAAACAAATGGACAAAAAGACTCAATCTCCTCAGAAAATATAGAGCATACTTATTCTAAACAAAGATCTGCTCTATTTAGCTTCAATACTGGAATTCCTTTCTAATGAGCATTTAAAAATCTCATCTGAACAGGGACACATCATCTAGATTTGTCTCTGGAAAATGTCAGAGCTGGAAGGATCCTTGGGGATCATCTCATCACTCCATTTTATACAAGATGGAAGTAAGGCTCACAGAGGAGAAAGTGGCAGAGCTAGTTGGTGGCAAAGCTGAGACAAGAACCCTGGTCTCCTGGCTCCCACTCCAGGATTCTTTCCACTGTACTACATCCTCTCTAGTCATGAGCCAGGAGATGGACTCTAGACTCCTCATTTCTATTTCCAGCTTTCTTGGATGCCTCACCAGTCAATTCTAAGCACGTGTATACCATACAGCGCTTTCACACAAGACAATAACCATTCTGATGTTCTGTCAGTCGCACATGTACTTACAGCTGTTTATTTCTGGTGTAACTGGGATGACTGGGTGTTTGATCCTCCCCAGGTACACAAAGAATGCTCAGGAATTGAGAATATGGACAAGAGTACCAAAAGCACTGAAATTAATTGGATGGAGACAGTAAATATTTAACTGGAGGAGTAGGTGATGATGCATTAAACACATGCTCTGGTCCCTGCTAGTGGACTGCATATGCTGGTCCTTTACAGGCAGCCCTTGATTGGTCCTAATACTTCCCTGGGACCACCAACTGTGTCAAAGAAGACTGATGATTGAAATAGGAAAAGCTGCCTATTGTGTGGGTTATAAGGAGCTGAGGAGACAGCTTCCAGATTCTTTGGAGGAGTCCTCATTCGATTATGGATTGAGACTCTGGCAGCCTCTCCTTTGAGGTTCCAGCAAGGAGAAGGGAGGGGATTTCTCTCCTCTTCCTCCCCATTCTAGACCACCTCCACCCCTGCCCCAGGTACAAATGGCAACCCATGTGCATGGCAGCAAGAATACATATGTAGGGGGCCGCTAGGTGGCATAGTGAATAGAGCGCTGGCCCTGGAGTCAGAAGGACCTAAGTTCAAATCCGAACTCAGGCACTTAACACAAAACTAGCCATGTGACCTTGGGCAAGTCACTTAACCCCAATTGCCCTACCTTTCCCCCTCCCAAAAAAAGCAAAAAAAAAAAAAGAATACATACTTAACCAGAAGAGCATGAGACTAGACCTCATGTCTCTGGCTTTTGTTTTATGTTTCTTTAACAACCCTGAGAAATAGATGTTTCCAAGTCTATTGGTGACATTGTGAGGTAGGGAGGTCTGGAGTTTATAAATCAGATGTTGACTGTGCAGCAGGAGATGATTTCCACAAAAGCTTATTGGAGGAAAAGATGACCATTGGCAGGAAGACGTTGGACTGAAGAAGCGCAAGTCATATCCTGACTTATCAGGAGATCTGGATAATAAAGATCCAAGGTCAATGAGCAATATCTATTGAGTAGATCTACAAAGCTGTCTTTATCTCCCAGAAGAGTGAGTACTATAGATAATGGGTACTGTTTCATGTTTTAAATATTTGTTAATGTGCACCTATGAACCTTTTGTATTATAAGCATTTCTTTTATGGTATAGGAAATAAATAGTTGATATCCACATAGCATCTTTTTTTTTTTTTTTTTTGCTTTTTGGAGGGGGGAAGGCAGGGAAATTGGGGCTAAGTGACTTGCCCAAGGTCACACAGCTAGTAAGTGTTAAGTGTCTGAGGCCAGATTTGAACTCAGGTACCTCCTGACTCCAGGACCTGTGCTCTATTCACTGCGCCACCTAGCTGCCCTCTAGCATTTTTTCTAAAGGGAAACTGAGGGCATTTGGTTTGAGCTAACTCTTTTTTTCCCTCTCTTATCTCAAAATCCCTTGACATCATTTCCCACTGTCCTCTTTTCCTGCTGTCTAACAGTGACGTGGCCCTTCTTCCTAAAGCCAATGCTTCCAAAAGCTACCATAAGTGATCCTCCTCTCCTCTGTGACAGAAAACAACTTTAACCATCCCCACCCTCTCTTAATCTTCCACCTCTTCCTATCAACTGGTTCTTTCCCTACTGCCTTCAAACAAGTCCATGTCTTTGGCACCCTTTAAAAAAAACCTGCACTAGACCTTACTATCCCCCCAAGCTATTAGTCTATATTTCTCTTCTCTTTCTCATCCAAATTCTTATAAAACTCCTAGTCTTTCTTCATTAGCTCCTTCATTCCTCAATCATCTGCAATCTGGCATCCAACCTCATCAGCCGATTTAAATTCCTCTCTCCAAAGTTATCAATGATCTCTTTTTTTCAAGGACTTTCTTTTTTTCCCAATTACATGTAAAAAAAAATTTTTTTTAACATTCGCTTTTTAAAATGTTGAGTTCCATATTCTTTCTCTCCCTCTCCCTCCTCCCCCTCCATTGAGAAGGCAAGCAATTTGATACAGGTTATACATGTGCAATTATGCAAAACACATTTCCATATTAATCATGTTGTGAAAGAAAACACAGATCAAAAAACCAAGAAAAAATAAGTTTAAAAAAGTATGCATTGATCTGCATTTGCATTCCATCATTTCTTTCTCTGGAGGTGAAATTTCTCAACATGAGACCTTTGGAATTGTCTTAGATACCATTAATCTCTTAATTATGAAATATGATGGTCTTTTCTAAGTTTAAAGCCTTCTTGACCTTTCTGCTGCACTGCTGACCACCCTCGTAAGTCCTGGATTTTCTCTTTTCTATAGTTTTTGTATCACTGTTCTCTCCTGGTTTTTCTTCCTATCCATCTAATTGATCCTCATATGTATCATGTCCTTTAACCTAGAGTCTTTCCCCAAAATTCTGTCCTAGGCCCTTCTTTCTCTCCATTCTCTTTCCTGGTGAATTTCATCAGCTTCTATGGATTAAGTTAATGAGCTCTATACCAATAACTTATAGATCCATATGCCCAGTCCTAGTCTCTCCCCTGAGCTTCAGTCCCACATCTGCTATAGCCTACTGGACATTCCCCAGAGACATCCCAAACTCAATATGTCCAAAGCAGAACTCATCATCTTTTCCTCAAAACCCCACTCTTCTGCTTCCAAACTTCTCTGTTTCTGTTGAAGGCACCAACATTTTCTAGTCTCCTAGGTTCATAACCTTGGCATTATCCTGAATTCCTCACTCTTCCTCATCCAACAAATCCAACCGGATGCCAAATCTTATTGTTTCTGCCTCCACAGTATGTCTCAGATCTGATCACTTTTCTTGATTCACACAATCAGTGCTTTAGATCCAGACCCTATCACCTCTAATTTAGGGTGTTACAGTGGGCAGCTAGATGGTACAGTGGATAGAGCAGTGAGCTCAAGAATTAGGAAGACTCATTTTTATGTGTTCAAAGCCAGCCTCAGACACTTCTTAGCTGTGTGACTCTGGGCAAGTCACTTAACCCTGTTTGCTTTAGTTTCTTACTCTGTGAAAAAAGGAGAAGGAAATGGCAAACCACTCTAGCTTCTTTGCCAAGAAAACCCCAGATAGAGTCATGGAGTCAGACACAGCTAAAATGACTGAATAACAACAACAATGGCCTCTCAAATCAACCTCCCTGCCTCAGGTCCCATCCCATCCTACACACTGTTGCTAAGTGATTTTCCTTGTAGAGATATAAACTCCTCCATTTGGCTTTTAAATCCTTTCAATATCCTGCCCTCAACTTATCTCTCCATATTCATTCACTGGTCATTACAATGTACCCCCTCCCCCTATATCGTGATGCAGCCAAACTGGCTTTCCCCCTGTTCTTGCCCCCTGACACCCATCTCCCCCCCTCAGGCCTGGGATGCACTGCCTCTTGTCAGTTCTCAGCTTCCCAGACTCCCTTTCTTCATTCAAGACCAGCTCAAGCACCACGTGAAGCCCCAGCTGCTAGTGCCCTCCCTCTCAGACTTCCTTGCATCTAACTATACTGTATTTATTCTCTTTATATTTATTCTCCTGGCCCAAACTATGTGAATCCAAATTCCCTTTGATGGGAAAAGGGCACCAGTGGAGAAAGGTGTGTGAAAATGATTGATACGATGTCATCCCATCTCTCTTGTGACCAACGTGCGCCCACTGGAGAATGACTGGCCAGAGTTTGGGCTTCAGTTAGTTAAGGCACACGATGAAGCAAAATAACCCACACGGGCAAAGACGGATCCTTCGGCCTTGGCCTCATGCTGTTCCTGCTGTTACTCTCGCTGTTCAGTCATGTCTGTTCAGTCATTCTTCGTGGCCCTGCATGGGGTTTTCTTGGCAAGGACAGCAGAGGAGTTTGCCATGTCTTTCTCCAGTGGATTGAGGCTGACAGAGATTAAATGACTTGCTCAGGGTCACATAGCCAGTAAGTGTCTGAGGCTGGATTTGAAGTCAAATCTTCCTGACTCCAGACCCGGTATGCTAGCCACTCAGCCACCTAGCTGACTCCTAAAAAAGTTTAACCTCCTGGAGTCAGTAGGGCCTGAGTTCAAATCCCACCTCAGACACTTGACACTTAACTAGCTGTGTGACCTTGGGCAAGTCACTTAACCCCAACTGCTTTGTCTTTGCTCCCTGCCCCCAAAAAAGTTTGTTTAGTCATTTTCAGTCATATCCAACTCTTCATGACCCCTTTGGGGGTTTTCCTGGCAAAGATACTGAATCATTTGCCAATTCTTTCTCCAGCTCATTTTATTTTTTTGCTTTTTTTTTTGGAGGGCAATTGGGATTAAGTGACTTGCCCAAGGTCATACGGCTAGTTCTTGTGTTAAGTGTCTGAGGCCGAATTTGAACTCAGGTCCTCCTAACTCCAGGGCCGGTGCTCTATTCACTGCGCCACCTAGCCACCCCTCCAGCTCATTTTAAAGATGAGGAAACTGAGGCAAACAGGGTTAAGTGACTTGCACAGGGTCACACAACTAGTAAGTGTCTGGAGCTAGATTTGAACTCAGAAAGATACTCTTCCTTACTCCAGGCCCAGGACTCTATCCACTGTGCTACCCAGCTGTCTAACAATTAAATCTAATTGTTGACAGACATGTCTCTCTCTCTGTCTCTCTCACACACTCTCTCTCACACACACACACACACACACACACACACACACACACACACGATGTCTGGGCTTGGAGAGGGTCTGGCAGTGTGAGGGGTAGCACACCAATCAAATGAGGCTTCATCTTCCTAGGAAAGTTGACTCTACAGTACTCTACAGTGAGGCTCTGAGGGGTGGGGAGACAGGAAGCACTCCTCTGACAGACAGCCAAAGAAGGGCCCTGCTCCTCACCCCGCCCCATGGGTGGGGGTAACCCAGGAATGGGGATGGGTGGGGGTAACCCAGAGCCTTGTCACTGTAATATGTCAATGACCTCTGCATCTGTCAGTTTTGGAAGCTTTCATCAAGCACGATAGCAACCCACCCACAAGTTACGGTCTGAGAGGACTGCCTGAGGGCTTAGACTTTCTAGTCAGGTAACTTGCTCATGGTTACACAGCTAATAAATGTCATAGGGGGGACTTGAACCTAGATTTTCTTAACAACAAATGTAGCCTTCTAGGTGCTATGCCACACTGCTTCAGTGAAAATTCTGCTCGGTGTGGTAGTGTCACCCTGGTACTGACAGTTCTGGAGTCGAGAGACCATCTGTCAGTTACGTTGTCGAGGGAATTTAGTACTTCAAGAAGGGCCTGAACTAGACAAGGGCTGAAAGGTTTTGGCACTTGTCTGTAATACACCAGTTCCCTTGCCACTGTGTCACTCCAAAAATAACCCACTCACACCACCCCCCGGTGCCCTCCACTATGTGACACATGTCCCCAAATATTTCCAACAAGTTAGGACACAGCAAGCAAAAGAAAACTGGGTAAGAAGAATAAGCAGAGGTCAAGAGGAAATCAAAGCAGCACCTTTTATAGACGGCATGACCATGTACTTAGAGCAGAGGTGTCAAGCACGCAGCAGCTGCAAGGCCCTCCAGGATGGCAAAATGTAATTGGGAAATATTTAACAAAATGAATACAATAAAATGTAGATGATGTTAATATGTGGTTTTCTAAGTTAATATGTAGCCCACAGAGATCCTTATTATGGTTTACTTTATTATTACAGCCTGTTTCTATTTGACACCACTGACTTGGAGGACCCTAGAGAGCTAACTAAAATTAATTGAAGTAATAACTTCAGGAAAGTTGTTGAACATATGAGAAATCCACATTAATCATGAGCAGTCCTGAATATAACCAACGATATCCAGCAGGAAGAGACAGAAAGAGAAATTCCATTTTAAATAACTATAGAAGCTATCAAATATTTAGGAGTAGAGCTACCAAGATGTACTCAGGAACTACATGAAGCTAACTATAACCCCAGCCCTTTTTAAAAAAGAAATAAAGATAGGCCATAACAATTTAATAAAATTAATTGCTTCAGGGTTAAGTCACGACAAAATAATAAAAATGACAATGCCACCTAAATTAACCTACTTATTCAGTACTGTGCTAATCAAACCACCAAAGAAATATTTTATAAAACTAGAAAAAATAATAAAATTCATATAGAAGAAAAAGTCAACAATCTCAAGAGTAATAATGAAAAAAAAGGGGGTAAGGAAGAGGCTCTCTCAGTACCAGATCTCAGCGGTAAGGAAGAGGCTCTCTCAGTACCAGATCTCAGCGGTAAGGAAGAGGCTCTCTCAGTACCAGATCTCAGAGATAAGGAAGAGGCTCTCTCAGTACCAGATCTCAGAGGTAAGGAAGAGGTTCTCTCAGTACCAGATCTCAGTGGTAAGGAAGAGGCTCTCTCAGTACCAGATTTCAAAATGTACTATAATACAGAAATCATTAAAATTTTCATAATGTTTTTTTTCAAATAGCAATCAATCAGTGGAACAGATTAGGTACATACAATGGAAGCAAACACAGTAGCATAGTATTCAATAAACATAAAGACTCAATTTAATGGGGGAAGGGCTCATTATTTGATTTAGTCAAATTGCTGGGAAGACTACCCAGTCTTCATGTCACTCACTCTTCACTAAACTCCCAAGGTGTCCTATTACTTCTAGGATCACATAATCTTCTCTGTTTGGCATTTAAAACCCTTTATAACTTGGCTCCAATATACCTTTACAGCCTTACTGAATGAATGAAAAAGCAATTATTAAAAACCTAATATGTGTCAAGCACTGCACTGGGTCCCAGAAATGCAAATACAGAAGTGAGAAAGTCTCCACTCTTAAGAAACATATTTTATTTTTTGCTTTTTGGAGAGGGGAAGGCAGGGCAATTGGAGTTTCGTGACTTGCCCAAGGTCACATAGCTAGTAAGTGTTAAAACGTCTGAGGCCAGATTTTAACTCAGGTCCCGACTCCAGGGCTGGTGCTCTACTCACTGTGCCACCTAGCTGCCCCAAGAAACATATTTTGAAAGAGGAGAAAACACATAAAGGGGACTGGTGGCCAGGGAAGGAAGTTTTTATACAGAGAATCATAGGGATGGTGAGCGCAGCTACAGAGTAATAAACAGTCAAATGTTTTCTAGAGCCTAGCACAGTTCCTGGAAAAATAATAGTATTGATTTGGTTACTGTTCCCCCAACAAGAAGTGGAAAGTGGGGTCCCGGAGTGAGACTGGGGGAATGGAGGGGTGGGGGTGGTATGTCAGTTGGGGGAGGAGGGCAGAAACAGGACTGGAGAGGGTATCCATGCAGCATCTGGGCATATGGCAAAATGTCTGGGGTGGATAGAATGTGAAGTATGAACCTGGGTGTGCTAGGTTCCATGTGTTTGCACTCACTCAACTTAGCCCAAAGGTGGGAGGTTCAAAGATGAGTGGATCAACTTTTAGAGGGAGGAGAGCAGAGGGAGCATGTTCTTTAGAGATCTCCTCTGAAGAGTGTTGTTCCAGGTAAGGAGAAGTGGGGGCAGCAGCAGGATGGATGGAAAGAGGCCCAAAGTGGATGATCATATAAATGGGATGGGAAGCATTACTCCCCTTCTACAGTCTAGCCAAACTGGCCTTGCTCACACACAGCACTTAATCTCCTATGGCTGTCCCAGTCTTTCCCTGGGCCTTGCTTGGAATACACTCCCTCATCTCTAACTCTGAGTCTCTACTTTTCTTCAGTTCAAGCACCCTCTTCTATATAAAGATTTTCCCAATTCTCCTAGCTGCTGGCACCCCTCAACTCCCTACCAATTGCTTTATATTTATTTTGCCTTGTCTTATGTAAGTACAGGTTGTCCCCCTTATAAGAACACAAATTCCTTAATGGCAGGGACTGTGCTCTGTTATTTCTATCTTTGCATTACCAATGCCTAGCACAACGCTGATGATAAAAGCTAGTTACTTTATTGAAGACTCTGAATGACCTGGTCCTAACCTATGTTTCCAGTCTTCCTTATCTTCTTCTATCCCTCTTTACAAATCCTCCTGTCGAGCCAGACTGGTCTACAATGAGTACTTTGGCCTCCCCCACCCCATTTCTGCCTATCAAAGTCCTATAAAAAGAAATAATACTTGTAAAGTGCTTTGCAAACCTTAAAGTACTATGTAAATGCTACTTGTCAATCTTTTAATGCCCAGTTTCCAAGTAGGATAATAATGTTATGATCAGAAGGGACCTTAGGGATCATTCAGTACCATTCCCTTGTTTTACAGACAAGGAGACTGAACTGTAAAGAAGTGAAGTGCTTTACCCAAAGCAAAAGACAAAATCAGATTTAAACTCAGGTCCCCACTCCAAATGTGTGCTCCTTCAATGGCACATCCTCTGAGGATAAAGTCTTTCCTGATCGCTCCAGTCCACAGTGATATCACCCTCCTTAGAAGGAAGTACTATAATGCTGTCTTAGGCAATTGGTGATAAATGCAATTACTTCATCTCTTGCACATAATTCTTAGGTTGAGTAGGTTTTGAGAGGTCATAGGGATCAAAGAAAATGTCTAGTTCTCCATCTCACTAGCCATGTGACCTGAGAACGAAATTCTGAAAGAGAGTGAGAAAGGTGGTAAGAAGAAGAAACACAGGAACATCTGGCAACCAAAAAAAAGTGCTGAGAAGCAAGTGGAGGGCACCGAAGGAAAAGCAGGAAATAAGGGGTTTGACTATGGGGGGGAAATGCTGAATCCATTAGAGAGCCAAGCTCTAAAAGAAGCTATTATGTAAACGCCTGGGGATGAAAATACCATGAGACAATGTGGTGTGGTAGACAGAGAACAGCTCTGGGTTCAAATTCCTGCCCCTTCTTCCTGACACTTAGCACCTCTACAACTTTAGGCAGGTCATTTAATATCCTCAGATCCCCGTCTCCTCATCTACAAAATGAATGACTCATCAGATGACTCTTAAAGTTCGTTCCAGCTCAAGACCAATTAATGTTCAATGTTCAACCAAGCAATGTTCTAGAGACAAAACCAGTGCAATTAGAGAATTGTCAGAGGCCAAAGTATGGGCCCATGAGTGCAGGATGCATCGCAGCACTGGGCACTAGCCTTGGTTTCAGATGGCTTGGGTGCTAATCCTAGCTCTGCCACTTACTGGTTGCATGACCTTGGGTCAGGTAATTTGCCTCACTTTTCTCATCTGTCAAATGGGGATGATAATAACTGTCTTACCTACTTCTTAAGGTTGCTTTGAGGAATAAATGAGATGAATGGATAGAAAAGCACTCTGTAAAACAGTTTACAAACTAATATAAAATAGGTCAGATCCCATCACTGTCATTAAAAGACTCCACAGTAGTTGTGCTGCAGAGGCTGCTGGGCACAGGAAATAGAGCACTGGGCCTGCAACCAGGAAGACCTACATTCAAATCCAACCCCAAACACTGAGTGATCCTAGGCAAGTTATTTAACTTCTGTCCACCTCGGTCCCTCAACTGTTAATCAGGAATCATAAAAGCACCTACTGTTGGGAGGATCAAGTGAGATAATGTCTGGAAAGCACTTAGTATACACAGTAATCATTTAATGAATGTCTGTTTTCTTCCCTTTTCTGCTAGCTAAGTACTTTGAGATTTTGGATGGAAGAGCACTATCTGAATGTCATGTTCTCAAATGTGGCCTAATTTTTACAGCATCCTTGCAGACAGATGATATCAATCTACTAGCCCTCAACTTAGCCACTGACACTTCCCACCTCAGCAGTCATGGTACCTCTTAATGCAGAGTACTAGCGGCTAAGGATGTATAATATTAGGCTCTAGGTCATCTTTTTGCTTATTTTTTCTTTTATGGAGGGAGGAAGCCAGGGCAATTGGGGTTAAGTGACTTGTCCAAGGTCACATGTCTAGTACATGTTAAGTGTCTGAAGCTGGATTTGAACTCAGGTTCTCCTGATTCCAGGGCTGGTGCTCTATTCACTGTGCCACCTAGCCACCCCTAGGTCATCTTTTTCTATGAACTTTATCCTGTGTTTGGAGCCTCATCCAGTACCCCTAAATTTTAACCCTTTAAAATATGAAGTAAAATCACCTGTAAGCATTCATTCACTCCTTCACTCATTCAATAAGCATCAGGTATGTGAATAGCAATGAGCTAGGTGCTGGAAGAGAAATAAAAAGTTTACATTAGACATAGTCTTTGCTCTCAGGAAATTTACAGATTAGAAAGAGAATAAAACACCCAAACAGAAACCATGATGTAAAGTGTTCAATAATAATACAGAGTTTAAAAACAAAGTGCTACTTGAAGTCTAGCAGGGAAGGTGAGGGTGAAGGGTATCATGGGGGTGACTCTACAGCTAAGCAAGCTTTTTAGTTGAGCTTTGAAAGACAGGTAGGAACTTCTCCGGGGAAAAGGGGGAACAAAGACATGGCAAGCCTGAGAAATGGCAAAGATGGAGAGAAAAAAGAAAATGCTAAGTGTGCTGGGTAGCAGAGAGTAGCCTAATTTGGCTTATGTATGCAAAAGACCGTCAGACCATAGATTTAGAGCCAGAAGGGGCCTTAGAGACCATCTAATTCAACCTGTTCATTTTTATAGATGAGGAAAATGATACTCAGATGTTAAGTGGTTTGCCCAGGATCACACAAGCTAGTAAGTATCTGAAGCAGGGTTTGAACTCAAGTTTTCCTGTTTTCAAGCTTTTCCTGAGACTCTAACCACTGTACCACCCACCTGCCTCTACGGAGACATATAACCTAACGCTGTGAAGGTGGATCATTCCAGGACGAAGTTCAAATTTATTTGGTGGCCTACAGGGAGCCACTCATGTATTTTACTGTTATTGTGGAATTTTTTTAAAATAAGTTTGATGCTATGTCTTTTGCACCACAGTTATGCCTCCCTCCCCATAAAACACTCCCTTGTAACAAAGAAAAACAGTGAAGCAAAGTTACTGTGACCATCTATGCAACATTTCCATACCTGTAGTCTCCCTCCTTACCCCAGAAAGGAAGAAGGTGCATTTCTTCACTTGTCCCCAGGAACTAGAATTGGTCATTGTGTTTTAATTCTGTTGCCTCTTCCAGTGTAGGTTTCTGAACAGAGCAAGGCCATGCATTAGCGCTGTGTATAAGAAAGATAATTCTGGCAGATGTATGAAAGATGGGTAAGAACAGTCCTAATAAGGAAACTACTGCAACATCCAAGTAGCTGGTAATGAGGGCCTGTAATAGGCTGATAGCAATAGAGGAAGGGATGAATTCAAGTAATGCAGTATGTGCAGTTGATGGGATTTGTTAACCGATTATGCTTAAGAGATGAGAGAGACGAAGAGTCAACTAAATCGCAAGATTATGAACATGAGTGGATGAGCAGCCCTGACAGAAATAGCAATATCAGAAGGGTTAGGGAAGGTTTAAGAACAAGGATAACGAGCTCAACAAAATCCAGAGAGATTAAGTCGGGGACTATATCCTAAGGATATAACTGACAGGGAAAAAAAGACTTATCTGTGAGAAAATATTTATAGCAAATATAATGACTCAAAAAAAATGAACCCAGAAATAGCCCGTTTGCCCAAAGTTGGGAAATGGGTAAACAAACCATGGCATGAAAGTATAATGAAAGTCATTAAATCATAAGAAATGACAGGGTAGAATGTCATGAGTCAGGTCAGGAAGGCCTGGATTCAAATCCTGCCTCTGACATTTACTAGCTATGTGACTTGAGATGAACTTTTCGAACCTTAACGTGACTACCAAAAGTTTCTGAAAGGTTGTAAATCAGTATCGAGAGAGGAAGTTCTTGTACTGATGAAATCAGAAGTCCTTGACAAATACAAAGAAATATGGGAAGACATGCATTAACGCAGAATGACAAAAGCACTTTCAGACCAACAACATGAAAACTGACTACAACTATGTTAAAAAAAAAAAAAGAACAATAATAAAAATTGGAAAAAGACAGGAGCTACCCAAATACATCAGCCAAAGGTGGAAAAAGAAGAAGGAAATGACAATTGTTGGAAAGGTTATCAAAGGACAGGCAGAGTCATTCTCTGTCAGTGGGTTGTGAATTGGCTGAACTATTCAAGAAAGCAACATGGAACTACAGGTAGGTCCCAATTGTTGTTGTTCATCTTCATTGTCGAAGAGGACCAATGACATCAGGAAAGAGATGGCTTGAATTGCAAGTGAACTGGATGTAAGTGAGGGAGGGCTGTGCAAAGTCGCCAGCCTCACTCTCTCCTCCATAGTCACCAGAATCCAGTGGCAAGACATCTAGGTCCCAATTATGAAAATAATGAACCCCCTTAAGTGGTCATATGCATCTTAATTTGTACTATTCAAAGGTACAATTATGTAAAATACGGCCATTGGCTCCAGCCCAATGGAAATATGCAGAGAAAATTCAAATAATGCAACCATCTTTTCAGAAGAACTATTCCTGTTGCAGTCACACAACAGAAACACCATAGCCAAAATATCTATAACTCCCAGGTAGTGAGAATTAGCCCAGAAGGGGCAGATCTGGGATTTTTCCCCATCTAGCAAATCCGTGTTTTCCATTTTCTGGTTAGCCAGGTGGGCAAGTCTGTCAGTTCCCTCATCTGCTGCTTCCTATTCAGATCTCAACTATAAAACTCCATTGGTCTGCAGAAATGCAAAGGGGTGTGTGTATGTGTGTGTGTGTCTGTGTGTCTGTGTGTGTGTCTGTGTGTGTGTATCTGTGTGTGTGTGTGTGTGTGTGTGTGTGTGTGAAGGTTTACAAACAGAGTAAGGATAAAAGAAAAAGAGTTCTTTATTCCACAGAGAAGAAAAGTTTGATCACTGGGAGCTGATTTAGGGACTAGAGCTATTATAGGAAAAGAGAAAGAAGAGTGGTGCTAGCCTATATGGGATAGCTGGGTAGTAAAGTGGATATAATGCTAGACCTGGAGTCTTCCGTTCCCAAGTTCAATTCCATTCTCAGATACTTACTAACTTTGTGACCCATGGCCAAATAACTTAATCTCTCTCAGCCTCAGTTTCCTTAACGATAGCACCTACCTCTCAGGATTCTTGCAAGAATCAAATGAGATCATGATTACAAAGCACTCAGCACGGTGCTTGGCACGTAGTAAGCACTATAAAAGGGTTAGCTATTATTATATGTCTAGAACATAGATTCAGGATTCAGACACTCCACGAGCATGAGTCACAGAGTAGCAGGTTGCAAGATGCAAAGTATGGCTTTGCTTTAATTTTGAAACCAATTACAGTCATTCTTGGCCAGTTGGGCTGGAAAGAAATCCTTGATGAAAAAAGAAATGTTTCAGAGAAGTCACATGAAGTAAAGACTAAGAAGATTTATATGAACTAAAACAGAGTGAAGTGAACAGAACCACAGCAATTTATTACAGTAACAACAACATTTAAAGACAAATAACTTTGAAAGAACTCCAGTCAATGCAATAATCAAACACAAATGCAGAGGACCCACGATGAAACAAACTACCCACCTCCTGATAAAGAGATGGTAGGCTCAGGGCAAAGAATGAGACACATATATGAAGTATCCCAAAAGTCTGGGTACAGTTTTAAGCAATTAGAACTTAAAATAACAATAGCCCAAGCTATTAAGCTACCCAAATTTAAACCTGCACTCAAACTTTTGGGACACCCTGCATTTTCTGGACATGGTCAATGTGGGAATTTGTTTTGTTTAAATATGCATATTTGTTACAAGGGTCTTCTTTTTTTCTTTTTCATTTAGAGGAATAAAATAGATTTTCTGTTAATTGATTTTTTAAAAAAAAGTTTAATAAGACATGCTATTACTAATAGAACAACAAAAAATACAACTACTCTTCTGGAAGGACTTAAAAGAAAGCCACACCGCCTCACTCTTTGTGCTCCAGTAGCTCGGCCTGCCTTGCTTGCTAGCTCCACCTCCTGCCCATGTGTACCAAAAAGATTTATCAGAGTACTTTGTTGTAACAAAAAAAGTGGGTGCCTATCAATTAGGTGAATGGTTTGAACAAATTGTGGGATATGAATATAAAGGAATATTATTGAACCATAAGAAATGATGAATATGATCACTTCAGAAAAACCAGGGAAGCTTTGTATGACATGATGCAGAGTGAAGTGCACCTAGGACCAGGTAAACAATTTATAGGAAAGACTTCAGAGTTCCCATTCCAGGAGATGGATGATAAACTTCCTACCTCTTGGTAGAGTGGTGATGGACTAGAAGTGCCAAATAAGACATCCACTTAAAACATAACTAATGTGATTACCTGTTTTGCTTTAAACTATATAGTGCTTATGGAATATGAAGGAAGGGTTCTTTTGGGGGGAGGGGAGGGGAATTGATATTGAGTGATAGAGATTCAAAAAAAAAAGAAAGAAAGAAAAAGAAGAGAACAGCCCTGAAACATTAACAAAACACAGAAGAGAGTAGAAGGATATTCAAAAGGGGGCACAAACAAGCAAGGCAGTTTTGTTAGCATGATGTTAAATTTAACACACACTTAAAAAAAATTAAACAGTATTTAACAGAAGTTCATAGTTTCAGGGCGGAGCAAAGATGGTGGAGTAAAAGCAAGAACCTACTTAAGCTCCCGCTCCAATCACTTCCAATACCTGTAAAAAAAAATATGAATCTAAACAAATTTTAGAGCTATAGAACCCACAAAGTGACAGAGAGAAACAAATCTCCCACTGATGGCAGTCTGGCAGGCTGATAGAAAGGGCCTATCCCACCAGGATAGGAGCTGAGCACAGTCCCATGTGAGCTGCGTGGGCTCTGATCCAGGGTGGCCTCGACCAGCAGCCCAGACTGGCTGGAGCAGACTTCAGGAGAGTGAATCAACAGCAGATGTGGTGGTTTCCTGACTTCTCAATCCATAAATGCCAAAGAGAAAGTAAAAGGACAGTAGAGAACTCTGTTGGAACTGGGTGACAGAAGAGTACAGTCCGGCCCCTGCCCCCAAGGTGATGGAGGCATGGCTGCTGCCACGTGGCTACCTCCAGAGTTCCTGGCCTGCAGATCATAGGGGCACCAACCAACCATTCAGAGGGTAATTGCTCTTGCTTTGACCTGCTTGAATCTGGGTTGCAGTCTTGGGTGGTGGTCCTGGGGTACATGGCCAGTGTGCCACAGCTTTTGGTGGCTGTAGAGAGGGCACCCTCCTCATAGCTCTGACAACAACTGTGAAAACCCCAGTGATTTGGGACATAGCTCTCTCCACTCTGGAAACAGAGTTCTACTGTGGCAAAGAGCTCAAAAGTCAAGTAATTGACTGGCAAGATGAGCAAGCAGAGGAAGCACAATCAGGTCATAGAATCCTTTTTTAAGGACAAAAACAATCAAAATGTGGAACCAGAAGAAGACAATGAAGTCAAAATCCCTGCATCTAAAGCTTCCAAGAAAAATATAAACTGGTTACAGGCCTTGGAGGACCTCAAGAAGGATTTTGAAAATCAAGTAAGAGAAGTGGAGGAAAAATTGGGAAGAGAAATGAGAATGATGCAAGAAAATCATGAAAAGTGAGTCAACAGCCTGCTAAAGGAGACCCAAAAAAATACTGAAGAAAATTACACCTTAAAAAAATAGACTAACTCAAATGGCAAAAGAGGCCCAAAAAACCAATGAGAAGAATGCCTTAAAAAGCCAAATTACCCAGATGGAAAAGGAATTTCAAAAGCTAACTGAAGAAAATAATTCCTTCAAAATTAGACTGGAGCAAATGGAAACTAATGACTTTATAAGAAATCAATATGCTATAAAACAAATCCAAACAAGTGAAAAAACAGAAAGCAATGTGCAATATCTCATTGGAAAAACCACTGACCTGGAAAATAGATCCAGGAGAGATAATTTAAAAAAATTACTGGACTACTTGAAAGCCATGATCAAAAAAAAAGCCTAGCCATCATCTTTCAAGAAATTATCAAGCAAAACTGCCCTGATATTCTAGAACCAGAGGGCAAAATAGAAATTGACAGAATTCACTGATCACCTCTTGAAAAAGATGCCAAAAAGAAAACCCCTAGGAATATTATAGCCAAATTCCAGAGTTCCCAGGTCAAAGAGAAAATACTGCAAGCAGTCAGAAAGAAACAATTTGAGTATTGTGGAACCACAATCAGGAACACAAGATCTAGCAGCTTCTACATTAAGGCATCAAAAGACTTGGAATACGATATTTCAGAGGTCAAAGGAGCTAGGATTAAAACCAAGAATCACCTACCCAGCAAAACTGAGTATAATGCCTCAGGGGAAAATACGGTCATTCAATGAAATAGAGGATTTTCAAGCATTCTTGATGAAAAAACCAG
>CM053586.1:197588054-197637554 GCA_028646515.1 Pseudochirops corinnae
AGGATTAAAACCAAGAATCACCTACCCAGCAAAACTGAGTATAATGCCTCAGGGGAAAATACGGTCATTCAATGAAATAGAGGATTTTCAAGCATTCTTGATGAAAAAACCAGAGCTAAACAGAAAATTTGACTTTCAAATACAAGAAGCAAGAGAAGCATGAGAAGGTAAACAGGAAAAAGAAATCATAAGCAACTTATTAAAGTTGAATTATTTACATTCCTACATGGAAAAACAATAATTGTAACTCATGAGACTTTTCTCAGTATGAAGATAGTTGAAGAGAATATATGTGTGTGTGTATACGTATACATACATATATATGTATGTATAGGAGGATGTATGTGTGTATAAATATTTTTGTGAGTGTGTGTATATGTATGTACATGTATACATAGACAGAGGGCACAGGATCAGCTGAATATGAAGGGATGATATCTAAAAAATAAAGAGATGAGAGAGGAATATATTGGGAGAAGGAGAAAGGGAGAGATAGATTAGTGTAAATTATCTCATACAAAAGAGGCAAGAGAAAACTTACAATGGAGGGAAAGAGCAGGAGGGTGAAAGGGAATGGGTCAACCTTACTCTCACTGGATTTGGCTTTAAGGAGGGAATAACATACACACTCAATTGGGTATCTTACCCTATAGCAGTGGTTCTCAACCTTCCTAATGCCAAGACCCTTTAATACTTGTATGTGGGCGTATCTGCATATGGGCAGACCCGTCTGAAGACAGATAGAGGAGCGGTGTCTTGGCTCCTAAGACTGTCGGAAATATGTGTTTTCCAATGGTCTTAGATGACCCCTGTGAAAGGGTTGTTCAACCCCCAAAGAGGTCGTGACCTATAGGTTGAGAACCGCTGCCCTATAGGAAAGTAGGGGGGAAGGGGATAAGATGGGGAATGATAGAAGGGAGGGCAGATCAGAGGAGAGGGTAGTTAGAAGCAAACATTTTTGAAAAGGGACAGGGTCAAAGGAGAAAATAGAATAAATGGGGGCAGGGATAAGATGGAGGGAAATATAGTTGGTCTTTCACAATATAACTACTATGGAAATGTATTGTGTAACTACACATTATACGACTTATACTGAATTGCTTGTCTTCCCAGTGGGGGTGGGTGAGGAGGGAAGAAGGGAACAAATCTGGAAATCAAAGTTTTAAAAACAAATGTTAAAAAAAAATTGGTTTTTTATATGCAACTGAGAAATAAGATATGCAGGCACTGGGGTATAGAAATCCATCTTGCCCTACTAGAAAGTTGGGGGATGCAGGATGGGGTAAGATATAAAAGAGAACAGATTTGGAGAAGGGGAATTTAGTAGGCTCCCTATTTTGGGGTGGGGGTAGGGAAAAGACAGGGAAAAAAATTTGTAACTCAAAATCTTGTGGAAATGAATGTTCAAAACTATAAATAAATAAATTGAAAGATTTTTTTTAAAAGAAAAAAGAAGTAAAAAAGAAAGAAAAACAAAAAAAAACAACAAAAAAAGAAGTTCATAGTTTTATATTATGTTTCATATTCAGTATCCTAATATTTGCTTGTTAGGATGTTCATGCCTGTTGATGTTTAAGCTTATGATAAAATTTTCTTTTTTTGTGTGTTCTTTTTTGGAAGGGGGAAGGCAGGGCAATTGGGGTCAAGTGACTTGCCCAAGGTCACATGGCTTCTAAGCGTTAAGTATCTGAGACCAAATTTGAACGAAGGTCCTCTCGACTCCAGGGCCAGTGCTCTATTCCCTGTGCCACCTAGTTACCCTATAATAAAATTTTCAAAATATACAGAAAAAAAGAGTTCAGAGGCAAATGGAACATTTGTTACTGTGTTGCTGATGTTAATACTTTTTAAAAAATTGTAAATAAAAATATTATTTTATCAATCAAGGAAAAAATTGCTAAAGAAACAAATGGAGGAAAAACTCAAGACTAAACCACATAACTTTAAATATGAATGCACTAATAAAACAAAAGATGGGTCGAATGAATAAGAAAAAAAAAATCCCACAATCTGGTATATCCAAGAAATACATGCAAAATGAAAAGACACACAAAATCAAAATGAGAGGCTAGAACACATTTCACTATGCATCAGGAGAACCCAAAAAAGGGAGCATTGTTATCTTGCTCTAGACAAAGTGAAAATAAAAGTGTCCAATATCAGTATAGATAAACAAGTAAATTCCCCCTAATCCACTCTACACCCCAGTCAAATTGACCTATTTTGCTGTCCCCACACAAGACTTTTAAATTCTTTTGCATAGACTTTGTACAACATCCCATCCTTGAAATGCTCTCCCTCCTATCCTCCACCTCTTAAAATTCATAGTTGGAATTCAAAACTCCATTCAAGGCTCAGATGAAGTGCCATATCTTACTCATTTCCTATTCCCTCACTCCTGAATTTCTTTGTATTATTTTGTACATTTTGTACATTTTATTTATCTAGCACTTATTACAGTGCCTTGCACATAATATGTGCTATAAAATGGTTAGCTATTATTAAATCAATCTACGTTATAAATTCATGTTAATTTTCCCGGGGTTAATATAAGCTTTTTGAGGGCAAGAACTGTTTTTGCTTTTGTCTGTGTACTCTCTACACCTAGCACAGTCTGCACATAGAAGGTACTTAACTGAATGGGACAGGATTGAATTACAATGGAAGAAATTTTGGCTCTGCAGTCAGGGAACCTGGTTCAGAAGACCTCTGACACATTTTCCAGTGATGGTTCCAGATTCTTTTTCTTCTCAAACTCCAAATGCAGCCTCACACTTCAATCGGATGTCTTGGACTCCTACTTATGCTGAGAAGATTGAGACTGACAGGACAAACATCTCCCAGGGATCTCCACCTCACACCCAATGTGGGTTAACTAGATCTCTTCCCTGTAGAGTGAAAAAGCTGGGACCTAAGTATCCCTTGAGGAAGCCTCCTGATAGCTTCCCTCTAGCTATATTGACATGGCTTCCTGGTTATTCAAGGAAAATACAATGGCCTGTCCACCTGCCGTCTGTGCCCTTCAGACTTGGAGGATGTTCTAAGACTCGAAGTGTCCCAACACCCTGCCCTACTGACTACACGGAGGCAAAGATGACCGCATCGCCAGCTAAAGGCTACTACATCCTTTCTGTGTTAGGGTTAAGTTAACTGTTTAATAACCTAGGAGAGTCTCATTTTGTCCCAAATTTAAATCTGACCTGCCAGGCCATCGAACAGAGGCCATCGAACAACGAATAAGCCAATCAGCATTTATGAAATGCCTGCTGTGGGGCAGGCACAGGGCTGCGATTGTCAGAGACGCAAAAACCAAAAATCCTGCATCCAAGTGACACAGCCTCGTGAGGAAACAATATGGACGCGCACAAATAGGCAGGAAATGCTATGGATGTGTATAAAATAGGCAGGAAATGCTATGTGTACACACACACACACACACACACACACACACACACACACAGAGGATATGGTAAAAAGTAAATATGAAGAAGTGCCCTCACCTACTCTTCTCCCCTCTGCTAAACCTCTCAGCCCCATCTTTATTTTTTTAAAACTTTCTCTACCTCCTCAGAGGGGTGTTAGATCCAACTCTTCTATCTCTCTCCCCAACTTGATGTTCACCCTGAATCCCACGATTTAGAGCTGACAAGCCTCTTAGAGATAATCTAGCCCAGCTTCTTCATTTTACTTCATTATGTTTTACTAATGACTTGCCCAAGGTAACAGAGTAAATCACAGCCGGAATTTAAATCCAGATCCTCTGATTCTACATCCAGTATTCTTTATACAGGGCAGCTACATGATATGGTGGACAGAGTGCTGGGCCTAGGGTCAGGAAGACTCATCTTCCTGAGTTCAAATATGGCCTCAGACACTTATAAGCTGTATGACCCTGGCCAAGTCATTTACCCCTGCTTGCCTCAGCTTCCTCATTTGTAAAATGACCTGAAGGAAATGACAAACCACTCCAGTATCTTTGCCAAGAAAACCTCAAATGGAGTTGCGAGGAGTCAAACATGACTGAAAAAACAGCTGAAAAACAACAAATTCTTTATATTACACCTCTAAATTCCATTAATTCAACATCATCAATTTCTTTCATATTTATCCCCTCTTCTATTTAATAATGACATAATAATAATTCTTTCTCACTGGGCGGGAGAGGGTGAAACTGAAAGTGATGATGATGAAGATGATGATGATGATGATGACGATGACAATGAAGATGATGGTGATGATGGTGATGATGGTGATGACGATGATGATAGCTAACATTTATGTAGCACCTACTACGTGCCAGGCACTGTGCTAAGTGCTTTACAAATGTTACCTCATCTGATCCTCACAATAACAGTGGCAGGAATGTACTATTATTATCCCCATTTTGCAGTTAAGAAAATGGAGGCGAACAGAAATGAAGTGACTTGTCTGAAGTCCCAAAACTAGGACATGTCGGAAGGTGGGATTTGAACTCAGGTTTTCCTGAGTCTAGGCCCAGCATTCTAGCCACTACATTACATTGCTCCTCCTAACTATTTCCCCTAACATCTCACTAGTACAAATTATCATATGACCTTCCTGAGCTACTGTAATAGGAACATATCTTTGTACTTCCACTCTATCCATACCCCATCCCACCCCTAAATCCATCATCCACAATGGTGTCCAGTTAAGCCTCCTGATGCATACAAAAAGTCATACCACTGAACTAAACCACGACCCTAAAAGACTAAGTGACATCCTTGAGGTCACACAGAGAACACATTCCATCCACTAAGAGGGACTTCCCTCCACACTCTAGCCAGAGCGGATTCCTGGACATCCCCATCCCCATTCCATGTCCCATACTTTCTTTCCTTTATACTTTTGCTGTTTCTCTATGATTGGAATGTCTCTTCTTCCCCTCTGTGTATTGAGTTCCATTACATTCTTCTAAGGTCAACTGAAATGCTCCCTCTACCTGGAAGCCCTTTCTGATGCCTCTCCACTGCAAACATACCTCATATAGCAGTGGTTCTCAACCTGTGGGTCGCAACCCCTTCAAGGGTCAAACAGCCCTTTCACAGGGGTCACAGGGGGCGCCTAAGACCATCGGAAAAAGACATGTTTCCGATGGTCTTAGGAACCAAGACACTGCTCCTCTATCCGTTTTCCAGGTGGGTCTGCCCACGTGCAGATACGCCCACATACAAGTATTGAAGGACTGCAGCATTAGGAAGGTTGAGAACCACTGTCATATAAAATTCCTCTGTCACTCTCATGTACTTATCATGTGTTTTGTAGTGTGAAAGGTCAGGGACTGTCAAGGACTTTTGTATGCTTCTTCTCCAAGCCTAGTTGGGTACAGAAGTCTGAGCATTAATATCATTATGCTGGTGACTTAATTTTCCAGGGCTCCTGTGTCAATGCCATTGCACAATGAGGGACTGAGATTGTCTAATTGTGGTTGTGAGATTGGTACGTGGTAGGCGCTTAACACATGATTGTTGATTGATTAAATTTCAAGTAAAAATATCCCTACAAGTCATATGATTCTGACATTTGAATGAATGAGTGAATGAAGAAATGAAAGAAAAAGAGCTTACTATGTGCCAAGCAAGAAAGATGCAAACAGAAAATCAGACAGTTTCTTGCTCTCAAGCAGCTCACATTCTAAGGGATTTTTAAAAATGTTGTTCAGCCATTTCTGTTACATCCCAACTCTTTGTGACCCTATTTGGGGTTTTCTTGGCGAAGATACTGGAGTGGTTTGCCAAGGGGATAATGTACACTATGTAACGACGAAGTGATTGCTTTAATCAACCCCATCTCACTTAAAGTAATTGATAAGATGATCAATCATTCTCACTCACACTTAGATGAAGTGTGGAAAAGTCCTTCAAACTATCTGAATAGGGTTCAGAGAGGCTGAAGGAACTTGGCCACCCTCAGAGGCTGTCCATATATTACCAAGCTAGTCAGAACTATATTAATTAAAGAGGATGGAGCAAGGGAGGCATTCCAATATACTCCTGAGGAGCAAAGATAGTTCTCAGCTGTGACTGAGAAAGGCAATTTCAAGTTAGGGTCATCAGACCTATTGGCATCTAGGAGTGGAAGTCCTCAGCTAAAGCAAATCTGGAGAGAACAATGGCCCTTCCCCCAGCTTCCCCTGACTTTGCCTGTCTATCTACTGTTTACTTACCCAAACATTTCCAGTAAACTAAATTTTGCCTCAACCACAAAGAGACCAGGGGTTAACTAGAGATAAATGTAAAGTTAGGCAGAAAGCCCAACCTCTATTAGGAATTTCCCTAACTGGAGGCTCAGATTATGACTGAACTCATAACTTTTTGTCAAAAATAAACTTCCTAAAGTCAAAAAGAGAAGGGAACCACATACACCTTAAGCTTCTAGGACCTGTAGACTTAAAATGAGCTAATTTTCATAAGAAGGTATTGTAAAATAAGAGAGTTCAGCTGCAGGATGGACGGAAAGATCCAGAAATGTACAACAGAGGAGCCGATGGCAAAGCCCAGAGGACATTAGAGTACCTCAGCACATCAGATGGCAGTGCCCCAGGGCCTGGAGGGCCAAGTAGAAAGGTAAATGATAATGCCTCAAGAAACTCCATCATACTAGAAGGACTGCAGTTAGAGACAACCTCTTCATCCAAGTGATGTGGACAGCCATTTGTGCTAAGGGAGTGGCACCTAGAGGGTCAGTGTCAAGCCAGTAGAGAGGATGGGGACGGGGACTCTGGTATGGCACGTTAGGGGAGACGAGCACCCCACAATATTTGTTTAGCCAGGCCCTTCAACATGTGAATAGGCTCTGAAAGGCCAGGGATAGGGTTGGGAGAAGAAGGGTCTAAAAGGAAGAAGGAAGGCCCATCTTCTGCCCCACGGGCTATGGGCATCTTGGGAAGAAAGGAAGAGGTGATGGAGGGAGGTAAAAACCTAAGAGGACCATTTGGGATCTTGTCTACCTGCCAGACAACAACCTCAGACTTGATGGCCAAGGCATACTTGTGGGGGAAAGGGACCACAGGGAAAGTGGCTGGTCTGATGCTGGGAGCTTGCCCTGTGGTTTCTGGCTTCATTCAGCTACATCAGCTTCGCCCTGATGATTTTTATGTGGTGCTGCCACGCTAATCCCAGCTTCCTCTTTCCCTTTCTCCCTCCCTTCTCCCCTTCAGTCTGTACATGTTGTCTGCTTGGCAGCTCACACAGCATCTTCTCCATAAAGCCTCTCCTAACCCCTCTGCTGCCAGCTGCCAATACCTTCCCTCCCCACTTAATTACCTTACATTTATTTTATAGCCTGTATATACTTATTTTTCATATACTTAGAGAGGTGCATGTTGTCTCTCCCATAGAAGATAAGCCCCTCAAAAGCAAGAATTGTTTCATTTTTTTTGTCTTTGTACTTTGCATTTGCCAGTGCCCAGCACAGTTCCTGGTATGTAGTAGGTGCTTAATGAATGCTCATTGATTGATTGATAGCTATTTTTATATGAATCACATCCTCCTGTCTTTAAGCTCCATATAGTAGGGACTGTATCTATTTTGACCATTCAACCTCCCACTCAACAAACTCCAGTGGCTCCTTATCACTTGCAGAACCAAATATATACATAGTCCTGCCTCACAAACTGGCCCAAACCTATCTTTCTGGCTCTTTTATGCATTACTCTGCATTCACAGATATGTATGCAGCTGGGTTGCTCAGTGGATAGTGTTGGACTTGGCGTCAGAAATACTTGAGTTAGAATCCTGCTTTACCAACTAGCTATGTGACCTTGGGTAAGTCACTTAACCTCTATCACATCACCTCCATTTCCTCATCTGTAAAATAGGGATAATAATAGCACCTAGCTTACAGGGTTGTTGTAAGGAATATGTACCTTGCAAATCTTAAAGTACTATCATTTCTAACCACTACTGGGTCTAGCCAAACCATCCTCCTTTCTTTTCCTCATACACGATACTCCATCTATCTTCACACTTTCATGTTGGCTCTCTTCCATTCCTAGAATGAATTCACTCTTTGCCTCTGACTCTCAAAATCCCACTGCCTTGGCACCTTGCAATCTATTGATTCTAAATTTTATACCTCCTCTAGATTTCAAGACAGTGTTTGGTATGCACTAGTGACTTACTAATTATTTAATGAACTGACTTAAAGGATAAGAGGCTGATCATGATTGCCTGAACAAAACTCCTCCCTTCCATGTCAACCTTCTGCCTAGAAAGAAGCTTTGGAAGTTTTTCCTTCCATCCTCCTAAACCAATCCAAATGACAGATTTGATTCATCTTCTTGTTGAGTCATTTTCAGTCGCATCTGACTCTCTATAACCCCATGTGGGGTTTTCTTGGCAAAGATTCTGGACTGATTTTCCACTTCCTTCTCCAGCTCATTTTACAGATGAGGAAACTAAGGCAAACCGGATGAAGTGACTTGCCCAGGGACACACAGCTAGTAAGTGTCTGAGACCAGATTTTAACTCAGGAAGAGGAGTCTTCTTGACTCCAGGCCTGGCACTCTATGCATTATAGTGCCACCTAGGTGCCCTTTGATTCATCTTAGCACCAGTCTATAAAATATATTGGAGCAAGAGCAGCAGCAGCCATAACAGACACATAAACAATTAATTACCATACTGAGTGACATGTCAGAATTGACTCAGTAGTGGACTTGGATTCAGGAAGACCCGAGTTCAAAACCTGCCTCTGACACTTAACCTGTGATGTAATGTGAACATGTTACTTAATCTGTGACCATAGGGAATAATACAATTAACCTCTCTAAAACTCAGTTACTTTATCTACAAAATGGAGAGAATAAAAACTATCCTACCTACCTTGGTGAGTATTTGTGAGGCTCAAATTATATTCTCATATGTAAAGAGCTTTGCCAAATTTAAATGGCTGTACAATTTGATGAGTCAAGGTCAAAGATTAGAGCTGGGAGAAACCATAGAGGAAATCTAGACTGACCACTTCATTTAATAGGTGAGGAAACTGGGCCCAAAGAAGTCAAACAGCCACAGTTACACAGGCAGAAGTAGGAAAGGCAGGGATTGAATCCAGGTCCTCTCATCCCAAAGCAGTATTCTTTTCCACTGGCCTCTGCTGCCTCTCACACATCATCTGTTACCATCATTATTACTATCCACTCGTTATTAACAGAGCCCAGTACTAGATGCTACGGGAGACAGGAGCAAGAAGACTAGACAGGAATCTAAGCCTGAATGGCGCTCTCCCTGACTTGGCGCGAGGAGCAGGAAATGCTCTCTGGTGGAAGGAAGCATTCAGCAAGCTCAGAGAGCACTGAATGACAAAGGACAGGGAGGGATGTTCCATGCACGCCATGCCAGGACATCTGGATTTGGGAGTTTCCTGGGGGAGAGAAGGAATCTTAGGCCCATCTGTGAGGTGGTTTTGTGAACCTCAGCCTCAGCGTCGGGGCAGCTCAGAAGGGCCAGGAAGGAGAAGCCCCCTCATTCATTCTCACCCACTCGCCACCCAAAATGGAGTCCCACAGCTGAGTCATTATTATTCCTCACCATGGTCTCTGGGAACAAACAGTGTAATTATGAAGGGGGAGGAAGTCTCAGCAGCCCTGGGAACTCATCAGAAGGGGTTTGTTCAGGGTAGGGGTGGAGGTGGGGGGGGGAGGGACATAGTCCTGAAGGAACCTGACCGACCGCACCAAGAGACCCTCCCACAAGAGCAGGAGGAGCCAACAGGCCATCTTGGGGCAGCTGGGTCTTCTAAATCCTACCACCTGTTCCCTTCACAAAGAGCTGAGTCTACAATTGCTCTGCCCTCTCAGCGAGACAACCTACAGAACGACACTGGCCTTTGTAGCTTTGTAATTTTCAAAGGGCTACAACTGTCATCTACTATCTCATTTTATCTCCACAACTAAAATGAAAAGAGTAGGCAGGGAGGCACCATAGACAGGTGCAATGCCCTGGAGGGAGGACCTCTGAGGCCTGGCCCCAGCCCCAGCTCCACCACTTATTAGCTACATAAATGTGAACCAGGCACTCTCTGAGTCTCAGTTTCCTCATTCAGAAAGTGGGCACAGCAGTATTTGTACGACTGACCTCATGGCATTACTGTGAAGAGAGTCCATTATAAACCACGAAGTATCATCTACATGTAAGATATTACTATTGTATGTGGGACATCTGAGTGGTGCAGCGCCAGGCCTGGCATTAGGAAGACTCATCTTCTTGAGTTCAAATTTGGCCTCAGACATTCGCTGTGTGACCCTGGGCAAATCACTTAACCCTGTTTGCCTCAGTTTCCTCATCTGTAAAATGAACTGCAGAAGGAAATGGCAAACCATTCCAGTATGTTTGCCAAGAAAATCCCAAAAGGGGTCATGAAAAATTGGAAACAACTAAAGAATTATTATACTTATTCTAATGATGATAAAACTAAGGAACAGAAAAATTGAGTGACTCATCCAAGGTCACACAGATAGTTAGCAACAGAGCCAGGAACTGAACCCAGGTCACCTGACCCCATGAAAAGCTATTTCATTTTAAAAACTTATTTTTTCCCCCACTTAACAAAAATCTATTTTTCTCCCTCCTACAACCCTCCTCAAAAGAAAAACAATGCCCTTTTCACAAATATACACGGTCAAGCAAAATGAATTCTCACATTGGCCATGTCCAAAAATATGTTTCTTGTTCTGCACCCCAAGTACATACCTCTAGGTCAGGAGGTGGACAGTATATTTTCCTCACTACTCTTCTAGAATCATAGCTGGTCAACAATCAGAATGAAAATATCTATTTCCACCACATAAGCTACTATGATTGCAGACTGTTCAAGAACATGGCAAGTTCATTCTTATTCCCCTTTATACTTTCCATTTAGAAAAGTCCTCAAAGGAAGAACAAAACTCCATTCCAGGTGATTCCTTTGACTGACGGCAAAGTCAGGCCTCCATCTTGGCATTTATAGGCCACAAAAACAGAATATTACCAAGATACGATGGTAATACATCTGGATTTGGAGCCCAAGGATGCAGGTTCAAACCCAAGCTTTGCCTCCTACTCTCTGCTGTATGCTCATGGAAGTCACTTAACATTTCTTTAAAATGTTGGACTAGATGAACTCTAAGAGTCATTCCATGGATATCAGTAATGACAGCCACCAACATTTAAATCCACAAACAGTTGCACTCACACCATCTAATCTAACCCTCAGAACAGCTCTATAAAGTGGCTACTGCAGAAATTCTTACCCTTTGGTAATCTAGAGACCTTCAACACCATTTTTTGGCTAAGAAAAGCTAATGAGTCAGTCAACATGCACTTATTTTCTCTCCTTCCCAGAGGGCAGGTAGACCCCAGAGCTCTAGGGGTAACTCTAAAGGGCTACGGTTTCTAAATCTATTGCTCATGAGCCCCCATCTATGGGGAGATCTTAGATTGTTATGGATGTTTTGACCCCATTCTTAGCCCATCTTTGCAAGAACAAAAATAAACTCACCTATCCAGACAACCTAGGGTCAGTAGTAAAACCCACATCCAATTTAGAGTCAGAAGACCTGGGTTTGAGCCCTGGCTCTGCCATTTATAAAGTGAGTCATTCTGAGCAGATCACTTCTGCTCTCTGGGTAATCACTTTTTCCATTATTAAATGAATGGACCTGCTGTGCTCTTCCTTCCCCTGGAGCTGATGGCAGGAAGTAAGTAGACAGCTGGGACTCAGATCCATACTAAGGAGGGATAAAATGAGGTCCAGAGATGTGGAAAAAACAGGGATTTTCATTCAAGGGTGGCAGCTGGGTGCAGTGGATGGGAAATAAAGTACATAGGAGAAGAGAGCTATAGATGCATAAAAGGAATGGAAGTCTATTGATCTCCATTCTCAAAAAGATCAGACAAGGATAGGAGGGAATTTGACTGCTGGAACACAAACAAAAAATTAATTTAATCCAAATTTTATTGATATATTTCATTTTTATATCACCTCCCCTTCCCCTACCCAGTAAGCTAACCCAAGTAACAAAGATTTTTCTTCTCAAACGCCCTTTAATTTTTACAGGAATAAGACAAAATGATATATATTATATTAGGAGCTGACAATATTTTTATAGGTAAGATAAAAAACGAGTAGTTTGATTACATAAGTACTGATGTACTAACAGCATATTTTGGATTTCAGATAATTATACCAAAATGCACATAATTCAAATACTTGTAATTCAGAAAACCTTACTCCCCATGAAAATATAAAAACAAAGATTTTAAAACATTTTTAAAAAGCAGTTGAGCACAACCAACCAAAACATCAGCTGCCTCTGGCAAAAAAATGCAATCATTCCATATCTAGACTTCTCCCATTTTACGAGGAAAGGAGTGACTGCCTTTTATCAACTCTTCCCTTAATAGACACTTAGTAAAACTGGAAACAACACACAGCACATTTTCCTGTCCCAAAGTCTTGGTGCAGCAATTATGTGGCAAGGACACCTGGCCAAAAATAAATACATAAGTGAAGGAAGGAATGCTAACTCCTTCTGTATGCTTATAAACATCTGCAGCTAGCCAGAGGCAAAGATGCCCGGTGGAAGAATGGGGTCAAAACATCTGTAACAGCCCAAGAGCCCCCACGGGATGAGGGCTCATGAGCAAAAGACTGAGAAACCCAAGCCCTTTAGAGTTACCCCTAGAACCCTGGGGGCTGGCTTCCTTCTGGGAGGGAGAGAAAATAAATGCTTGCTGGATAAATTTATTTTTAAATTTTAAGTAAATGCACTGAATCAATCTCTCTCTCTCTCTCTCTCTCTCTCTCTCTCTCTCTCTCTCTCTCTCTCTGTGTTTCTTATTTCTCTGGCCTCACAAAAAAATGGAAGAGCTGAGGAAACTGAGGCCCCACAAGGTTCAAGGACTTTCCTATGGTCACATGTGGAAGAGCCGTGATTCAAATCTAGATCCTGTTTTTAAATCTAACAAAAGGCACCAAAGGCAAGTGTACAGGATGGTGGAAGCTCCAAGAGTTACAGGACTTCAGACAAACAGTGGTTTGAGATAGGATGGGCTTCCTGGTCCCAATGTTGTTGTTAAGTCATTTCAGCTGTGTCTGACTCTTTGTGACCCCATTTAGAGTTTTCTGGGAAAAGACACTAGACTGGGTCGCCATTTCCTTCTCCAGCTCATTTTACACTTGAGGAAACTGAGGTAAACAAGGGTTAAGTGACTTGCTCAGAATCACCCAGTTAGTGAGTGTCTGAGGCCAGCTATGAACTCATGAAGATGAGCCTTCCTGATTCCAAGCCCAATGTTCTATCTGCTATACCAACTCACTGCCCCCTGGTCCCAATTACCAGGACCAAACTGGCGGTCAGTTGTTATTCTCACTCCTTTTCCATAATGGGCCACAGGCACTTTCCCCACACCTATGGGCCTAAATCTTAAAAAACACTTCTTCTGGGGGACAGAGCCAAGATGGCAGAGTAAAAGCAGAGACTTGCTTGACTTTGCCCACAAACCGCTCCAAATACCTGTAAAAAATGACTCTAAATAAATTCTAGAGCTACAGAACCCACAAAATGACAGAGTGAAACATATCTCCAGTCCAAGATGGCCTGGAAGGCCAACAGGAAGGGTATATCACACCAGACTGGGAGCAGAATGCAGTCTGGTGTGGGCTGTGCCAAGCACAGATGAGGCCAGAGCAGCCCTCAGGTGACTGAATTGTGGGCAGTTGTGGTGATGTCCAGACTTCTAAACCCACAAACACTGAGAACAGCATGGAAGGTCAGTGTAGGAACTCTATGGGACCTGAGTGAAAGAGCTGCTGCTTCCAGAACTCTGGGCCCACAGATGGTGGGGGATCTAGTGGCTGACACAAAACCCCTGAAGCCTGGGACAGTATACCCATCTCCACCTTATGCCCACCACCACTGGAAACAGAGTCCTGCCTTGACAGGGAGTTAGAAAGTCAAGTATTTGACTGTGATGATGAGTTAATAGAGTAAAAAGAGTCAGACTACAGAATCTTACTTTGGTGACAAAGAAAATCAAAACATACAACCAGAAGAAGACAACAAAGTCAAAGTTCCTGCACCAAAAGCCTCTAAGAAAAATATGAATTTGTGTATAGGCCATGGAAGAGCTCAAAAAGGATTCTGAAAATCAAGTAAGAGAAGTAGAGGAAAAATTGGGATGAGAAATGAGAATGATGCAAGAAAATCATGAAAAACAAGTCAACAGTTTGCTAAAGGAGACCCAAAAAAAATACTGAAGAAAATAACACCTTAGAAAATAGATTAACACAAATGGCAAAAGAGGTCCAAAAAGCCAATGAGGAGAATGCCTTTAAAAGCAAAATTGGCCAAATGGAAAAGGAGGTTCAAAAACTCACTGAAGAAAAGAATTCCTTCAAAAGTAGAATGGAGCAAATGGAAGCTAATGACTTTATGAGAAATTAAGAAATTATACAACAGAACCAACAGAATGAAAAAATAGAAGACAATGTGGAATGTCTCACTGGAAAAATCACTGACCTGGAAAATAGATCCAGGAGAGATAAATTTTAAAATTACTGGACTACCTGAAAGCCATGATCAAAAAAAAAGAGCCTAGACATCATCTTTCAAGAAATTATCAAGGAAAATTGCCCTGATAATCTAGAACCAGAGGGTAAAATAGAAATTGTAAGGATCCACTAATCGCCT
Source organism: Pseudochirops corinnae (assembly GCA_028646515.1). NCBI lineage: Eukaryota > Metazoa > Chordata > Mammalia > Diprotodontia > Pseudocheiridae > Pseudochirops > Pseudochirops corinnae. Next base: position 197,602,744 of record CM053586.1, read on the forward strand.
CTTGAAAGAGATCCTAAAAGGAAAACTCTTAGGAATATTGTAGTCAAATTCCAGAGTTCCCAGGTCAAGGAGAAAATATTGCAAGCGGTCAGAAAGAAACAATTTGAGTATTGTGGAAATACAAGGATAACACAAGACTCAGCAGCTTCCACATTAAGGGATTAAATATGATATTCTGGAGGTCAGAGGAGCTAGGATTAAAACCAAGAATCACCTACCCAGAAAAACTGAGTATAATACTTCAAGGGGAAAAAAATGGATATTCAATGCAATAAAGAACTTTCAAGCATTCTTGCTGAAAAGACTAGAGTTGAATAGAAAATCTGACTTTCAAATACAAGACTCAAGAGAAGCATGAAAAAGAAACAGGAAAGAGAAATCATGAAGGACTTATTAAAGTTGAACTGTTTACATTTCTACATGAAAAGATGATATTTGTAACTCATGAGGCCTTTCTCAGTATTAGGGTAGTTGGAAGAAATAGATAAATAGGTAGATAGATCAATTAATCAATAGATAGATAGATAGATAGACAGACAGATAGACAGATAGATAGTTAGACATTTGCTATTCAGGAGAGGAAGGGGCTGCCCTGGTATGTACTAGATTTCCTCTCACTTGAAGTCTTGATGAAAGGGCTAGTGGACCACTTTTTAAATATATATGACATATATTTATGCATATACCTGATGTGTGTGTGTAAATGTGAATATATGTTATATTTATGAATGAAAGAGAGGGAAGAGATTGTTGCCAAAGGCACAAAAAAGGTCTTTTTCTCATTCTGTGGGATATTTGACACCTAGCTCTTCCTTAGTGTCACTGTTACCATGGAAAAATTACCTCACCTCTGAGCCCAATTTCATTCATAGGTCAAAAGACAGTAAAATTCATGGCACCTACATCATAGGGTTCTTCTACAACATTGAAGATAATTCTGTAAGTTGATTTGAAACCCTGAAAGCTCTTTATAAGTTATTTTACTGTTATGATTTTGATTACCAACACTACTGCTACTACCTATATTATCTATCAGAAATCCCTTTGAGGTCTTTTACTCAGAGGATACTATGGACTTCAGTTTGCTCATCAATAAATAAAAAAATTTGGAAAAAAAAAGATAGATTGACAGAGGCACAGGGTGAGTTGAATATGAAGGGCTGATACCTAAAAATAAAGGAGTTAGAGAGGAATATATTGAGAGAAAGAGAAAGGGAGAGATAGAATGGGGTAAATTATCTCACATTAAAGAGGCAATAAAAATGTTTCACAGTAGAGGGGAAGAGGGGAGAGGGAATGAGTGAACCTTATTCTCATCGGATTTGGCTTAAGGAGAGAGTAATATACACACTCACTTGGGTATCTTGCCCTACAGCAGCGGTTCTCAACCTGCGGGTAGAGACCCCTTTGGGGTTTAACCACCCTTTCACAGGGTCCGTATTTCTGATGGTCTTAGGAATCTCCTCTCTCCATCTCCAGGCGGTCCACCCACATACAGACACACCCACATACAACTATTAAAGGGTCGTGACATCAGGAAGGTTGAGAACCACTGTTCTACAGGAAAGTAAAGGGGGAAGAAGATAAGGGGTGGGGGATGACAGAAAGGAGGGCAGATTGGGGGAGGGGTAGTCAGAAGTCACTTTTGAAAAGAGACAGGGTCAAAGAAGAAAACAGAATAAGTGGGGGATGGGATAGGATGGAGGGAAATATAGTTAGTCTTTCACAACATGACTATTATAGAAGTGTTTTGCATAACTACACATGTATAATCTATATTGAATTGCTTGCCTTCTCAATGAGGGTGGGTGGGGAGGGAAGAAGAGAGAATTTGTAGCTCAAAGTTTTAAAATCAAATATTAAAAATTGTTTTTATATGCAACTGGGAAATAAGATAAACAAGCAATGGGGTAGAGAAATCTATCTTGCTCTGTAAGAAAATAATGGGGAAGGGAATAAGAGGGGAGGCATGATAGAAGGGAAGGCAGCCTGGGGGAAGGGGTAATCAGAATGCATGTCATCTTGGGTTGGGAGGTAGGGGCGAGATGGGGAGAAAATTTGGAACTCAAAATCTTTTGGAAATGAATGTTGAAAACTAAAAATAAATAAATAAATTTAAAAAATAAAAAAATACTTCTACCTAGACTTGAAGTAGTAAAAGAAGGCAGAGGACTCCACCCTACTAGGGAATTCTTATCACTAGAGCTAATCCTCAAAGACCTGACCTGCTGGGCTCCCGATTCTTACCTCACTTGACATTTGAGATCTGATCATTTCTCACCAACTCAACTGACCTCTTAGCCCTCAGACCTTTAGCATTCTCTTGACCATGATAAATCACAGATCCTCCTGGTTCCTCTTCTTTATTCCTCTGGTGTATTGGTTGGACAGGATGACCCCAGAGTTCCTTTCCAAGAATCAGGTTCTGGGATTCCTGGCTCCCTGACTTTCATTCTCTATCACACCCTGACTACTACTCAGATCTTTTTTGGGACCCACACAATTAAAAGCTGACACTTACATAGTGCTTTAAGGTTTGAAAGCACATTATAAATATAATCTCATTTTATTCTCACCATAACCCTGGGAGGCAAGTGCCATTATTATCTCCATTTTACAGATAAGGAAACTGAGGCACGGAAAAGGTAGTGACTTGCCCAGGATCACTGAGACAGAATTTGAACTCAGGTCTTCTTGACTCCAAGTCCAACATTCTATCCACTACACTACCAGTCTTGTTATCACCTACTCCCTCCCAACATAACACCAATATGACCAAGCAAGAGAGCTGTTCCAGAATGAGGAGCTGCTTTCTGTCATTTTTCAGTCATGTCCAATTATTTGTGACCCCATTTGAGTTTTCTTGGCAAATATACTAAAATGGTTTGTCATTTTCTTCTCCAGCTCATTTTGCAGCTGAAGAAACTGAGGCAAATAGTGTTAAGTGACTTGCCCAGGGTCACACAGCTAGACACCAAATTTGAACTCAGGTTTTCCTGACTCCAGGCCTGTCACTCCATCCACTGTGCCATCTAGATGACAGCTGAGCGTCCTGATGTCTGTGGACCAGTCTTGGGTTAGTTCTATTGAGGCTCATCATGGTCAACAAAGCCAATGCCACTCAAGATCACACGTTTGAGTAATCATTAGCCTTCAATGATCTCCTGGCATCCCAATATGTCTGTTATCAAAGCATCAGTGACTTCTCACTCATCCTTCCAGGCCAGCAGAGCCCCTGTCATTCAAGGACAAGGAATCACACTTCTCCATAATCATCAGCTAGAAGTCACACCTTCACATTCCAGCCATCTGGAGAGGAGCTGGTAGGAAGGAGCTTGGGCTACCTAGGGTTTAAGTTCCAGGATGAAGGCTCCAAAACCAGGAGTTCTAATCCCGGTTCTACCACAGACAAGCTTTAAGAACTTGGTCAAACCTCCTCTCTGACGTCTCTGAATAGTAAAGAAATGCAGCGACCAGGCCAGGAAGATCTAAGACATCGGAAATCAAATGCACTGCACACAGCAGTAGGTGCTTCCTTCTCTGTTTTCTTTGCTAGGTCATTTCCATGTAACCTCATCTATATACACTGAGGCCCTGTCCTGAGCCTTACCACCTTTCCTTTTTTCCTTTACTTTCTCTCAGCAATCTCATCAGCTCCCATGGGTTCAATTAGCGTTTCTTTTTTTTTTTTTTTTTTTTGGTCTTTTTGGAGGGGGAAAGGCAGGGCAATTGGTGTTAAGTGACTTGTCCAAGGTCACACGGCTAGTAAGTGTTAAGTGTCTGAGGTCACATTTGAACTCAGGTCCTCCTGAATCCAGTCCTGATCTCTCCCCTGAGCTGAAGTCCTGCCTGCATCAACAACTGCCCATTAGATGTTTCAAGCTAGGTTCCAAATTGAACGTATCCAAAAGAGAACTCATTATCTTTTCCCCAAAAACCACTCCAGCTTCTCTCAAGGACAACAATAACTTTTCCTGTCATCCAAGTTCAGAACCTCACCCTCAACTCTTCATTCTCTCTCACTCTCCACAGCCAAAGAGTTGCCAAAGCTTATCAATTCTACCTCTACAGAATCTCTTGTATCTATCCCCTTCTCTCTATTCTCAGATCATTCCTCATCTGCCCAGTTCACCTTGCTTGAAGCCCTTCCCATTTACAATCTATGTGACAACATAGCTGCCAGAGTGATGTGTCTAAGCACAGATATGACTGTCACTTCCCTGCTCATGAAGCTTCAATGGCTCACTTTTGCTTCTTGGATAAAATTCCAATTCCTTACTTTGCTCCTTGGGCAGCTAAGTGGCACCACAGTGCATAGAGTCCTGGGCCCAGAGTCAAGAATTCCTGAGTTCAAATCTAGCCTCAGATACTTACTAGCTGTATGACCCTGGGCAAGTCATTTAACCCTGTTTGCCTCAGTTTCCTTATCTATAAAATGAGCTGGAGAAGGAAATGGCAAAACATTGTAATATCTTTGCCACGAAAACCCCAAATGGGGTCACAAAAAGTCAAATACGAATGAAGCAATGGAACAACAACAATCTGTCACCTACAGTCCTTCACAATCAGGTCCCTTCCTACATTTTCAGGCTTATTATAAATTATTCTTCCTATACATTTTACCTTCCAACCAAATTGGTTCATGTGCTGCTCCATATACACACCACTCCATCCATGCCTTTGCCTAGGCTGTGCCCTGTCCTTGCAATGAAATGCATTTCCTTCTTCATCTCTGCCTCTTGCTATTTCCTGTACCCTTAAAAGATAAACTCAAATGCCTACTACATGAGGCCATCCCTGATCCCTCCCAGATGGTGGCTGTGCTTATATTTTATTTTTACTTAAGTGTGCACATGCTATTGTCTTAATACAAAATAGACTCCTTGAGGGAAGTGACCATATCAATTCTGTCCTTTTCTCCCCCTCCAGCACCAACTACAGTGCCTGGAATATAGGAGGCATGTAATTCCAAACATCACCCAAGTATCAATCTCTGCCAAGGAGAGGTCTACAATAAGTCTAAAGCCTTCTGACTGGATTGCTTCAATTTATTCCATGAACAACAGAAGAACTACATTTGGGGAAAAAAAGAGGCTTTTTTTGTCTCTTGACTTTGAACTGAACAAACATGAAATCTGACTATGAACTCTAGGAACTACTGTCCTGGACAGCCTTTTTTTCTCCTTTCCATAGAACAGAGACCATACCAAATTAGTTCCGTGATTCTGGCTGGGGCAGGGAGGGAGGGGGAGTGGAAGAGAAGAGCCAGTTTTTAGGTCGTTCAGTACAGGTACAGTGGTCCTGGAGGCAGCAGCATCCGTCGGAGAAAACAAAGCTGCAGCACAAGACAAAGGTTGCAGAAATGAGGGAGCAACTCTGTGTGAGTGGCTGGAATGGACTCAGTGTGCCAGCAGTGGCCACTCCTTGGGAATCAACCAACACAAGAGCAGTCAAGATTTAACCCTCTCCAGCTCCCCTCAGCAGCAAGTGCTTTGTCTATGGTTTTCCTTATTTCTTTGATGTGTTTCTATTTTCTAGTTTTATTTCATATAAAATTATAATCAGTCATAACTTTGTGGTGATACACATCTGTATGTTAATTGTGTGCAAGATGCCACGGACTAGCTTGATGTACACAGAACAACACCAGATCAGAGGACTGGACCTCAGTTCAGAACACTAGGATTTTTCGAGCTGGGGGAATGACCTGATTGTGACAGATTTTTGTGGTTTTGATTTTTATTAATAATTTTATAAGCTCCTAAATAGAACATAGAGATGGATCCACAAAAAGCAGGATCATTTTACTTCTAAGCTAATGGGGTCAAGGATGAACCACTCAGGTGAATAGAGTTCAGGTCTCCCAGCAAGGTGCATTGTAAAAGAGGGACTAAGGAAAGGGCATGTCTCCTAGAGCCATCTAGGTGGAGGAAAGGTGTGGTCTGGAAAGGATTTACACTGTGCCACTTAATTAGTGGGAAGGGAGAAATTCAGAAGGGTAAATATCTCTTATTTGGGCTTTTACTTTTCACCTTAAGCCTACATGCAAACAGACAGCCACACCTGCTGGTTTCATGTGCTAAATAAATGCTTGTCAATTAAGTAATGTCACTAGCTCCCAAAGTGCATCTCAACTAACAGAATGCTGTTCTATAATCTACATTGCTCAAGGGATTTTCCTGCCCAAGAGCTCCCCTCACCAAGGAAACACTGGCTTGGTAGCTTGGGAATGGGAAGTTAGAGAGAGGAGGTCCCTTCCTTTAAGGAATTTAAAATCTTGCAGAATGCAGGGCATCATAAACACGGCAGTGAACCAAGAGGCAGAGGAACTGGGTTAGAATCCCAGTTTGGTTAACATAGGCAAACTGCTTAACCTCTTAAGCTTCAGTTTCCTCATCCGTAAAATGCTAGATTATTTTAATGACCCTTCTCAGCTCTAAATCAAATGATCCCATATCCTAAACTGCCTTCAAGACACTTTTGCTTGGATACTTCTCTGTCAGCTTAACATGTTAATCATGCCCTCCTGCATGTCAAACTAAACACATCTCTCCCAGAGTCCCTTAAGCCATCAATGAATCCATCAATCCATCATCCTCCCAGTCATTCAGCTTCAAAAAATAAGCTCTCTTTGACCTACTCAGTCAACCAGGATGTCCCTGGGCTGCTGAGCCTGGGGTGCTCGGTATGCTTCTGCTCAGACATGACTACAGGGTACAAGAGAAAATGCTGATGCGAGTACATGAGCTTGCATGAGCAGAGGAATTAGTGGGGGAGCTTTAGAGTGCAGAATTACTTTTTCTTCTTTAAGAGGACATGGATAGCTCCAGACATGCTCTTCAGGACTGACTCAGAGAGATGGAGAGATATAGATATGTAGAGATATAAATATGTACACACATATGTATATAATATATGTGCATGTATATATACATACACAAACATATATATGTGTGTATATAGATAGAGAGAGAGATAGATAGACAGACAGACAGACAGACAGATACATAGATACACAGATAGATGTGTGGGAGAGGGGAGACTTTGGAAAATTTGGAAACAAGATGTAGTGGAAGTCACCTCTTCAACATGTCCTTGACTTTCAGCTTACTGCCTAGAGACTTTAGGAATTTCTTCTTGAGTGAGATCTGAGCCTCTCTTGTTTTGAGTAGAAATATAATAACAATAATGCTCCTCACAGTCAAATTAATTCACTCTCTTTATTTTCTAGTATGTGTGTTCTAATTTGTACAGCCTCTCCAACTGCTATATTCTGTTTGCTTGGATAAATGAGTTTAAGAGGTTTTCACTATTTGTCTTTTGTGTCACCAGTGGGAAGGAGTCAAGCTGGTGAGAGTAAGCTAAGGACGAGCAAACAAGAAGCAGCTTTTGTCATGAACCGCTAGAAATATTTACTAAGATCGAATTCTCGTTCAGTAACTCTCTAGGACACTAGGGGCGTCACCTGTCTCAAAGTACTCTGGGTTTGCCTGCCGTTTCACCTCCAGAATATTGTTGGCCCTCCTCCTCAGGAGTGGTTCAACCCTAAAATCCTAATTATCCAAACACCTTCACGTGTCTACACACTTAGAGAAGCCATATGAACATACCCAGCTTACTTGGGCACACATACACACATTCTAAATTTTGCCAATTTTGTCTTTTAAACATGAACTAATGAAGCCTGAATGCAGATCAAAGATGTTTTTTCTTTCTTTCTTTGGTCTGTGTCTTCTTTTACAGCATGACTTACATGGAAATGTGTTTTGCACCATTACACATGTATAACTTATGTCAAGTTGCTTGCCTTCTCAATTGGGCGGAGGAGGAGAAGGAGAAAGGAAGAGGATTTGGAACTCAAAATTTGAAAAAATAAAGTTAAAATTGTTTTTACATGTAATTGGGTAAGAAATAAAATATTCAATTCAAAGTCTTTCCTGTCTAGTCCTTCTCTTCATTCTCATCACTCTACTCTAGCCCCCAGTTGCCTCACCTAAAACTACAGTCTCCTAACTGATCTCCCTCTTCTGATCTTTGCACATCTCCAGTCCATTTGCCAAATTTGATCTTCTTTAGACACAAGTTTCATCATGTGATTACCTGCTTGGAAAAAAAAACAAACTTCTAATGATGGCCCACTTTCTATAGGATTAAATTCAAACTCTTTAACTGCTTTTTTTTTAAATAAAATGTTCTTTTTCATTAGGAACTTAATATGAACATTTCAATATACAAAGAACAGGAAAAGAAGTTGTACGTGAACTGTTTTGTACAATCTGTTTTTTTAAGCATTTATAAAATTTAACATGACAGTATTGACACTACCTGTCCTGCCTATGCTCCCTTTTGAACTTCCTTTCTGCTCTTTTTTTGGTGTGTTTTTCAATATTTCATTGACATTCAGTTTGGGTTTTTTTGGGCCCTACACAATACTGGACCATCCCAACTATACAATCTCATTTGACCACTTTCTAATAATTCCCTCCATTCTAGTCAGTCTGGTCTCTTCCATGTGAACTGAAAGAAGGAAGAAATTGGTATGGGCGAAAATAACCCAAAAAGACTTCATGGAAGAGGTATGCCCTGAGCTAAAGTACGGCTAAGATCTGAAGAGGAGAAGAACATCCGGGTTGGGAGGAATAGCCTGAGCAAAGGCACAAACACGAACCAAACACATTTAGAGGACAGTGAAGAGAATGACCCACCTAGTGTGTAAGAAAATTACATTTCAGAGAAATAGGGAATAATATTGGTTGGTTAGAGTAAGACCATTTTAGGGAAGGTTTTGAATGTTAAGCAGAGATCTTTAATGATGTAGGTAATAGGGAGTCATTATAGTTATAGGGCAGGAGAGTGACAAGATGTAAGCAATATTTAAGGAAGATCAGTCTAGTGGTATGTAGTATGGATTAGACAAAAAGTGAAAATAGGAAGACCAAGTAAGAGGTTTTTGAAGCAACCAACCTCAGCATTATCCTCAATTCCTCATCTGCATCAACCACTAACTGATAAAACAATTAGGCTTAAGTGGATAAGAGCCAAAACTAGGATGGTGGTTCCCTAGAAACAGAATAAACTGGGGTAAAAAGCTGGGGAGAGATGTGAAAGAGAGAAGAATCAAAGATGACTTTATCCATCATTTCCTCAGACAGACCCTATCTACAACCATGCAAATGCACAACCCTCCTAGGACTAAGCTCCTTTGGGGTTCTCAAAGCCCACAGCCAACACAAATTTTCACTCTTCTCCAGGAAAGAGTCAAGTGTAATTATTCCAATTTTACAGGTAGGAAAACTGATGGACCCTGTTTTATAACTAGCTAACGGGAAAGATAGGAGCAGAAGGCAGGAATCCTTTATAAAGTCCTCTGATACTTTTCTTTTCCAGATGCCAAGTAGGACTGAAACTCTCGGGAATCCAGGCAGAAATCAATAAACTGATGAAAAGGATAATTTGAGCTTTAACAACAGGGAACTCCAAGCAATAAAGAACAAAATCGAATCTGGTTAATTGTAGGATTTAGCAGCCTGCTAAACCTCCCCACACCTTCAAGGTATCTTTGAGGGAGAATCAGAACATAATAAAAAATAATACATAAATATACATAATAAATACATAAAGACACATAATAAAACATAATAAAAATAACAGTGATGTGCCAGGCACTATGCCAAGCACTTTACAATTATCATCTCATTTCATCCTCACAACAACCCTTACTATCTCCCTTTTTACAGTTGAAGAAACTATAACAAACAGAGGTTAAGTGATTTGCCCAAGGACAAATGGCTATTCAGTGTGTAAAGCTGAATTTGAACTTGGGTCTTCCTGACTCCAGGCCAGCACTCTATCTACTCTATACCACCGAGATGCTTCATTATGATCAGAAGTTAGCAGAAAACTTCTGTCCTAGAGAGCCAGGCAATTTTCTCCTTCTCATACCCACTCTGATAATGTTGAAATTTCAAGGAAATAAAATATGGCTCTCCTTGAAAAAAAAAATATTTTTTCTTTAAATGATGTCCTTTTGGGGTAGCTAGGTGGCACTGTGTGGATAGACAACTGGCCCTGGAGTCAAGAGCACCTGAGTTCAAATCCAACCTCAGACATTTATTGGCAAGTCACTTAACCCTGATTGCCTCTAAACGAATGAATAAATGGATAATCGACAAACAAACAAATAAATGACATCCTTATATCATCTTGGAATCTGATTCCTGCTCCTTCATCCTGGGGACAACAAAAACCAAAAGAGACCTCAGAATAGAATCATGTGGTATCAGAGCTCTAGGAGCCCATGGAGATGATATAGTCCAATCTCATTTTAAAATGAAGGTGAAGTCCACAGAGGTCACTCTTGCCTAAGCTGAACAACAAGCTGAAGGAGAGCCCGGACCAGAATTCTAGTCTCTAGTAAAAAAAACAAAACCACACACTCAATCCTAGGAAATTTCTGCTAAGAAGGGAGCCCAACTGACAATAGCACAAAGACCTTGCAGATGAACTGGACTCTTTTATCGTTATAGTAAAATCTTAACAGGAATAGGAAACTGTGAAGCCAGGATGGCACTGGAGAGCCTAACCTTGGAAGACTGATTTCCAGTGTAACAACCCTGCTCAGTGGTACTCGGGGCAGTTTCCTGAAGAGCAGCTCTGTGACTCTATGTGCCGCATATGTAAAGGGAGAAGTGATGCCTGATTGGCTGAGAGAACTCTGAACACATGATGCTTCCTGCTTGTAGAGATAATCTGGAGAGAGGAGCAAAGAAGAAGAGTTAAAGAGGGATGGGGCAAGAGATAAGGCAGAGTTACCCCTTCCACATCATGACTTTCCCCATTGTGATTTCAATATATCGCAGGTCAGCATAAGAAATTAAATAGGAACTTGGGGGGGAGTTTTGTGGAAGCCACAAACAATTCACAAAAGCCAGCAGATGACACAGAAAACATTTAGAAACTCAAAAATGCATAAATATATGTATAATATTGTATAATATCAAGGAAAAAGAAAAACTGTGAAGCCAGAAGGCTTCTCTGGTACAAAGGGAGGGTCAAAAAGTTTCACATGGATTTTCCAGATTGCAGGGGTGCCAGGCCTCTAACCTCCATGATGTGGAAGGGATAACTGTATTAACCTTTGAACAGCTAAAAGGAAACCACTAAGCTTCAGGCATGTGGGGAAAGCTAGTTCCAATATTTCCCTTGATTCCTAGTACCTGCACCCCCAGAAACTGCTAGGAGCAGACCTCTCCACCAAGATCATTCTCTCTTTGGTGGAGCTGAGATTTTGTTTCATTTCCTGGACCAAAGAGTTACTATTATATATTTTGCACTGATCTGCATGACTTCTCCAATTTGTTTTACTACTTGCTTGGATAAATGTTTGCTTACTAACAGTGATGGTCTTTAGTGTAATAAGTGTTTGGGAAGGAAAGAAAAGTTAAGAAGAATAAAGACCAGAGAGTGATATAATTAAACTTCCATTTACCTCTAGATACACATGAGCCCAAAAGAGAACTAGAGAGGGAAAACCCAAGCAGGAATTACATAGGCTGTCCATTCCTGAATCCCTGGCCCTGGCCCTGGCCCTGGCCCTGGTGCTGGCCTTGGCCCCAGCGCCAACCTTGTATCTATTAAAGGGAGTTACTTAAGCCTCTGCCACATGGCCTACATAGGGCTTCATTACACCAAAAAGTAGCTTGATCTAATCCCATCCTCCACTATGCATAGTGGAGCTTTTAAACTCCTTTTAAACTCTGTACCTATACTCACCACGAGAATTAAAATGGTTTGTCTTAAGGCAAGGGGAAAAATTTTGGTAATCCAGGAAAGCCTTCCAACACAAACACCCAAGAGACCAAAATTTAACAATCTCAGACTCATCAGATTAGGGGTTCTTAACCTGGGGTCTAGGAACCAGGGATAGATTTCAGGGGATTTCTGAAGTTAGATGGGAAAAAAGCTGCATCTTTATTTTCATTAACCTTTGGTTTTCTTTGTAATCCTGTGTATTTTACTTTATGCACTGGAAAATATTCTGAGAAGGGGTCCATAGACTTTAATAGATAATCAAAGTGGCCCATGACCCGCCCCCCCCCCCCAAAAAAAAGTTAACCCTGCATCCGAGGAATGAATTACTGATCTCTTGTAAGCTATGGTCATTTTCTAAGAAAGATCCGGGAGAAAAGAAGACCCCATTAGAGCTTGGTGCTGGGCAGTATAGAGGGCTATTCTTGCTCAGGAGGTAGGAATCAGTTGGATATAATCAACTGCTAACTCCCATTAAAAAGGATTTTATGAACCTCCAGCCCCTCCAGTGCATATGATCACATCTGTGCCTGGTTTCCTACTTAATGTATCCTCTAGGATCAAACCTTTACATTGTGTACCAAGAGGGCAGGAATGACAAGGACATGTGCAGGGAAGAGGAGAGACTAATATTCAGTGTCTAAGAAGGAAGGCACCAGACAGACACAAAAGAAGTGGAGGGGAAGGAGAGACAAGAATAATGCTTGTTCCATGCCTACTCCATTTCGGTTTCCTCATTTTTCTAAGAAAGAGGATTATCTATACTTTTCCCTTCACCTACACTGCTGAGACTAGAAGCAGTCATGATCTTCCTAGAAGAAGTGTTTGAGGTGTCTATCTTGGGGGAGGGGAGTGGGGATGAGTTTCTTGTGGTAGCAATCTGCAGCAGCATGAGGATGCCCAAATCAGCACCGCTGCCCACTGAAGAACAAGAGCAGTGTCCCAGGGCAAGAGACTAGAATGTTCATGGAGTCATTTAACCAACACTATCAAATGCCACCACAGACTCAGATAAAGGAATTCTGATAAAAAGGGACGATTATCCTAATTAGCAAGCAGCTGTTTTCCACCAATCACTCTGCCCACCCTCCTCTCCGCATTTCCTATGGTTTCTGGGTGCAGGTGGCCTTGAAAGACTTTCATCGTATCCCTGCCTTCCATGGCGGGGCACAGAAGAACAACTTACCTGCACCCTTACACGCACCCTAGTCTGGAGTCACATCCCACCTAGCCTCTGATCCTTCTCTGTCTCCTGGTACTTCTAAGGTGTCTCCAACCCAGGAATCAATCAGTACTGTTGCCTGAGAGAGGCTCAGAGCCAAAAAGGTAAGTGTTAGCTCATAAAAAAAAGTGCTTGTCATCAAAGTGACAAAGAACTGATTGATGAAAGATGTGAGTCTCCCAGCACCAGAAAGCCTTATTCCCATCCCTCATGTACACACCCCCCTCATCCCCCACCCCCCCCTTTTACAATTCTTCCCCCTCTCCAACAGGAAACATTCCAAGATGAGAGAATTCCTGCTGGCTATCCCACCTGGCTTTATACAATCCATGCATTATCTAGTCTGCAGTGAGTGCTGATGGGTGACCTTTTGCTAAATATCAGCAGGAAATAGTGGAATAGCCACTTTGGGAGCTGAGAAGACTGCAGGTGTTTAGCCACTCAGGTCTGTGAAATCTGGATTCAAAAATGAACCCCTCCCCCAACCAAACCCCAGAATGAGTCTTGTGCACTGAGACTTGTCTCCTTTTTTTGTTTGTTTCTTTGGTACAGGTTTGGTTTTTTTTTAAACACATTTATGTTTTAAATAAAACTTATTTCAAGTGGGGAGGAAGGGTAGAGTAGGAGAGATTGGTTGAGGGGAAGAAGGACAGATGGGCATGTGGTTGTCTCTATTTTAGATAATTGTCACAGCTTCCAAGATAAATGTTCAAGAAACTGGGAAACAGGAGAAGGGGGGGGGCAGAATTTGATCAGAAATCATTCTGACCTTCCTTTTGTCGGGTCAAAATAAATACTACTAAGAAAAATTATCTTTGTCTTTTTAAGATAACCTATGAGCAACTTTCTATTTCTACTTTGTCACTGTCTCCCTCTACCATTCCAAAAGATTCTAAATTTGAACAGATTTGACCCCCGGGGGGGCAGGCGAAGGGGGACCTAACAGTGAAAAGTCCACTGGATTTGGTGTCTGAAGATCTCAGTGTGAATTCTGGATTAATATACTTAACATCTAGGCGATCCCTGCCAAGCTACTTCCCCATAATCTGGCTCTGGTGCAGACTCTCCAGACTGCTTTTCCTATTTTTCTCTTTTCCCAACTCAGAAGTTCCCTCAGGGCAAGGGTTATCTTTCTAGTTGCTTGTATTTCTATTCCCACCTGTTTATCAAGGGGCCTGGCACAAAGAAAGGGTTTAATAAGTGATTTACCTAATCTAATTTAACCTCCTCCTGGGCCTCAATTTCCTCAGGTGTAAAATGAAGGGGTTGGCCCAGATGATCTCTAAGGTACCTTCCAACTATAATCCAATAGATTCTAATAGATATTAATCTTAGCCTAGTCAGATCAAGAAGCAATATACTAAACCTTCATGAATCCCAGGGTTTGGTCTTCCCTGGACAGTAGGGTTCTTGGGGTCCTGTAGTTTAATTTAAAATATTCACGAGAAGAGCATTAGCAATGAGTAGGGTGGAAGCCAGTAGCAGAGGCTGCTGTTTTCTACTGCACTGTTGGAAATAGACAGTTGAAGTCCGAAATAGCCCTAAAATGGGGAAAGCCTTTGTATACTAGATACACCAACAGCAACGGCAATTTCCATAACACCTTTCACTAAGAGACAAAAGCACTTCACCATCTCAACGTGTTTCCTCTCCCCCGTCTGTCAAAAGCAAGGACAAGATAATGACCTTACCCAGATTCATGGAATGTCAGAACCCAAAGGACCTCAGAGATCAAGTCCAGAAGTTCTTAACCTAGAATCCATGAATTTTTAAAAAATATATTGGTAACTATTATATATATAATTATATGTTTTATATAATCCTATCTGGGAAGGGATCTGTCACCTTCATCCAACTGCCAAAAAGGTCCATAACAACAAGAACAACAACAAAAAAGATTTAAGACCTTCTGACCTTTGAGCACGGATGGAAAATCTGATGCTTGGGTAGTCACTTAATTGTGACTCAAACTCCAGACTCCTGACTTCCAACCCACTGCTTCATTTGGCCATACTTCCAACCTGAAACCCATATATCCACAGAGAGGATACCAAACACCTGCCTGTGGTCACACAGAAAGTCTGTGTGGAGGCAAGGAAAAGAAAAAAAGCTAGTCCCCCTTACTATATCCGGAATCCTTCTTTCTAGACACACTGCTTTGTAATAATGTGATATCCTTTGTATCTGATCATGATGCATAAAAGGGAAGTGAACTCAGAAATATTTTTTCAGTAGTGATGATGGATGCTCACTGCACCATTCACACTCTCATTACTCAATAACCCCTTCAGGAAAAATGGTAAACAACTTCAGGATAGTTGGTCAGCATTATGTAGTCTGAGGGATTGAACTAAATTAGCATTTTATAAACACTCTAGACAAACAACTTCTACTCATAGTCAGGAGAAGAGCCTTGGATTCCTTTAAAAATTGATCCTGTTTAAAAAGGACATTGAGAATGTTCTGAGAAGGGCAACCAGGATGGTAAAGAGCCTTGCGTCCCTGTTGTGTGACAAAGGGGATGCTTGGGATAGAGAAGACTCAGGGTGGGGCAGAGAAATGATAGTGCCTTCAAGTACTTCAGACCTCCACAGAAGAGAAACTGGCTTAATCACAGAAATAAAGGCCTTCCAAGGTCATCTGAAGCCCATGAAAGGAACTTGTGCGTGGGTTGTCCAGGTTCTTCATCTCACAACCCTAGGGCTATAAAGGGCAGGTATCCATCCTTGTGCCCGGAAAATGTTGGAGTGGTCCTATCCCAGAAAATCTCATATGAGTCAAACTTAGGAGCTACTGTAGCAAACCAGAGAGAGTAAACATGATGCATCTGTGACTTTGAATAAAGATGGAGACATCAAAGGTCACAATTGAGCCCAGCTCCCCCAAGAAACAAAGACAGATCTGGTTCTGGGCTTCCCTCGCCCTCTCTGTTTCTTCATTTCTCTAACAAGAAAGTCTATCCATACCTGTGCCCTCTCTGCTTATAGAGACTGGAGAATGACCAATGGCAAAGATTTTTTTTTAAAAGGTCACAGATGCAGTGATGATTGATAAAAGCCAAAAGGGAACCCCAATGAATTCTCCCCTCTAGTCCAGGACTATACAAGCATATAAACAAGATGCCTGTAAGAGCTCTAGTTGAGACCATGCCAACAAGTCCTGAAGCCAGCTGGATGTCTGGTAAACAGGCCTCAAGATCCAGGGGCTCTTGGCCTTGATCTTTTGGATGATTGGCATAGGACACAAGAAATGGGTAGAGAAACCTGGGCACAGCAGGTGTGCCTCAGGGATCTCTAAAGCCAGCTCCATTTCCATTCTATTGGAACCACAGCAGATGACAAAGTTTTTGACAAAGAGAGAGAAACGGGACTGAGCAGCCCAGATAGCCTGTGGTGAGGAACCTTCCTGGAGATCTGAATTTGTGATGACCTCCAATATTCCATGAACAAACTGGTGAATCAAGTAGACAGAAACAACATAGAGGAAACCTGAAATCAGTACAATCTCTGATATTTGATTGGATATTGTCAGGGCCATGGCAAGGGGAAAAAAAAAGTCAATTTCCAGTTGTTGATTAAGCAAGAAGACGGAGCAGAGGCTAACTCATGTGTTCGGCCACCAGGACACAGAGACAGAAGACAAGAATTAAGTCAGAAAATAGGGCCTGTTTCCAGTTCGAGGCCTAGAATTTAGGATTTTAGAAGAGGGCTAGGTGGAGACCAGGAAGGGCAACTCCATCCACTACTGCAGTAGGGTTACAGCAGAGACAGTCAGACTGCACAGAGGCCACAAAATCCAACAGGAAAAAGCAGAAAAAGAAATTCCATTCAAAAATAACTAGAGAACACATAAGATACCTGGGAGTCTACATTCAAGACACACTTAGGACTTGTATGAATATAACTCTAAGGAAGACAAATAATTAGAGAGACATTATCTGATGATGGGTAAGCCATGTTAATATAATAAAAAATGACAGGACTAAATTAATCTACAGATTGAGTGCTGTACCAAACTACCAAAGGGTTTCTTTATAAAACTAAACAAAACAATATCTAAATTTATCTGGAAGAACAGAAGGTAAAGAATCTCAAGGAAAATAATAAGAAAAGAGGAATATCAGGTTTCAAATTATACTACAAAGTCATAATCATCAAAACCATTCATAATTCATTGCAAAACAGAAAAGCTGATCAATAGAACAGGTTAGGTAAGCTTAGAAGCAACCAAACATGGTAGTTTAGTATTTGACAAACACCCTAGAAGTTGGGGTCAGGACTCACTTTTCCACAAACACTACTGGAAAAATTGAAAAGCAGTCATAAACTAAGTTTGAGACTGATATCTCATGCAACATTCCATAATAAGATCTAAACTGATGAATGACCTAAATATAAAAGGTCATAACAAATTAAAGAAGGTAAGAAGATACTTTTCACAACTGTGAATACAAGGATATCTCTTGACCAAAGAAGTAAGAAAAATTATGCTAAAAGATAAAATGAGCAATTTTGATTAAATAAAATTGAAAAGTTTTTGCACAAACAAGGTAGAATTAGAAAGGAAACAGGTCACTAGGAAGAATCTTTGGGTTTCTTTTTTTTTTTTGCTTTTTGGAGTGGGGAAGGAAGGGCAGTTGGAGTTAAGTGACTTGCCCAAGGTCACATAGCTAGTGAGTGTTAAGTGTCTGAGGCTGGATTTGAACTCAGATCCTCCAGACTCCAGGATCAGTTCTCTATTCACTGTGCCATCTAGCCACCCCAGTAAAGAGTCTTTGAAGAAAATTTATAATAACATCCAAGATACATAAGGAACTGATTCAAATATAAGAGCTATTGCCTAATAAATAAGTAGTCAAAAATATGAAGAATTTTCAAAAAAAGCAACACAAGCTATTGATAACCATATGAAAAAAATGTTCCAAATCACTAATAGTAGAAAAGAAAAAAAGTAAATCAAAGCAATTCTGAGGTTCCACTTCACACCTGCCAGACTGGGAAAGATGATCAAAAAAAAGGAAATGGTGATTGTTGAAGGGTCAGTAAGAGAAGAGGCATGTTAATACAATATTGGTTGATCTGGAAATCGATCCAATAATGCTAGAAAGCAATCTAGAGCCATGCTCCCAAATTACCCACTAGGTATATGCCCAAAGATGCCAAAGACAGAAGGAATGGACTCCTATGTCCAAAAATAACTTGAGCATCACTTGTTGTTGTAGCAAAGAACTTGAAACCAAGGGGATGCCCATCACCCGAGGAAGGCCTGAACAATATTCCATACATGTGAGCATTGAGCCAAAAGAAATGACAAATAGCATGCATTTGGAGAAACCTGGAAAGACTTTTATAAACTGACTCAGAGTGAAATGAGAACCAGAAGAACAATTATATAAGAACTATAATAGGGGAGGCTAGGTGGTACAGTGAATAGAGCACTGGCCCTGGAGTCAGGACGACCTGAGTTCAAATCTAGTCTCAGACATCTGACACACTTACTAGCTGTGTGATCTTGGGCAAGTCACTTAACCCCAACTGCCTTGCCTTCACCCCTCCAAAAATAAAAAAGAACTATAATAGTGTAAAAGAAAACAACTTTGAAATAGTAATAGCTCTCTGATCAATGTGGTGATTAATCATGATGTCAGAAGACAGATGAAGTGTGTTTCCCATCTCTCAGCAGACAGGTGATGGATAAGAGGTGCAGGATGAGGCATGTTTCCAGACATGGACATTGTGTGGATTTTTTTCCCTTGAGTATCTTATTTGTTAGAAGTGAGGGAGTCCAGGAAGAGGGAAAGGAACTGTTGGTATGTAGTGATACTGATGGAAAGAAGGAAAGAAGGAAGGAAGGAAAGGAGGAAGGGAGGGAGAGAGAGAGAGGGAGGAAGGAAGCGTGGATTAAGCATCTACTATATGCTAGGCATTGTGCTAAGTGTTTTACAAATATCTCATTTATCCTCCCATTGTTATACCCATTTCACAGTTGAAGAAACTGAGGTAGACAGAGGTTAGGTGACTTGCCCATTGTCACATGGTTAGTAAATATCTGAGGTCAGATCTGACTCATGTCTTCCTGACTCTAGGCCTAGAGCTCTAATCCACTGTGCCAAGCTCCCTGGTTTCTGCTGTCTTGGTAAGAAGAGTCCTTAAATGTCCCTATGAGAAATGGAACCATAAAACTTTAGGGCTAAACTGGCCTTTAGGGACCATTTAGTCTAACCCTCTCATTTTACAAGGGAGGAAATGGAGGCTCACGGAGATGGCTACACTTCTCTAAACTCCTCCAGTCAGTGGGTGGCAGAGCCAGGAAGAGAACCTACATCTCCCGGCCCTTGGTCCAGTATTCTTCCAACTTGACAACATTCATCCTTTTTCTGCTTATGCACAAGGACCACACACCAGCATGGGGGGAAGGGGGGGCGGGAACCACACACATCCCCTTCATAGGCAAGAAAATTTCTGTGCTCTTCAAATGATTTCATTTTCACACCATCATGTAACTTTCCCAAGTTAGTGCAAGCGTACATGTTGAAAGTGACCATCTGTGTGTGAAGGCAGCCTGTTCACAATCATTGTTCAAAAAATAAGAACCCATGGCGAGAGCTCCAGGAATGTAAGGACTTAGAAGGCTGAACTTTGACTCCCTGCTTTGCTGAAGTTCTTCCTTCTTACAGGCAGAAAGGTAGCCATGTACATGACATGCTGGATCTGGAGTCAAGAAGACCTAAGGTCAAATCTGGCCTTAGGCAGTTACCAGCTGTGTGACCCTGAGCAAGCCATTTAACCTGTCTGCCTCAGTTTCCTAAAATAGCAGCACCCACTTCCCAAGTCAGAATAAGGATCAAACAAGATTAATATTTGTAAAGTGTTCAGCACAGTGACTGACACGTAATAGGCACCATATAAATGCCTATTCCATTTACCCCCAAAGGCTGAAGTCTATCTTGTTCTTTCTCTCTCTTCTCCATTTAAAGGTAGGTGGCACAGTGGACAGGGCACTGTGCCTGGAATCAGGAAGACTCCTCTTCCTGAGTTCAAATCTGGTTTCAGACACTCACTAGCTGTGTGACTCTGGGCAAGTCACTTAACCCAGTTTGACTCAGTTTCCTCATCTGTAAAATGAGCTGGAGAAAGAAAGGGCAAACCACTCCAGGATCTTTGCCGAGGAAATCCCAAATTGGGGTCACTGAAAGTCAGACACGTTTGAAGCAATACTTTAAATATTTTGGACCTTCCCAATGACCCAGCTCTGGGGATGATATGATGATGATCTTCAGTCTAATCCCACCCTCCATGATGATGATGGTGGTGATGGTGATGAGGATGGTGATGATGGTGATGAGGATGGTGATGGTGATGAGGATGGTGATGGTGGTGATGATGATGGTGATGGTGATGGCCTCATCTCAGAACACTAAAGTTGATTTTCACTTTTCACATGTAAATGGTCAGCACTCTACATCCACCCTCCTGACCCAAATGTGATACCAGTTATTCTAATACAGGCCTATCAACCAACAGAGTGAACAAGTCATAGAATCTGAGAGCTGAAATATGAATCTAAAACCTGAATATGAATTGAGTATTTCTTCTACTACATGACTCTACTTTTATTCTTGAGTCAAGAGAGATTCTAGCCTCCTGGATTTTTAGTGCCAACTCTCTAGGCTGACTCACTGGCTCATACAAAAGTAAGTCAAGTTACCTCCCTATGCCTTGGTTTCCATGGGATCATCTCCCTGGAAAGCCAAAATGAGACCACATCTATGGAATGAGGCCAGATCTGTACAAACACTCAATGCTCTAAAAGATATTATAAGCAGCTATTCCTGCATGGGGTAGAAGAGCTGAGACAACCAACAATCCTGCCTCCCTCCTTGAGCTCCCTGGTTCCTGCTCAGTGGCTACACAAACCACTAAGGAGAGTTACAAAACAGGTAGTAAGGCTCATTAGGGCAATCCTGAAACTGTGCCTCAAATGCGAGGGAGGGCATAAGATAGCACAGAGTAAGTGCCCTGCCTCTTCATCAATCCCAAAGGTGTAGGTAGCCAGAGATTTTCCTTTGCTTCTGAACTTTAGCCTGGAAATATGAATGAGGATGGGTTCTCCTCAGCTGCTTGGGCAGTAAATCAATATGCCAACCAGATGCATGACTTAGAAACCACCAGATATATACACACACACACACACACACACACACACACACGAGAGTTGTATCAAGCACTCTAATACTCCAGGCCTACCTGTCCAGAGAAGAATTCTGTGGAGTTTTAAAAGAAGACCAATTCCCAGCCATCTCCTAAGTCTGCTGGTCTCCCTGAATAGTTTGTTTTCTAAGAAACCAATGAAACAGAAATCTCACAGGCCTTCTTGGAACATAGAACTGGGACACTCCTCCACAAAGAGACAGAACTTACACTTCTAAATATAGCTTTCTCATCTCGCTCTCCATTTATTTTTCCTTTACCCCAACCTAGTCACCCCTTGAAACTATCCTCCCACCCATTTCAAGAATGCTCTTCCGTAGAGGTGGTTGAATATAATCACACTTGGCAGTGTTATGTGTTAGCAAGGTGGTCCCTTTATAAAATACAAACAACCCTTCTATGATGGAATTGGTCATGCCCAGAGTGACATAAAAGGAAAGAGTCATTAGCTGTGCATGAGTCTAGAAATTGGACCCAACTCCTAAGGGGCAACTGCTCTGAACACCTTGCTTTTAGTGAAGCTACTCCACTAGTAAGAAACTCACTCATCCAGCAGGGAACAGAGGCAGGAGTTCCACCACAGAGAAGCAGCCACTCAAAGCAGTAGTCAAGCACCCTCAGGGAGTAGGACTTCTGGCAGCAGAAAAGAGAGCTGGCCCTAGCAGTTGAGAATCAAGTTAAGGAGAGTTGTAGACCTGGCACCCAAGGAGAGATGCTGTGCCCAAAGGGAAACTTTGTGAGGACTCTGCATGAAAAGAAAGGTTTATCAAGCCCTACAGTGGTAGAATTGTAAGTTTCCTTAGCCATATATTATATATGCAATATATGTGTGTATAAATGTGTGTATATCAATATTTATTAAGCACCTATTATGTGCTAAGCTAAGCACTGTGCTAAGAGCTGGGGACATGAAAAGAGGCAAAAGATGGTCCTTGTGCTCAAGGAATTTACAATCTAATAGTGGAGAAATCTGCAAACAAATAAATGCAAAGTGAGCAATATACAGGATAAATAGGAAATAATTAACGGGGGAAGGGACTGGAATTAAGAGGTGTTGAGGAAGCTTCCTGTAGAAGGTAGGATTTTAGTTGGGACTTAAAGGAAGCCATGGAGGTGAGTAGTTGGGGTTAAAGAAGGAAGGCATTCCAGGCACAAAGGACAGCCAGAGAACATGCTCAGAACTGAGAGACCAAGTCTTTCCTTTGCAAGACATACAGGAGATCAATGTCATGGGATCAAAGAGTATGGGTTGGCATGTAAGGTGTAAGAAGACTAGAAAGGTGGGAGGGGACTAGCTTACTAAGGGCTTTGAATGCCAAACACAGGATTTTGTATTTGCTCCTGGAAGCAATAGGAAGTTACTGGAGCATACTGAGTATGGGTGTGCATGTGATAGGACTGGACCTGCACTTCAGGAAAATCACTTTAGTGAATGGATGGAGGATGGCTTGTAGTGGAGAGAGACATAAAGTAGGCAGACCCACCAATGGGCTATTGCAATAATAAAAGCATGAGGTGATAAGGGCCTCTGGTAGAGTGGTGGCAGTGGGTGTCAGAGGAGATGAGGAGACATATTTGAGAGATCTTGTAAAGGTGAAATTGGCAGGCTTTGGCAACAGCTTGGATATGGTGAGTGGGAGAGAATGAGTAATACAGGATAACTCCTAGGTTATGAGTTTGGGGGACTGGAAGAATGGTGTTGCTCTATATAGTAATAAGAAAGGTACTTGGGGGAACAGAGTAGAGGAAAAGATAGTGAGTTCTTTAGATAAATTAAATTTAGTATGTCCAAAAGACACGTGGAGAGGCTAGATTGGAGAGACTAGGGCAGGAAAGACAGATTTGGGAATCATCAGCATAAAGATGGTAATTAAAGTAAAACTGATGAGATCACCAAGTGAAGTAGACCAGAGGGACAAGAGAAGAGGGCCCAGGACAGAACTCTGAGGGGCAGCTAAGGTTAGAGGTTATGATCTGCAGATCTCAGCAAATCAGACAGAGAAGGAGCAGTCAGATAGGTAGGAGGAAAACTAGGAGAGAGTAGTGTCCTGAAAACCTAGAGAGGAGAGAGTTATCAAGGAGAAGAGTGATCAACAATATCACAGGCTGCAGAGAGGTCAAAGAGAATGAGGACTGAAAAATGCTGGATCAGACAGCTAAGAGATTATTAGTAACCTTGGAGAGAGCAGTTTCAGTACAATGAAAAGGCAAGAAGTCAGATTATAAAGGGTTAAGAAGAGAGTGAATGGAGAGAAAGTGGAGATACCTATTGCAGATGACCTTTTCAAGTTTAACTACATAGGGCAGAAGATTAAATAGATAAGATAGATAGATAGAAATATCCCTCTTTCCATGGGCACTATGTATATTTGTGGAATAGTGCCCCAGGTTTAGGGTGTTTAGGGGGCATAGCCCATAGAATGCTGGGTCTAGAGTCAGGAAGACTCATCTTCATGAGTTTAAATCTGGCCTCAGGCACTTAATAACTGTGTGACCCTGATCAAGTCACTTAACCCTATTTTCTCAGTTTCCTCATCTGTAAAATGAGCTGGAGAAGGAAATGGCAAACCATTCCAGTATCTTTGCCAAGAAAACCCTAAATGGAATCACAAAGAGTTGGACAGGACTAAAACAAATGAACAACATGCCTCCGGGTTTGTGTGGGAGAATATTTTGTAGCTATTGTCCTTACTATATCTACTATCTTATTAAAAAAAACACACACTGGTAGGGGCTCATGAGGTATATATAGTTTTAGAAAAGCTGAATGTAAGTGCAAGTTGGGAGAGTACTCCCAGAAAGGGTACTTTCTTAATTTACAAAAAGAACTTATTTTCTACTTCTGTCGCTGCAATTCACCTGACCACAATGATTACTTCTGAAATGTACCAGTAAAATATTCAAGTTTCCTGATAGGGCTAGAGAAACAACTCAGATTCTTCCCCCTCTCCCCCACAAAAAAAAAACTGTATCTCAGAACCTCTTCCTGACCTATTTCCTTCCTAGAAAATATCAGAAGATTTTTCTGACAGCTGAGGATATGACTGGTTCCAGGTCTAGCTGGCAAACAGCATTACTACCTCCCAAGGAAACTACATGAGACAATGCCCATGCCCAAGGAAAAGCTATTGAGCTAATGTGACAAGAAAAATCTGTTACTTGCAGAGACTAAGGAAAGAAAATAAAATACATACTAACCAGTAGGTCAAAAACCTCTATACTTGGTTTTAAGAGAGGATAGGCTACAGGAGAGGAATAGAATTCGGCCTAGTTAGCACTTAGAATGTTAGTTTTGGAACCAGAGGAAATGAGTTCCAATCCCACCTTTTCCACCTTAACCCTAATTATTCTTCAGGCCTAGTTTCAAAATCTTTAAAATAAAGGGGTTGAATAAGATTATCTCTGATGTCCTTTTCAGTTTTAGTTCTATGATCAAACAGGTCAAGAAATTCTTGATCCTAGTGATTCAGAGCTGGGAAGACGGGTAAGGGCTAAAGGCAACAGAATGGAAAGAAGAAAGACCTTACCTTACCAAAAAAAAAAAAAAAAAAAAAGGATTTTGGTGTTTTGAGAACAAAGCTAACTAGCTGATTAATTATTTCAGTGTAATCAGTCAATTAGTCAATGTTTATTAAGCATCTATTATGTGCCAGGCACTCTCCTAGGTGCTAGAGATACAAACAGAAAAATGAAACAGTCCCCCTTGTCCTGGAGCTTACAAGATAGGCACTTGAGCTAAAGCTTGAAGGAAGAGGTGAAGGTGAGGGAGGAGGGAATTCCAGGCATAGGAGAAAGCTTGTGGAAAGGCACAAGGGTAAGAATTCATCATTCAGGGAACAGTAAGTAGTCCAGTATGACTGGAATGTAGTACATGAAGGATAGCAATGTACAATAAGTCTGGAAAGGTAGGCTAGAGCCCAATTATAAACACTGACATTTAAATGCCAAACAGAGGAGTTTATATTTTATCCTAGAGGCAATAGGGTTTCTTGAGCATGGAAGTGACGTGGGTAGATTTGAGCTTTAGTAACAGCAATTTGGTGGCTGTGAAGAGAATGGGGGCAGGTAGACCAATTAAGAGGCAACTGTATAGGGAAGGCAAGAGCTAATAAGAACCTAAATTCTCGGTGTTGGTTCTGTGAATAGAAAGAAGGGAACAGAGGTGAGAGATGATGTGATCATAGAATTCTCCAGGACTGACATGCCTAGATCCCTTTTTACCACTTATCTTAAGACAACTTTCCCTACCCCTCACCCTCCTGGTCTCCTTCCTCCCTCAAAAAATGTGGTGCCCCATATTATACAAGCACCATCCCCCCCCAAAAAAAATCTCCTACATATAACTGAACATTCACAAATATGGAATATCCAGAGAACTCGACTTTTGTTCCCACTGCTGCTATTTGGGGTTTCTCTTTCCTTCTACCTCTATGCCAAGCCATTGCCTGGTATCATCATTCAGACATGACCCTACAGTGGCTGCTTCTCACCTTAGCCCAGAACCAGCAAGGAATATGGTCAGCAGGGGGCAACACTGTTTTATGATCTGCAGTGAATCAGAGAAGGACAGAAGCCCTACTCAGAGATGATAAGCAATGGGCAGCAAAAACAGAAGCCACTTGCTGGGACCCTCAGAAGGTGAGAAATGCAGGTTTATACCAGAAAGTGGGAAGCCCAAGTTCCACCTTCTCAGTCTCACCCCGCAAAGTTTCTTATTACCCTTCACTCATTTTTACTCACCACCTCTTCGTCTTCTATCCACTCTACTCCAGGGTCCCACCAAAGCCTTGGACTTAGGAAATCCATGTTTTCCTGAGTCTGAATGTGTGTATAGTAAGTCAATGGATCCCAATGCAAGATGAATTCGGGGGAAAAGGGTATTCTTTTGTTTTTTTCTTTAAATACTCAGCCCCAGCCCTCTGTCTTGCACAGAGTAGGCACTTAATCTAACTGAATTTACTGAATCCCAAGTAAACTCTGGAAGAATTTCCTTAAAGACAGAATGCTAGGTACGTGTTAGCTGGGCTTCTAGCCCCAGCCCCCAAGAGCAAATTTAACCCATACTTCAGCTTAACTCTGGTACCAGAGTTCTACCCTAAGTTTAGATCCTAGAAACAGGCAACCACAGAGTACAGGAATGAGAAGGAGGAAGAAGTGAGTTCCTTCCATTTTTCTCAGTGTAAGGCCAGCCCTGGGCAAATTTCCTACCCAGATAAAAATGTCTTTTTTGCATCTTTTGTCCCCTATTCTGCACCCCTCTCCTGCCTACCAATACTTGTCTGTTTTCCTTGCTCTTCCATGCCCTATTGCCACACTGACACTCTAAGGCAGGAAGTTAAAATTTTTTAAAGCTTTTTTTGTGTTATGGACCCCCTTGAAAGTCTGGTCAAGCCTATGAACCCCTTCTCAGAATAATATATTTAAATACATTGATAACAATAGCTTGCGTTGACATAGTACATGAGGGTTTGCAGAACACTTTACAAATACTCTAATTTTGTCCTGGAAACAACATTGGGAAACAGGTGCTATTAATATCATTTCCATTTTACAAATGAAGGACCTGAGGCAGACAGAGATTAAGTGACTTGCCCAGGGTCACACAGCTAGTGTCTGAGTTAGGATTTGAATTCATGTCTCCCTGACTCCAGGCCCAGCACTCTTATCTACTGTGCCACCTGGCAGCCAGTGCAATAAAGTCAAATATATAGGATTATAAAGAAAACCAAAGGCCACTAAAAATAAAGATTTTTTTTCAGTGCAAATTCACACACCTCTTGAAATCTATTTATGGACCCCTTGATCTAGGTTAAGAGCTTTACTCGTAGTAATTCTACTCTGGGCATTGTATTTCCTGGGAAGGGCACTTGTGAAAAGTGGGGGGGTAAGAATATTCTTGGACAGGAGAACCAATACACTGGTGGGTTATTTCTACTTTTCACAGTTTTGCCCCTTCCTTTACTTCTGGACCTACAAGCCTCAAAGTTTCATGAGTAGAGAAGGATGATGGGGCATCTATTGGTAAAACAAAACAAAAAAAACCCCAGTAAATTCCATAAACTGGGCATTTTTAAGTCAAGGGCTGTCTAAAGTCCATGAATTATTTTCTCCTCAAGTCCTCCTATCCTAGAACTCAATTCACCCTCAGCTGACTTTCCCCTTTAATTAGAGGGCTGGAGAGCAGAGCACTCAAACTTGTCCCAAAGCTCTTCCTTCCAGCAGGCTTACAACCTTCCAAGTAATTCCATTTTCCATCAGTAGCTCTGCTTGGCTGTGACTCCATGCACTCCCATACCATACCATGCCACCAAGTTGGGTACTCCTGGTGGCTACCCCCGCCTTGAAAAAGGTGTTGTCTGTAAGGTCCTTGAGGACAAGTGCTGTCTTTTCCTTACTTGCATCTCCAGTTCCTAGCATAGCAGGTACTTAAGAAATGCTGACTGAACTGAACTGATCCAGCACTTTGAAGGATCACAGATTTAGAGCTAGAAGGAGGCTAAAAGGCCATCAAATGCCACTGCCAACTTTTTACATATGGGGAAACTGTGGTCCAGAGAGTCCAAGTGGCTTGTTCAATGAGAGGGCAAACGTGGTATTCAGGTAATAACCAACATCCTTGGACTCTAAAGCCTTCCCATTGTACTGCAGTACCTTATTAGCTGGGCCAAATTAGCTAATCCTTCTGTCCTCAATTTTCTCTTCTCTTAAATGGGAATGATACTATTAGCACCATCTATTTTCTTTTCTTTTCTTTTTCTTTTTTTGCTTTTTATTTTGGAGGGGGAAGGCAAGGCAATTGGGGTTAAGTGACTTGCTCAAGATCACATGGCTAGTAAGTGTTAAGTTTCTGAGGCCACATTTGAACTCAGGTCCTCCTGACTCCAGGGTCCATGCTCTATTCACTGCGCCACCTAGCCGCCCCAAGCACTGTCTATTTTCAATTCAATTTATCAACTCTTTAGTGTAAGACTATGTGCCAGATGCTGAAAATTCAAGAGACAAAACAGCTTCTGTCCCTAGGATCCCCAATATACTTTTCTTCCAACCCCAAGACCACAGGGAGATGTCTTATACCATTGTATAAATATTGAGCTTCCTCTGCATTTAGAATCTCTAGCAATGAGATAAATCCTATCTTTTTATTTACTTTAATTTATTAAATATAGTTCTCTAAAGTTTGAGAAACACGTCTAGTTGTCCCCTTCCCTTGCTATCATGAACTCCAAGAAGGTGTGTGTTCCCATTTCTCCTCTCATGTCTGCATCACCAACTACTTCTTTCTCGATGGTCAGAGCTAAGACCATCTTCCTCTTTACTTTCTCTTCCTGCTAAGAGATGAAACTACTACATGTCCTGCTTTTGGCAGAATGGGACTTCCAACAGACATCAGAATAGCCCCCATCACCAAGATACTTTACCTCTGTGTTAGTTTCAGGAGTTGGCATGGGGTAAATAGAGAAAAGAAGTGGGCAGCCACTGCAGTCTGTTTGAAGAGAGGAACATGGGTTTGCCCAAAGTGTTGTTTTAGATTTAGTCTGGTGGCAGCATATAGGATGTTTGAAGTAGCAGAAACTAAAGTCAGAGAGGTCAGTTAGCTGAGTACCACAATAATCCAGGTGAAAACAGTCATAATGAAAACCTGAACTAAAGTGATAGTAGTTGGAATATTGAGAAAGGAATGAATCAGAGACATTCCAAAGGGAAAAAGAAACCAATCCACCTTAGTGCGGCTTAAATTGGGGAATGAAGGAGTGGAATGAGTCAGAGATGACTGCAACCAACTTACTCAAAATCTATATACTATAACAATCTTATCGTAATCTGAAAAAACCTTGGGACCTTTTCTCAAAAGAATGTTCTTAAATGCCTAAAACAAAATACGCAGGATTAAAAAGAAAACATTGAAATAATTATCAAAAAATATATACTTTGGAGGTGGCTAGGTGGCGCAGTGAATAGAGCACTGGCCCTGGAGTCAGGAGGAGCTGAGTTCAAATCCAACCTCAGACACTTAACACTTACTAGCAGTGTGACCTGGGACAAGTCACCTAACCCCAACTGCCCTAGCTTCCCCCCTGCAATATATATGCTATATGCTATATGACATAGATATATATATGTATGTATGTATACACACACACATATATACACACACACACTTTTAAAAACAAGT
Organism: Pseudochirops corinnae; assembly: GCA_028646515.1. Lineage (NCBI taxonomy): Eukaryota > Metazoa > Chordata > Mammalia > Diprotodontia > Pseudocheiridae > Pseudochirops > Pseudochirops corinnae. Next base: position 197,632,157 of record CM053586.1, read on the forward strand.
TCACAGACCCCAAATTAAGAATTCCTGGTCTAAGGAGAGCTGAGATAATTTGAGGGATTTGTCATTTCTCTCCTCATCCTTGGAAGGATTCCTTGATACTCCAGTTTTGGCGTTTCTAATATATCCTTATGATTGGCAAAAACTGACCCTTTCCTAGGAAAAGTAGTTCTCTACCATTCACCAATGCCACTGAGTTCAATTCAGTCCAACAAGGATTATTACTTTGCTGACATTTGTTTGAGTTGATGTGCCCCTTGTGCCCAGAGGGACCATCAAGTCCTGAGACTAGAGAGGAAGAAGCTAAGTCCCCATAAATACGGCACTAAGTACACAAATGACCATACGAGGAAACCACGAGGTCCTCCCACTTCCTACCTGGCTAAGCAGTAACAAGGTGATCCCTACCCACAGCCATAAACCAGGGGTGTAGGGCAGGCTCTGGGCCTCAACACTAGACTCCTGAGCTAACTTCTCAATTCTTTGCCACTTACCTCCAACTTCAAAACACTTTCTGAAATGGAGTAAGAGGGAAAGCTATGCAAAGTCAACATAGATATCAGGAGAATCCCAGGACAATCTCTTCATCAAACCATCTCCCTCCTTTCCTCAAAGTCATTGAAAGTCAGTTTCCTTGGAAACCTTCCCAGACTGATTCAACCTGGCTCCATTCACTGTAGCAACATCTCAGTTTTGGGCCAGAGGGAGAGGCTAGAGCCTCAGATATTGGGGTGGAGAGTATGAAAGAACAATTAGCAAATGCAGTGATATTAAGACTGTTTCCCATATGTGCATAGCCTGTGAATTCTTAACACTTGTGATTTCATACTACACCAGGTTCTACAGGATACCTAAGAGCCAATTTGCTTAATGGTGATGGCAAACATATCATATCACCACGAGTACTACTGAGCAAATCCATTAATTCTACTCTGTTTTTGAGATTTTTTAAAATTAAGGCCCTTTAATTTGATCAGAGGAATTAGCAAGGGAGAGATTATCTGCTGAACACTGTTTCCTGGTGTGAAAAGCAAGAAGTAAAAACACACTTTGAAGAAGTAAAAACACACTTTCATTTGATGTAAATCAAGTTAGTCAATAAGCTTGTCAGGTTACTATGTGCCAGACACTGCTCTGGAGATATCAAAAAATGACCAAAAAGAAAAGCCCACCCACAAAACTCCCTGTTTTCAAGGAATGCGCATTCCAGTAAGGAAAACAACACATAAATATCAGTAGATACAGATATATGACGGGCAGCTGAGCAGCACAGTGGATAGAGCACTGGGCCTGCAGAATCAGGAAGATTCATCTTCCTAAGTTTACATCGAGCGTCAGACACTTACTAGGTGTGTGTCCCTGTACAAGTCACTAAACCTTGTTTGCCTCAGTTTCCTCATGTATAAAATGAGTTGGAGAAGGAAATGGTAAACCATTCTAGTATTCTTGCAAAAAAAAAAAAAAAAGAACCCAAATAAGGTCATGAAGAGTTGAACACAACTTAAAAAATATAGAGTAAATGAAGATAATCTGAAAGGAGAAAACATTATCAACTAGTGTGACCTGGAAAAGACCTCCTGAAAAAGATAGGATTTGAGGTCTTGAAGGAAGCCGGGAATACTAAAAGGGGACAGAGCACTCCAAGTGTTGGTAGGTGGGCAGGCAGTGCAAAAACATGGAGATGGAAGGCGGAACGGGAAGAACTTTGATAGCAGCTCTTTGTGTGGTGGCAAAGAACTGGAAATTGAGGGAATGCTCATCAACTGGAGAATAGCTGAACAAGTTGTGGTATATGAATGTAATTGCTATAAGAAATGATGAGCAAACAGACTTCAGAAAAACCTGGAAAGACTTATATGAACTGATGCTAAGCAAGGGGAGCAGAACCAGGGGAACACTGTACATAGTTACAGCCACAGTGTGCAATGACTGACTTTTGAGAGACTTGGTTCTTCTCAGCAACGCAAAGTTCTAAGACAACTCCAAAAGGTTCATGGTATAAAATGCTATTCACATCCAGAGAAAGAATTACAGAGTTTGAATGTAGATAGAAGCACACTATTTACTCTATCTTTTTTGTTTTGTTTCTTCTTTCTCGTAGTTCATTCCATTGGTTATAATTCTTCTTTGCAACATGACTAATGTGAAAATATGTTTAAAGTGAATGTATATCTGGGGCCTATATCAGATCGCATGCCATCCTGGGAATGGGGGGGGAGAAAATCTGGAACTCAAAAGCTTTTGGAATTGAATGTTGTAAACTAAAAATAAATAAATTTTTAAAAAAAAGAACTTCAAGTAGGTCAACATAGCTAAGAGCATGGGAGGGATAAAGGCTGAAAAAGCAGGAAGGGTCTGGATTATGAAGAGCTTTAAAAACCAAAAAGAAGTATTTATATTTGACTATGGAGATAATAGCAAACCATTGGAGCTCCTCAAGCAGGGAAGTGATATAATTAGATCTGCACTTTAGCAAAATCAGTTTGACAACTTGGTGAAGCATGGTTTGGAGTGGGGAGAAGCTTGAAGCAGAGAGACCAATTTCAAGGCTTTTACAGTAGTTTGGGTAAGAGGTGATGAAGGCCTGAACTAGGATTCTGGCTGTATGAGTGGAGAGACACAAAGAGACTGCGACTCAGCAGAGAGACCAGGATTGGATAGATAGATTAGGGAATCATCTGCACAAATATAAATGAATCCAAGGAAGCTGATGAGATTACTAAGTGAGATAGTATAAAGGGAGAAAATGAACCCAGACCGAGACCTGGGGGTCTCTCAAAGCTAGAGGGTGTGACATGGACAAAGAGGAAGCAAAGGAGACTGAGGAGAGGCGGTTACACCTACAGAAGAACCAGGAGATGATATCCAGAAGGAAGAACTGAAAAATAGCATTAAAGGTTGCAAAGAGTTGTCAAGAAAGGCGAGCTTGAAAGTCAGAATACAGGAACTTTAGAAGAAAGTGAGAGAAGGAAGCACAGAGGCACTGATCATGGATGGCTTTTTCAAGGAGTTTAGTCACAACAGGGAAAAGATACGTGGTATGACAGCTAGTAGGAATGATCAGATCAAGTGAAAGTTTCTTTTTTTAAGGATAGGAAGACATAAGCATGTTTGTAGGAAGCAGGGAAAGGGTCAATAAGTAGGTAGAAATTAAAGATAAGAGAAAGTGCGTCAAGGATAATGGGACAATTTGCTGGAGAAAAGGAGAGAGAATGAAATCAAAGGCTCATGCAAATAAGTTTGCCTTTAGTTGCTTCCAAGAAAGGGCCACATCTTTATCTGAGACCAGAATGAAAGAGGAGAGAATGGAAGAAGAAGATCTTGGCACAAGCTCTTACCTGTTAAACATAAGCTTCTGGAATAGAAAGGCAAATATAAAAAATATGGATTTGCCAATTTTTCTTCCATTCCAATATACTTTAGCCATGGCATCTTACATATATAGTTCTATAATGCCATAATTAGCTATATACTGGCATATAAATTTCTTTTTTTGTGTACATATTGTATAAATGTAGTTTCTCTCTCTCTCTCTCTCTCTCTCTCTCTCTCTCTCTCTCTCTCTCTCTCTCTCTTTCTATCAACTAGGTCTTCATTTTTCCTTATTTCCCAAAGAGAGGGTGTTGGACACAGTAGGTATTCAATAAAAAGAATTAAATTGTACAAGACGGGAACTGTTTGGCTTGTTGGTGAAGAAGTTGGAAGGAAGGGGTGTTCTCTTATCTGTTTAATCATTAACTCATTCTATTTAGAGAGTCAAAATTAACAACTAATTGTATATCTCAGGTAAGATAGCTACTTGACCCCAGAGTATAATGGGATACCATAATGGTTCTGATATTTAATACCTTCCCCAAGAATTATTTATATGGTGCTTAGCTCTTTGAAATTTAAGTTAAAAATTTTTATTTTTATTGACATCTTCTGCATACATCATATCACTTCCGATTGTGCTCTCTCCCTTTCTGAAGCCTACTCCAAAGTGAAGTTGGTCACAAGATGGGTCAAACTACTCCAGAGAACAAGTTGGAATTAAGCTAAAAAAAAAAAGTGATTAAAACAGCAATACCCATGACCCAGAGATCTCACTGCTAGGCACATCCCTCAAGGAAGTCAATGATAAATAAGGAAAGTCCTCATACACCAAAATGTTTACAGTGGCACTTCTTGTAGTGGAAAAGAATTGTAAACATGACCATCAATTGGTGAATGGCTAAACAAATTGTGGTACAAGAATATAAGGGGATATTACTATACTATAGCGAATGATGAATATGATATATATAGACGTGTACATGAAGACACCAGTATCTGAACTGATATAAAGTGAAATATGCAGAACAAGGAAAGCAATACACAAAAAGGCGATGTAACTGGAGCCTCAGCCCTGTCAGTTGGAACTCTCATCACTGGCAGAGACTGATTGCTTGGTGCTCGGAGCCCTGGTGTTGGTGAGAGACTGGAGAGAGGCAGATGCCCTTCCAAACTTTCTTTAGGTCCCTAAAGGGAGAGACTCTGGGAAGAAGACAACATATAGAAGAGCCATCAATCTCTATCATATCTCTATCCCCAGCTTGTTACACGAGGGACTTTGGAGAATTTCCCCTTGGGTAAAACCTGGGGCTCTCTCTCTTGGTTGAGCTGAGTTATCTTACTTCCCAAAAGGAGAGCTCATTCACTCTGTGTAATGTCTAGCATATACTCTCATATAATTATAATCATAGATAACCAATATAGTACTCACTATGTTTATCTCATGTGATTCTCACAACTCTGGCAGTTAGATGCTCTTATTATCTCCATTTTACAGATAAGAAAACTGAGGCAGAGTATAGCAACATACCCAAGATCACAAAGCTAGTAACTATCTGAGCATAGACTTGAACCCAGGTATCCCTGACTCCAGGCCCAGCGCTCTATCTAATAAATCACCCAATTCTCCCTGCAACATACGGTGGGTCCCTAAAGTCTGGTCACACAGAAAATTAATTAACTATGCATATTTTCAAGAAATGCATGAAATTCTCGGCAATGTTTTGTTTAATTAGTATAAATTTTAGCCACAACAATTTCATATGGAATAAAAGCTTTCATTAGCTATTGGGGACTATTTTCCATATTAATGAGATTAATTAAATTAATTAATGAGATTTCCTATGTGTATCCTACGTCTTCCTATGAAATCTCATTTATGCTAATTAAATAAAATGTTGTTGGAAATTTCATTCATTTCATTTCTTGAAAATATGCCCAGTTCATTTTGCCACATAGAAGAGTTGGGGAAAGGGGGATGAGTGGTGGGGTGATGGAGGGGAGGGCAGGGTGGGGGGGAGGGCTGATGAATGTTCACATTTCTGTAGAGGGATAGGACAGGGTGGAGAGTGGAGGGGCAGGATAGGAA
>CM053586.1:197638054-197650164 GCA_028646515.1 Pseudochirops corinnae
AGAATAGACTGGGGGAGGGGGGACACACTGGGATGGCTGTTTTGGGGCGGTGGGTGGGGGAAAGAGGGGGAGAAAATATATAACTCAAAATCTTGTGGAAATGAATGATGCAAACTATAATAAAATTTAAAAAAAACAAATAAATAAATAAATAAAAAGAAAATATGCCCAGTTAATGGTATTGCCTATGTGTCCAGACTTTAGGGACACCCTTGTATGTAAACATATGTATACTTTTTCTGTTTGCTATCTCTTTGGATAAATGGGCTCATTGTTATTTGTGTTTACTGTGGAACTGGCATTTGGTAGGGAGTCAAACCTTGGATATGTAGCTTGGAGCCCTGCTTTCCCATTAAGGGACAGCAATCAGAAAGGCAGCCTAAACAAAAATGACTTCTAGACTAATACTAGCCCAGCATTCCCTCTTTCTGATGAAAGCATAGTGGGCAGCCTCTGGCCCCAGGCTCCTGCTTTCCCTCCTGGCAAGAAACAGTCTCCCTTGGAGAAGGATAAAGGAAGATGACTCAAGAGATATCTAGGCTTGCCTCCCTTAAAGCCACATCCAGACGAATCCATGAGGATATAGAAGCCAAACAACACAACCTTACATGCCACATCCTAATAACCACAACAATGTAAATGGAAAGAATACCAATAAACAATCAAAATTTTACAACGAAACAAAAAACATTATGATGAAACAAAACATTATAACACAATTGTAATTACCAAGCTGGGCCTCAAAAAAGAGATATGAGAATGCTCTTCAACCTCTTCTTTGCAAAGGTGGGGCATTATGGGTGCAGAACACATCCTACAATGTCATATTTGATTAATATATTGTTTAATTTTGCTGAGCTATTTTTCCTCCTTTTTTATTATTTTTATAAGGGATGGATCTCTGAGAGGGAGAAGAAGTCCATGAGTACATAAGAATGAAAAACTATATTGTTATATTGAGAAATAAAGGTGATATAAAATCAAAAGCTAACAATAATAATGCAAAAATATTTTGAAAGCTAAATGTTAGTAAAATATTATCCAAATGCCATTCTTGTGAGGTAAATGCTGTAATAGTAATGGAATTTGAAGTTCCCTTTGTATTGCTAAGCTAAGAGGTACTTAGCACCTAGTTTCAAATTAAGCCTCTGTTCAAGAAACAGAAGGTATAAACCCCTGTTGCTGATGTAACAGGAAGGAGTTGAACAGGGAGGAGTTATACCAAATTTAAGGAAGAGCACAAGCTGGATAGTCAGAACTTCTTGGGATAAACTTCGTGGAGGCAGAGCAGCTGCTGCCGAAAAGAGAGAGATTTCTCTCAGTGAACATCCGGAAGCTGGGCTGCCACTGCTGGACTGGAGACTGAACTGAGAATTGAGAAGAATTGAGAAGAGAAATGAGAATTCCTTGGAACAAGCTGCATGGAGGCTAGATAAAGTGATTTTGATTTTGAGAACCGAGTTTATGGTACTGAGGATTTCCAAGGGCCAACTAGAGATGCTGAGGCTGCTGAGGATTTCTGAAGACCAGCCAGAGCTGCCAGCCAGAGCAGCCAGAGGAAGCATGACTATGGTGTCAATACTTTGTGTGTCTGTGGTTCTATTAAGTTTTCTCTTCCCAGGAACAGAAACTGTGAAGAACTTGAGGTAGACTGGACACCGTAAGCTTCACTATGGAGCAGGAACTGCGCAGAGAGCTGGACGAGGAGCTGGGAGCTGTCTGCCTTTGAACTCAGGTGGCAGTTGGTTAGATTTGGGCGAGAGCTGGGACCATGGAAGAGGAACCATGGAAGCTAAAAGCCTGCCCAGAGTCAAGATGAAAAGAACTCTCCATGGGTACTGAATAATGACTGATGAAATTGACTGAGTAGTGACTGATGAAATTGTAATTTACTAGTGACCTAGGGGTGGATGGCTTCTGTACTTCCCACTACCCCTTAAGAGGGTACTGAGTGGTGACTATTGAAGTTGTAACTTGATTGAGGCCTTGTCTCCCTAAGAATGATTGAGTTAAGGATTAAGGAGGCTGGCCTTCTTAAGACTGAATGAATTAAGGACTTAACTAATGACTGATTGTCTAAATGAATGCACCTTGTTTAAAAGAGCACCACTGAATGATTGAGTTACTAAGTGATTGATTGACTAAATGACTGTACTTTGTTTAAACTATGTGACCACTTTGGTGAAAACTATGTGGACATTTTAGTGATAAGCTGTTAAGTTATTATGTTATTGTGAATGCTGTATTTTTATTTTCTGTGATAAGTTGTAACATTCTGAATGATATACCTTGGTTTTCTGTGAACGTCTTGCTCTGATTTGTAGAGAGTTTGCTATAATATGTAAGCTTCACAGCAGCAGCCCTCTGGAAAGCTCCTTGTGTGTGGCTTTACAAATGCCCATGAAACTAAGTCTTTCTAATCTTCCAAGAACTCTCCTGAAATAACCAGCAATCTCTCTCCTCTAGCACAGCCTTGCTCAGGAAATTTTAGGGGAAATCAGGTGTCACTTAATAGCCAAAAAATTCCAGCTCTTGATCACTGACTTCACATTTCTTGCCATCCACATTCTGAAAAAGGCCACAATTTTAAGAAAGGGGGGATGAAGAATAAGGACAAGGCAGGGAGCAAGAAAAGGAAGAAGTGTCAGAAAAATAAAGATTAGAGAATTAGGGGGAAAACAGTAAAGAACCTTGTCCCAGAAACTTGGCAAGAAAAAAGTTTCAAGACAGACAGCCAAGTCAGCAACATCCAATGCAGCAGAAAGGTTACAGAGGATGAAGATGAAGGAAAGGGAAGACACAGATATGGGAAGAAGAAACCCACTGGGTAATCTTCATAAAAGCACTCCTGGGAAAGTCCTTAAAGTAGTAGTTGAAGGCTAAAGTGGAAAGCCACACTGGGGTGACTTAACAATGAAGCCATACTGGAGTGAGTTAACAATGAAATATGAAGAGATGAGAGATAATGGACAGAAAGTGCCAACTATCCATTCCAAGAGTCTAGAAGCAAAATAGAAAAGGAGATGTGGATGTTGATTTATTTTTGCTTAATTGTATTTATTTGTCACAATAGAAGAGAGATAAGTTACTGGATAGTGATAGAGAGGACAGAAAAAGAAAAAGAAAGAAAACATCACTAAAATACTTAAAAACAAATAGAATACAAAGTTTGGAAGGAGCCCTAAACAAAGCAAGCTCTCTGTCCTTCTGGCCTCCTTCTCCCATTGATGGGCTCCTTCTGGGGAGGGGCCCAACCTAGCCACTCTTCATTCTCTTCCCAGCTCTGATTCTGTCTTTAGAGTCGCCACTGCCTTCGCTATCACCATTTCTTTTGTAACATAAAGAAAGAAAAAATGTCTTTCTTTTTTGCTTTGTATTGGAATCCCCAACATTTAGCACAGTACCTGGACTGTAATAAGCGTTTAATAAATGTTTGCTGGCCTGCCTGCCTAAAACAAGTTGTACATAACAAGGAGTTCAGTTCCACATACAATCCTCTCTTCTGTAGTTTTGTCATTTTGGACAATGACACGTTCACATGTGGAAGTAGGATCCCTAGGCCTGACTTAGTTATGTTTCTAGAGAGATTGATATCACTATAAAAACCTGTCATTAGACTAGGTACTGTTAAACTTAAAGAAATTATGGGAAAATTTGGGACAGAATGCTGTCCCTACGTAGGATATCTGAAAACATGGCCAAGTAATACTTGTTCCTATTGAGCACTGGGCTTTGCTAACCATACCTTCATCAGTCTCCTAATTTTGTACTAACCCTCATTCACTTTTCAACTCTATAGCATTCCTAATGCATTCCTTGTCTTCTCAACCAAGCTGTAAGACTATAAATTGGCCAACCATACTTCATTTGAGGGAAGGACATGTCCGTGAGCCCCAACTGTGTGGTCACGGTGGGATTTCCCTTGTGATAACAGGTAAAACATTTTGCAAACCTTGAAGTGCTATCGTAAATATCAGCTGCTATTATTATTACTGTTATTCTGTACATAAAAAATAAAAAATATCTTGGCCAAGTCAGAAAAAAAATGTAACATGCTAAATTAATTCTTTTCTCAGTTGTGGTGCTATATCTTCAATGGAGCAGTGCATCAACTTTGGTAAGCCATGTTGGGACATCTTCTTTCACTGACACCCCTGGGCCCCAGCCTATGTTACAAAGACCTCTGGAAATCTCAAAGTAAAGGTTTGATGGAAGCTGGGTTGTCTGAACTGAAAAAAGAAAAAAAATTAAAAGCTAGCTTTTCTAACACTTTCTTCTGAAAGAGACCTCAGAAAACAGGCGAGTGAACAATTTTTCCCTATCTCTATACAAGCTACTCAATGAGAGATTACTTGAGAATTTCAGTAGCTACTTTTCTCTCCCTAATCCCCCCAGTGGTTCTTTCTCATAATCCCCTAGTTATGGGAGAGATTTCTTATAATTTCTTCCAAGAATTTGTTTCTCTCTTCTAGTCTTGGTAGCTGGCTTTGTCTGTATGTCTGTTTACTGGCTGTGCCTACTGCTGGTTAGCTTTGATTCTCAACTCAGCAGTGTCTCTTTTGTGCTGTACATGCACTATCCACATATCTCTACCATGTCTTTGTGTGATCCAATTTCCAGAATAAAAAGTGTTTTCTGAGCTTACCTGCCTAATCTTAGGGATGGAAGTGTTTTTCAAATTATTTGTAACAAAAAGCTACAAAGCTCTTTCCTCTAAGTAGCTATAAGAGTACTTTAAATTAGCTAGGAGAACAGAAAGTGAACTAGCAGAAAACCACCAGCTAGGGAGCGGGAAAAAAATCAAACGACAAACCTTCCACAAAAGAGTTAAATTTATGTAAACAGCAACCTCAAATTCAAACAAGTAGTGAGACTGTATCAAAGTCACAATCATGACAGATCCCCCCAAAAAAGGCTGCCCACCTACCATACAACAGAGAGTTTTAGGGTTTTTTTTTCAGGTTTATATGATTTAAGTGAGAAGGAATAAAAAAATTGTAGTTAGTTTAAAAAGAAAGTAGGAATTTCCTAATTTAAGCAAAGATCTGGCCTGATCTGGTCAATCAATGAAAAGAGAGATATAATGCAAATTATAATGAGGAAAGACTCTGGATTTATTTCTGTATTAACAGATCATTATTTGATCTATTAGATAGATCATTAGATTTGAAATCAATCAATTTAAATATTTGCAAATAGCCTTATCCCTTTAAACTCTCTTTCATAGTGATTGTGAGATGCAGGAGTTCCTTCAAACTCTATACTGGCATAATTTATTATTAAAAGCAATTTAAATTAAATTCTCTCTCCTGGGGGCTAAGGCTACCAGAAGAAGAAATAATAAAAAGGTCCAACATACGAAAACTGTTTATGGCTGAACTTTTTCTAGTGGAAAAGAATTGGAAATAACGTAAACCCTCACCAACTGGGGAATGACTAAACAACCTAAAATTTCAAAATTAATGCTACATTTTTAGTAGGAAAAGTCTCAACCACCCATGAGCTAGTCTGAAGAAAGTAATTTGGTTGAACTCAATTATTTGGCAAATTAAAGGAATTTTGTATATATGTAATCATATTTTATCTAAGAACCTAGAAATAATCAGGTAAAGAAAACATATTTGAAATAACTCATTCATCCTAAATATAGAAAGTATGCTAAACTGAAGACAGAAACAATGGGGAAAAGAAAACTAGAACAAACAAGAAAAGGGAAACACAAGAAACATGATTTAGCAGCAGAAAAGTTTTAAGGTTAGGTAATTAACCATAGTGTGCTAAAGGGAAATATTAGAGACATGCCAGAAGAAAGACAGCAACTTAAACCGATTTTATCTAAATTTTAAGACATTTGCAAGTTACTGGAAATTCAGAAAATTGAATGAAAAAAAGAAGATGCACAGAAAAGCTTCTATCACTTATAAACTTTTTGGGATAGGAGAGATGATCTTTGAAAACCATTTCTTCCTCTCCAAGTCTTTGGGGGTAGGAAGTATTTGAAGATTTTCATTTCAACCTCAAAGATGGCAGTACCCCATCAAAATTCATAATGTGGGAAAAGTCCATAAGAGTGAAAAGGACAGCTCACCTTTTAAATAAATATAAAAATAAATTTATTTAAGTGTCTAAACAGTTTCTATAAAATAATACTGCATGTAGGTCTGTAGGATGTGTGGAAGTTCATCTCTGCAGGAAAGCAGAATTCTGCTAGAATTAATAAAAGTCTCTGGAATAACTTGCTCCTAGGTTTGGTGGCCCTCTATCTATAAATAAACATGTACCAGTTTTACAAGACAAACTGTAAAGGATATCTATACAGGGCAAAGCTGATTCAACAACCTTTTCATTGTCCATATGAATAGATAAAACAGAATGTTAATAAAATAATTAACATCTGAGTTGAAACTGAACTAAATGGCTAGATGTTTCAGGAAAACTGGATTTATTCCACAATGAATTTTTCCCCCACTGAATTTTAATGGGCAGGTAATTCTTTGATTTCTAAGGGGTTGATAATCATTGTCTTTAACTATTGTAAGGCATTAATGAAATGTGTCAAAGCCTTCCACATGCATAATGCAAGTTATCCTGCCCATAGAACTAGAAGAACCCTGACAACCTAAGCAACTTGGTGATGGGGTCAAGGTAAAAGTACAGGGACATTAAGATTTCTTACAGCCCTACTCTAATGGTCCATAGCAGACTTTCCTCATCACAGTGATATAACAAGGCATTCCTATACAAATATATACCCCTCATACTGTCCCCTTCCAAAGGGCCAATAGCCCAACCATTGCCTCTGCCTGGGTCATTTGAATCCCCAGGTTAAAGGCACCAAAAGATAAATCCAGTGGTGGGTAGACCATCCACTGGAGAAGACGAATTGTTACTTCAGGGTATAGAAGGAGACACACATGATCCTCTCCTAAGTCACAAATTAACTTTAGGTCCTCAGCTGGATAGATAAGGCATTTGTCACTTTCATTTACCACATTGTCAAAGGTCTAAAATTTGACCAACTGATGAATCTATGAGTATGGGCCTTGCATATGGATGGCGGGGGGAGGGAGGGAGAGATATGGGAGGAATCCCATTATATTTCAAACCTCCCAAACATTACACAGATTAAACAGTCAGAAAAGGAGATCTGAATCCTAATAGGACAACATGGTTGTACTTGTATACCCGGTCCTCCAGGCAAGTGGCCTGCAAAAACAATTAATAGAGTGCATAAGAACCCCAAATAAGGTGAGGATCTGTCCAGCCAGATATATAACTGACTAAGTTTTGGTAAGCCTGGAGGCTGGATCTTAGGAGGCATCCCTATCTCGTTTACCTGTGCCTATCCTAGTTCTCCTCCAAGCATCTGTGTGGTCCATCTCTCCACAGCAAAAGGAAGTCTGCCTCATCATGAACCTTGAACCCTATAAGCTTCACCTGTACAAACCTAAGAAAAGTCACTGCCTCATAATCATAGATTGGGAGGAAGGATCTACGATGCAGAATGATTTCCTTTGTGCTCCAGAAGCACAAAAATCAGGAGGTATAGAAGTAAGCTTTGGTTGTGCTTCTAGAGAGATTGACATCATTGCATAAGTCTATGGTTTGAATAAGCATTAATAACATGGAAAAAAAAATCTATGAAGAAATATGTTCTAATGAGAAAGAATTTTGTCCCTAGGCAAGACAATGGAAAGGGTCTAGTCACTTTGCAATACTTGTTCCTACAATGCTCCAATCATAAGTCAATCACTGTGACCTGCTAATCATACCTTTATTAATTTGCAAATTTCATACTAACTTCCATTCATCTTTCAGTTCTGTACCATCTGTAATTTATTCTTCATCTTCTTAACCCAGTTGTATGACTATAAATTGGCCAGCCATACCACAGTTGAGAAGAGAATCACATTTTAATCAATCTCCTCTGTTCTAACCCCCATTAATCTTCCAGCTCTGTACCACCCTAATTTATTCTTTGTCTTCTCAACACGATTGTATGACTATAAATTGACCATACCACATAAATGGCCATACCACACTTATGAGAAAAACATAGATATGAGTCCTGCATGCATGTCCATTGTCAGATTCTCCCCATGTATACATGATTGATGAAAACACCTTGCCTAAGCCAGGAAAATTCAAAGTACTCAATTAATTCCTCAACATATATTTACTGATGATTGTTAAGTTCAAAATAAAATATTTTTTAAAAGAAAAGGGACACAGAATGAAGCTGCTATAAAGGCGGAGGACAGTTGTGAAGGTCTCAGGGGAAGTTAGAAGGGATGGGATCTAGAGTACATCTTTAGAGGGAGAAAAGAATATCTCTTCCCTTCAGCCTGGATAAAAGGATGAGAGGCTAGCTGTGAGGACAACACTTTACTGGAGAAGAAAAATGTAAATCAGTGAGGGAGCTCATACGTCACATTCTCAACCTTCACTATAAGGGTGAAGGTTCAGATTTTCAGTAAAGGCGGGGAAAAGGTTGAAGGAGAAATGAAATGTCTGGGGGAAATCAATAAGGAAAGAATAAAAGAAACGACCAGCAGCATTAAATCCTTCAGTACATAATACCCAGTTAAAGTTGGGGCTAGATCTAAAAATGCTGCCTTTTTTTTCATTTCTTCTTCCAGATTGTCCTTCACGTCTGTGTATTTGCATTCCCAATCAGTCATTCTCTCCTTTGTTTCACTGGAGAGACTTACCACCATGGTTTCAAGTTTCCCTGTTATGCCAATTATTTCTGTTGTACCTGCCATAAATTCTGCTTTCATGATTCTTATTTCTCTTTCAAACCATTTAGGAACTTCCTGCTATGGTTCCTTGCTCTTTTGGGAATCCACAGGGTCCTTTGGCTCATCAGGTCTGGATTCATTTTCCTTTGTCTTAAAATATTTATCCAAAGATACCTATTTTCTTTTACCTGATCTAGAGTCCATATTCCTTTCTGTTACTGATATCTGCTTGCGATCAAAATGTTTCAGTTCATTCTTTTCCTTCTGAAAGCTTTAGCAATCAGTCTTTTTTCCCTTATTTTCTCATATTGCTGAGTTTCTGACTTCTTTCCCTTTGACTTCCTTTGGGAAGTCTTCCTTTAAAAGCTTCCTTTGGGGTCTAAACCTTTAAAGCCCTCTTAGACTCCTTACATTCAGTGAAATTCACAATTTTGCCAGCTTTATTATCTTCCCCAAGTGACTTCAGGGGAGGTGGCGGGGGAGAGACCAGAACTGGACCCAGCTGAATGTTGGGCCCTTTACTTCAGACAGGCCTGGTGTATGCTCACACACTCAATCTGGTATCCTGCCCCAGATCCCTCTGTTCCTCAGTTCTCTAGCTGAGTACCGTTGCAACACAGAACACTGCCAGTCCCAGCAGCACAGGGAAGAGCTAGAGAAGGTAAGAGTTGAGTTTTGTTGCAAGCCTGTGCATAGGAGGTACTGAATGAGCATGTTAGGGGTTAGAGATTGACTTCCTGTGCTGTTAATTCATCAGATTCTTACCTCCTGAGGGTTCCTGGGTATCCTAGATTGTGGAGTCAGTTGAAATTGCTTTATCTCTGTTGCAAAATTCCTATTTTGGAGACGTTTGCAAGTTCATGAGGATTGGAGAAAATATTTAGTCCTCCATCTTGATGGTCATGTGATCCAGAAATCTGAAATAATAGTCTAGGCATGAGATAACAAGGGCTGGAACTAGTGTGGGGACATTAAGAATGGAGTGAAAGGGCAGGGGATGGCCAAACAAATTCTGGTATCTGAATGTGATAGAATATTATTGTCCCATAAAAAAAGGATAAATATAGGAATTCAGAGAAACTAGGGAAAGAAATATAAAAACTGATGAAGAATGAAGGAAACAGAACCAGGAAAATAATTGACACGATGACTATAATAAGGTATAAATGAAAAGAGCACAATACTATATAACTATATTGGCCGCAAGAGATGAGGAAATGTACTTCCTTCCTTTCGCTAGTGAGTTGAGGTACTATGGGTTTATCATGGTTTGTGGACTGTTAGACCCAACTGCTGCACTGGGTAGTAGTTTTGCTTAACTTTTTTTTCTTGGTCAGGAGAGCGGGTTCTCTAGTTGTGTGTGGGGTGTGTTGGTGGGGGGAAAGAGAACAGCACAGGTATATCCAGAAATGACTATGACATAAAAAAGAGATAAATAAAAATCATTTTAATAATGAAAGAGATAAAGAACAAGGAGAGACAGTGTGAAGAAGGAGCTATAAACTTCAGTAACCAGGTGAATATGGGAATGAGGAGGAGGGAGTCTGAGAAGATTCAGAGGCTTCCTCACCAGTGACTGGAAGATTGGCGATACTATCAAGAAAAAGGAATACGTCAGGAGGAAGAGTCAGATTTTGATGGGAAGGAACGCACTCCCTCCCTCCAAACTTTCAGGAGGCCCCAAAGGTCACCTTGTCTCTCTCAACCCTTTCTGCTCTAAATAACAGCTTCCAAAAACAGAAAAGCTGTTTCTGCTTCCTCCTCCTTTCTCCCCATCTGTACATCCAAAGGTTCTACATTCAAAACAGCATTTTCCTCAGAACACCCATTAACCCAGGCATCGGCTCTACCTATCAAAAGCTACAAGCTTTCTTTGACGCTAAGGTGCTTAACAATCTTGCTGCCCTTTCCATCTTCATAGCATATCATAAAGGGTGACTAATTGCTCTTTGCTAGGTTCCTCGCAGGACTTAGAGGAGAGGATGGATGCTCCCCATTTGTTAAGCTGAGGGAAGGGGACCTGAATTACAGAGGAAGCCTGAGTCAGAGGTAGGATCAGCACTCAGGATTTGTGTGTGTGTGTGTGTGTGTGTGTGTGTGTGTGTGTGTGTGTTTCCTAGTCCTCCTCGTCCTTTGTCACTGCTCCTTTGTTTCCCAACTCAGAATGAGATCATAGCTGGGGTCTACTCTGACCTATAATGAAATGCCAAGAACACAAGAGGAAACACATCCACACCCACACACACACACCAGATACTGTGACATCATAAGGGACCCCGGTCTTTAAGTCAGAAAATTTAAGCTTGAGCTCCTCACACTTATTAGCTATATGACCCTGGACAAGTCACTTAATTCCTGTGCCTGATACTCCTCATTTGTGAAAAATAAAAGAGAGATTGATGGATGGATGGTCATCAGTGAATAAACATTTATTAAGTGCTTACTGTGTGCACTGGGCACTGGGCTAAGTGCTGGCGATGCCACGAAAAGCAGAAGATGGGCCCCGCCCTTGAGTTCCCAACCTAAGAGACAGCATTTAGTAAGGGCTTAAATCATACTGCATATCCCAACAATGACTGAAGTGCTTTGTAACTCAAGCGCTCGAGAAATAGAAGTGATTGTTACTGTACACAACTGAGAATAAGAGAGAAAAGGGGCCAAAGAAAGGAATTCCCTAAGAGGCGCCTCGCTTACAGAAGGAGACAGAAGCAGTCTCCCTGATCTATTCTCTCTCACACACACCTGGCAAGGCGTCCTAAGAAATGCGCTTCTTGGGCATGCCAGTCCACACTCCTGAAAGGTGTGGCACTAAGAGCCTGGGAGAACATGCAAGTGCAAAGACTAAGTCCAAGGTGTCATTGAGAAAATGCAGCCTTCCAGATGTGGAGAAGTTGCTGCAAGGGCATCTAAATAAGGGAGATGGAACTCTCCAGGCAGCCAGCTAACAAGTAGCAGAAATCCCTGTACCCTGAAAGCCAAAGCCCTCCTTTCCTGTCTTCCACCTTCAGTTACCCATGCACACTGGTATCTCACTGGCAGAACAGCTCTGGTGTACTATGGAACTCCTCATTTCTGTTTTTCCATTCATGATGGGGAGAGCACTGTTGCTAGGTACCACATGGATTAAAAAGTTCTATGCTTGGAGTCAGGAAGACCTGAGTTCAAATCCTGTCTCTGAGAATCACTTAACTAACATCAGATTCAGTTTTGTTATCTGTAAAATGAGGAGGTTGGACTCAGTGGCCTCTAAGGTCCCCTTCCAGCTCTAAATCTACAGTAGTTCTATGAGTCAGGAGGCCTGAATTTGACTGCCAGGTCAGAGCTGCCGTGAGGCCTGCCCTAAGCCTCTATATGGACTGATGCTAAGCA
>CM053586.1:197650264-197687472 GCA_028646515.1 Pseudochirops corinnae
GCAGAACCAGGCAAAACCTGTACACAATCACAGACACATCGTACATATGATGACCAACCTTGATAAACTGGACTATCCTCAACAATGCACAGCTAAAGACAACTCTACAAGCCTCAAGAAGGAAGGAGATACCTAAACTCAGAGAAAGATATAGAAAGACTATAGTTTAAATGGAGACTGAAGCAAAACTCGTTATCGTCCTCTTTTATGTCTGGTTTTGCTTTTTTTTTTTTCTTTTTCTTTTCCCAGTGATCACTCATTGGTTACAGCCCTTCTGTATGACCAAACTATTGTACAATGTGAAAGTATTTGCAGCTCCTATACATGATTGCACGCCACCATGGGGGGGGGGAGAAGGGAGGGGAGAAAATCTGAAACTCAAGTGACTGTGGAACTGAATCTTGTAAATTAAAAGTAAATGAGTAAATAAAAAAAAAAAGTGGAAAAAAAATTAAAAAAAATAAAAAATAAAAAAATAAAAAATAAAAAATAAAATAAAATTAGAATCTGTTTTCAGTTAGAAAAAAAAAATCCTCTAAGCCTCAAGGCCCTCACCTATAAAAGAAATATAAGTAATATATTCACCCCCTATCTGAGGCTCTTGGTCAGACTCGGCACCTTAAGGAGGAAGGGGGAAGGAGAGGTGTCACAAAGACAGGTGTGGCTAGACTAAAGGATGTATCCATAAAAATGACCACTAAGCACCAAAGGAATTTTACCAGTCTCTAAGTGGAGCTGCACCAGCCTCTTCTCAATTGGTATTTTTAAAGGTGCCTGGGGGGGGGTGCTTACCCTGCCTTTGTTAAGAATACCGGCTACTTACTCCCCTAAGTATTAAGTAGAGCAAGCCCCAACTGCTAAAAGCCAATAAGGTCAGTTTGCAGGTCTGGCTGGAACTAAGCCACTCTGTGGTGTGTTCTGACTCAGGGCAAACAGGACCTGGTCCAGGCTGGCACACACCTTTGACATATATTTTGTCAATAGCAATAAGGTAGAGCCAGGTAAATCACCTGTAGTGAACACTCAGGTCCCACCCCGGACACATCCTAGCTATGTGACCGACCCTGAGCAAGACACTTAATCTCTCCGTGGCAGTAATCTCTCCCAATGGTAAAGAGCATTTCGCCACCGACAATTTCCCTATATCAGTGCAATCACAGGTCTGGTCCCTATCCCTGCCTCTCAACTACCTATAACACAAGCTTCTTCCTTAAATACAGGAATGGACCAATAAGTACTCCACAGGATTCTTGGAAATGTGAATTATTCTCCCGAGCTTAAGAATTGCAGTAGAGAAGAAAAATGGCTAGAGCTCTGGGCTTGGAGTCAGGAGGCCCAGGGCTCAAAACCCTCCTAATACTTAGTAGTTGTAAGACCCTGGACAAGTCACAACTTCTCATATGCCTCAACCAATTCCTGGACTTACGT
This sequence comes from Pseudochirops corinnae, assembly GCA_028646515.1. Lineage (NCBI taxonomy): Eukaryota > Metazoa > Chordata > Mammalia > Diprotodontia > Pseudocheiridae > Pseudochirops > Pseudochirops corinnae. The sequence goes on from CM053586.1 coordinate 197,651,693, forward strand.
AGATACACAAGATACAAGCACAGATACAGTGTGCATTGGGGAGAGTGTTTTGTGCCAGAAGTGACTAAACGGCAGCTCCTTCCCAAACATAGGTACACAGGCCCCTCTGGATGCTCTCCTCAAAGGCCCTGTCCACCATGGCTATGGAGAAGCAAGCATCTTGGACAGAGCACCTAGGAAGAAGGCAGGTCAGCTCTCTTTCCTAGCAGCCTTGCTCAGCTTCCTCAGAAGACCTGGAGACACTTGAGGGCAATGATGTTCAAATTATATAATCATTTGGTGTTTCTCCTATACCATATATGTGTGTGTATCTATATATACACACATATATATGCTTATAAACACGTTAGTTATAATGACTCTAATGCTGAATCATTTGGTGTTTCTCCTATACCGTATATATGCTTCTATAATCATATGCTAATTATAATGCCTATAATTTATGCTTAGTAATTTGGTGTTTCTCCTATACCATCCTGGTTTGGAGATGCACTCCTTTCCTGAGACTGTACACACAAACACACACACACCCCAGGAGCCCACACAATACCCAGGTAATGTCAAGCATTTAATATCATGCTATCTAACTTGATCATTAGCAACCCTAGAAAGCAGGAGCTATTGTTATACCCATTTCACATATGAGGAAACTGAGACTGAATCCCAATCTTTCAAGACTAATCACTCAAACTGATGCCCTTAACAATGACTTTAGCTTCCTGGACACCATATCCAAGATGCTACTCTACAGAATGTCAGAGCTCGTTGGGACCTTAGAGGAGGGCATCTAGAGGGGCCAACAAGAATGTGGAGGCTCGAGATCATGTCAGACATAGCCTGGAGAAGAGAAGACTTGAGGACAAGGGAATGACAGTTTTCTTCAAGTTAGGGAGAAGAGGGATGAGGCTTGTTGTTTGGTCTCAGAGGGAGGAATGTAGAGCTATGAATGAAAGTTGCCAAAAGGCAGCTCTCAGCTCTTATAAGGAGAAACTTCCTAATCATTAGAGCTATCCAAAAGTGAATGTCTCTGAAAGTACCAGGTTCCTCTCCAACTCAAATAAAAGAACAGGTTTCAAGCAAAGTCGGCATGAGTTCTGGTATGAAGTTAGACTGGCTGACCTCTGAGGTTCCTTCCTTAGATTCTGTTTTAGTAGTAAGAACACTTAGCCCAGCCCTTCAATGAACAGATGAGGATACTTGGGCGCAGAGAGGTGAATGGAATTGTGTTCTGCCCCACACCCCACCCTGTCAGCCAGAGGACCACATGAGTGACCCAAAGGATTCTAACTTCAATGGAGCAAGGGAAGGAAAGTGAATCACAATCCAGCAAACTGACTTTTCCTTCTTGAAGTTCAAAGGTTTAGGGATGCCTATTCATCCTCAGTGCAGACTCAGGACACCATCCTCAAAGTATAGAGAATATGTCCACAGCAGTGGCACAGGGCCTGAATTTGGTCTGAGCCAGGTCCAGAACCAAAGGCTTCCAACCCAAAGTCCTTTCTAACACTGAGATTCTAAAGAAAGCAGGAAGGAGTTCTCAGACCCTTCTAGAGAAATCTCAATTAGTAATTCAACTCAACATGCTTTTATTATGCAGCTACTAAATAAAAATAAATGTGAAAGGAGGTTCAGTGAATATCCCAAAGTCTGATGCAGCATTCACATGTGACTTTTCTCGCAGCAATAATATTCTATGACACATAAAGATGGATGTTTACTCTTATCGGTAAGGTGTTATTTCAGTTATTTGATAGATAACAAAAACTACAAGAAGAACAAAAATCCCATGGTGAGTTGTTTGTAGTTTTGTCAATACAAAGGCCAGGGCTCCAGAAACGGCAGTGGTCCCTTCTTTGGGTTTTCCTCAATAACTGCAAATGTGCCATTTATGTTCTGACCTTTTTTGGGGTTAGGATGGCTTGAAAGATTGGGATTCAGTCTCAGTTTCCTCATATGTGAAATGGGTATAACAATAGCTCCTGCTTTCTAGGGTTGCTGATGATCAAGTTAGATAGCATGATATTAAATGCTTGATACTACCTGGGTATTGTGTGGGCTCCTGAGGTGTGTGTGTTTGTGTGTACAGTCTCAGGAAAGGAGTGCATCTCCAAACCAGGACGGTATAGGAGAAACACCTATTATTTCTAAAGTCCCAAACACAGAAAACAGAAAACCCACAACCAAATGGGCATTCCACTACCTTGTGAATAATAGCTCCCCAAATCTCCTGATAGATTTTCTCTGGGCCCCACGTAGTTCCCCAACACTTACTAGGATTTGTGACTCTACCAGCAGCATCCACAGTTAAAGAGCTATCGTCCTCAAATTTCACTGGTGGCCTGATGATAACTATTGTCAGGCTCTATGCTTACTTTTGGAGGACCCAAAGACAAGAACAAGACTTTACTTGACCTCCGGGAGCTTACATTCTATTATTGAATACAACATGTGCACATAAGGAAATACAAGATATATTCCAGTGGATCTGTGATTTCCTCAAGTGGAGTCCTCTCCAATCATGCAAATCTCAAGTAGGTGAGAACATATATCCCTGCCCGTAAGTTCACCATGGTGGAGAAGTCCACCCAAAGTGCCAGTGAAAGGGTACCAGTGGAGTCCTACATCTATTCACTTTTCATTCTTCCTTGCTGCAACATGATCAGCTCATTGTTCTCTTCCCATCATACACTAAAATTCCTTGGTTTAACTATTATTCTTTGGAGTTCCTCATTGGTTACATGCTTCACTCTACTTACACCCACTCATGGGTCTCCCCATTGCCTTCTGGGTGATGCTTGTTTTTAACTCTTGGAGGCAATTAGCTGTATTTCCCATCCCATTACTAAACACTGGTACAATGTTAATATTAAAAAGATTGGCCTTTCGCTTTCCTGGGAAGCCTGGGGTCATCAAAGGAACTTTGAAATTTCCCCAAAGCAATTTAGTCTACTTTTGTTTTATTCTGGGCCCAGCTGATTATCCAACTATACTATCTTCCCAATATACATACTGATGAACAAACTCTATTCAATGTCCATCTAAATGCATATTGAAATCCAGGCAACAGATGTTCATTTCATCCATTTGGATTCTTCCATGTGGATGAACAGGTCAAAATCCTTTGAAAGATTACAGATCTCTTCCAGTATTCTCTGCGATGATATAATCAGCACAAGGCTATCTGCAAACAGGAACTTAACATCCACAGGGAAACCCTCTTCAAACTTGTATAAATACAAGATATGTACAAAGTAAATACAAAGAAATCTCTGGGAGCACAAACAAATGGGGGGGAAAGGAGAAGGGGAGCAGACTCCATCCCCACCACCACCATCACCACTAGTGGGAAATCAGGAAAGGTCTCTCAAAGGAAGTGACGCTTGAGCTAAGGTTGAAAGGAAGCTAGAAGTTTCAAGAGATCAGGAAGGCAAGCATTCCAGGCTGGGTAACAGCGTAGGCAAAGACTCCAAGGCAAGAGTCGATCAAAGACAGGTATAAGGTCCCTTGACTCCCCTTGACTCCAGATCCACCATGCTTTCCACTGTAGCACATAGATTTTTGACCAAGATTATGAAGGACAGGTCATCTTCACCCCTTTTTCTCCACCCAAAAACACTCTCACCCCTATACTTTCTGAAATTTTATCAATTAGAGATTAATTTGAGTTGATTTCTTCAAGTAGCTTTCCTGTTCTAGGACTCCATATGGCACATTGTTGCATCTCTCTACTTTATAAATACTGTATTACTTTGTATTATTTTTGTGTAGATCTACCCTCCTAGACTGTGAGCTCCATGAGGGCAGGAACCATACAGACTCCCTATGGCCTTTCACGCATAGCACAGTACTCCACAAAGAATCTTGGAAAACAATTGCTGAATTCATTCAATAAAAATTTATTGGTCCTATTTGGTGGAAAGCAAGCAAACATTTCTGAGAGTTGGGGGATAGGGGAATTCTGTTGTTCACATTTTAGCACTTTCCTCCTAACACCCAGCTGAGATATAAGCAACTGAGGAATTTGAGAAGGGAAAGGAGAAACAAATATTCTGGAGAAGAGGGGGTCAGAGCTGTCTAGAGCAATACAGCAGCAGGTTTGGGGGCAGCCAGAAGGAAGCTCAGAGGAGTTAAGAGAGTAGCACAATCACTGCTTTGTCCCAATGAGGGGAGGGGAAAGGGGGTACCAGGAGATGAGAGAGCAGTGGTGGCAGAGAAGACAAGCTTTGACTGGCACTGAAAATTGCTCAGAGCCAGTGAAGCAGGAAGTGGGAGGTGAGGGGTGAGGGGACAGGGAGGAGGGAGGAACTAGTCTGCTGAATGAGTTAGCTTTTCCAACAAAAATTCATGGAATATTTCTCCTAGTGGAGCCCAAGATGCTATGAAATAAACAAAGATTTACAGTAGGAGCATTTTTTTTGTTATGCATGTGAAGTTTAATTAATTCCCAAGTATTTATTATGCAAGGCACTGGGCTTATATAAGCGAGGAGAGAGGTGATTCACCTTGCCCCTCCACACCCTCAGGTAACGTAGTCACACACACACACACACACACACACACACACACACACACACACACAATTTTAATCTGTAAACAAGGCAAACCTAATCCCTTCATGAGGCCAGAACACCCTTCTGATAATGTCAATAAGGGGACAACTTGACAAAATTAACCCTTGATGGCTTTAAATAGCTAAGCCCTAAGGAACCAAGGTAGTTGAGGCACTGGAGCGAGCTGACAAGTTAGAGAGAAGTTCTTTCTCCTACTCCTCCCCTCTCCCAATAGCTCAGGGAGCTTTGAAGGGAGATACTGTAGGAGGCAGCTAGGTGGCTCTGTGGATAGAATGCTGGATCTAGAGTCAGGAAGATCTGAATTCAAATCCAGCCTCAAAACCTCTATTAGCTGTGTGACCCTGGGCCAGTAAATCACTTAAACTCTGTTTGCCTTACCACTCTAGCATCGTTACCAAGAAAATCCCATGGCTGGACCATGGTATGGTCCATGTGGTCCTAAAGTGAAGGATACAACTAAACAACAACATTGTAGGTGAGGTAGGTAACACCAAATCAATCAGAGAGCAGACACACACCCTAGGCTGTCTTTAAGGGCACCTTCAGGAAAAGGGAGCGCTGGTGATTAAGAGTCTGAGAAGAGATGCTGAGGGTATGCTCAAACCAAGCTGGCTGTAAAATTTTATACTGATTGTCTAGACTTAAGAAAGTAATGGAGAAAATACAGGTTTAACTTGAAAGTGAATTGTGCGTACAATAAATATACGCACACCCTGCATGTAAATAATTCAGATTAAACTTAAAAGTGTGCTGTGCCTACAATATTTTTTCCATAGAGGCGGTTGTTAAACATTTAGTAGCACACACCTACAGGGAGCCTGCCAGGAAGAAAGACTGTACTCAGGGAGGGCTGCATGAGGACTCTCTGAAGAGAGAAAGGTCTTCTGGGCCCTGCATTATCAGTTACCATAAATGTATCCTACGCATGTGCCTCATTCCCATTAGATTCAAAGTTTGAACTCACTTTTTTCCAGAGAATCTTGTGCATTTATGTGAGAACATGCCTCGGATTTACTGAGGGAATGTTTTGGTCACTATTGCTTTTACTGCGCCATCTTGCTAATTGCCAAAGAGCTAATTACATCCGCTAAATTGTTCCCAGGAAGCATGGGGTGGGCACACTTGGGCTAGCTGCATGGACCCACAAAGAAAGGCAGTCCCTAAGAACTTGAGTTAGCAGCTGCCCTCTGGGACCAAGTTAGAGAATTAGCTCTGAGGCGTAGTTATATGTGGCATCTGCCCTGCCTCTACACCCTGCAGTACCTTGAGACTGCCATGTTCACCACTTTTGGAACCTAAGGACCTCTGGGCCTTGCAATGAATGTCTAGACCTTTCCATCTGCCCCGTCGAATTTGCTTTCATGTGGCGTTTCTTCCATTAGACGGTTAGCTAGGTGGCACAGTGGATAGAGTGCTGGGCCTCGAGTCAAGAGGACTCATCTTCCTGAGGTCAAATCTGGCCTCAGACACTTACTAGCTATGTGACCCTAGGCAAGTCACTTTACCCTTGCTTACCTCAAGAAGGAAATGGCAAACTACTCCAGAATCTTTGCCAAGAAACCCCCAAATGGGGTCACAAAGAGTTGGAAAAAACTGAACAACAGTAACAACTCCCCTCTTAAGAGTGTGAATACCATTGAGCAGAGTGGTCTCATTTTCTCTGTATCCTCAGCACATGGCATAGCAAAGAGGTGGGGAACCTGAGGCTACAAGGCCATATGTGGCCCTCTCGTCCTCAAGTGAACATTGCTCTGTAAATTTTGGATTCAGTCAAAGGGCTGCACTTGAAGACCTAGAGGGCCACGTGTGGCCTCAAGGCCACAGGTTCCCACCCCTGGCATAGTGCTCAGCACAGAATAAGCGCCCAAAGAGTGAATCTTTTCTCTTTTACAACCTTGTCCCCTCTTTCTTCACTTCTCTCTTCCTATTCAATATCTCCCATTCTGAAGTTTTGTTTCAGGCCTGCCTGTGGCATTTACAAACACTGCTCTGCTCTGTCCAGGGGTGTCCCAGGGCCAGTATGGTCAGGCTAAGGAGAGCTGACCATGAACATGTCAGTGTGGGCATTTAACAACAGCAGCTAGCATTCCCACAGCACCAAGGTATGACAGGCAACATGCCATGCACTTTACAAATATCTTATTTCATCCTCATGATCACCCTGGAAGATAGGTGCTGTTACCATCCCTGTTTTACAACTGGAGAAACTGAGGCAAACAGAGTTTGCTTAAGTGACTTCCCAAGACCACACCAAGTGTCTGAGGCTGGATTTGAACTCAAGTCTTTCTAACTCCAGGGCTAGCTGACACTGTGCCACTCTGATTTATTGTTTTGTTGATTGTTTAGACTTAGAAAGTGAGAAGAGAATAGGAATAATGCAAATTAAACTTAAAAGTGTGCTGTGCCTATAGAAGAGCCAGTTGTGAAATATTCACCAGCACCCTTCTGCTCTTTGCCCCAGGGACAAAGAGCTTCCCATCCCGGTTGGGCATTTCCACCCATCACCAGCACTTTACAGCTTTCAGCTGCTGGGATCTTCTTGAATGGAGCAGTCAATCAACGTACAAACACCAACTATGTACTAAGCTGTGAGGCAACAAAGACAAATATATACATACATATATATATATATATATATATATATATATATATATATATATATATATATATATATATATATATATATATACAATCCCTGTGTCCTTGAGGAGTCTACATATTCTCGAGGAACTCACGTGAAAGCATGTGTAACATAAGACAAAAAAATTAATAATATTTAATTAAGTAAAGATACAAAATAAGTTGTAATTCAACCACCAGGGAGTTAGGGAGGGAGCGCACTAGCTGTTTGGGAGGAGGGGAGAATCAGGGAAGACTTCCTGTAGAAGACGATACTTGAGCTAGGTCACCAAGAGCACCCTTGGGCCATTACAGGGTGGAAGGGAGAAGAGAGGAAAGGAGGAAGTTTGGGAGTCACAAGTATGATGTAGCATAAATATCAGAACAACCATTTATTTTCACTTGGGCAAGGAGTCCCCTTCCCCCAACTCATCCACCTCTGCCATCAGGTTCAAAAGTTGTCATCTAGCCGGTAGATAAGATCCCAAGTGTCCTTCATGGGTTTATTGCCACTCCCTCCTTGGCAAACACAAGCCTACTGCTTCTCTCTCTAAAGTCAGAGCCCTGTGACCTGCTGGGACATGATTTATTTACAAGTAGTTCCTCTGTAAGCAAAGGTATTTACAGAGAGGCCCTGAGAAGTTAGGCCTCCTAGGGTGGGTACAGGTACTAAACTCCCCTGATCTCCAATCTTCTTTATCAAGCCAGACTCGAGGGGTAAAAACAAAACAAAACAAAAAAACCAAGCTGAAGTCACTAACTGTCTCCTGACTTCCCATGCTGACAAACGGTGCCAGAGAGGAAGACTGTAAAGGAAAGGCCTCTTATGTAACCAAAAGGAGAGCAGTTTTGCAAAGAGCAGTCTATTTTTATAGGAATAATCAAGTAAATCATGAAACAAAGAAGCTGGAGTGCACACAATCCCAGAACTGAGTAACAGAGATGTGTGCGTGCTTAGTCACCCAAGCCCAATCGTGGACAGAGAGCTGTTTCCAATCCTTGACAAAGGAGGGGGTGGGAAGGGAGGGAGAGAGATACTAAAAGCAGACAGAGAGTCTAAGAGACCTTAAAGGAAATATAATTCAACCCCTTCCTTTTAAAGATGATAAAATGAGGTCTCTTCGAAGAGGCTGTCATTCAATGCTCACAGTCACCCAGGTATAAAGGAGCAAAAGCAGAATTTGAACCCAGATTCTCTGATTCCAAAGCCATTGCTCTTTCCATGGCAACTCATCTCCTTGGTATCAGAAAATAGACTGCTCTTTGCTGGCCTGCTCTCCTGTCAGTTACCAAAGAGGAACCTAACAAGATACCTAGCAGGCACTTAATGTTTGTCAAACTGAATTGATGCAAAGCAATTTGAGTTGGATTTTAAAGAATAGGCAGAATTTCAACAAGCCAAGAGTAAGCCTAAGGGAATTCAGAATAAAAAGGGGAGCTTAGAGGTCCAGGGATAGAGGACAGACAGGGGACAAACGGGAGTATTGGGAAAGAAGGCACAAGTAGTACAGTTTGGCTGCAGAGAGGGCGTGGAGAAGACTAATGTAAGAGGAAGGTGGAAAGGTAGGGTAGCACAGGACTTTGAATGTTACTCATTGGGCCACAGGGAGCCACTAGATTTTTGAACACAGGAGTAATATAGCTAGATTTTTGCATGAGAAAAATTATCCTGGTTAGGTATGAAAGGGTGAAAATGGACAGTGAAGAGGGGAAGACCTGTTAGAAGTTTATTTCTACTGGGGTGGATAGCAAGGAAGACCTTTGCTAGAATGTGGTGATGGGAAGAGAGATGCTGTGAAAATAGAATGAGTCATTTACCAGATTTGACAGGTGAAGAAGAGAACAGACCAAGATAAGCCTAAGGTTTTGTCATGAGTGAATGGTGGTGCCATATACAAATGAAATAGCGATTGGGGCAGCACTGGCCCTGGACTCAGGAGGACCTGAGTTCAAATTTGGCCTCAGGCACTTGACACACTAGTTGTGTGACTTTGGGTGAGTCACTTAACCCCAATTGCCCTCCAAAAAAAAAAAGCGAAAATAAAAATAAAAAATAAAATAGCAAAGTCAGAAAAAGGAGCACATTTAAAGAAGCTTCGTTTTGGACACGTTGACTCTGAGGTGCCAGTGGGTCATCCAGGCAGAATATCCTTTCATGTTATGCCATGTCAAGCTAGAATCTCTTCCTAAGCTGTAGACCTATAACTTACCTAACTGCACTCCGTTGTTGCTCCCAAATTCCTCACATTTTATCAAAATAGATTTTGTACTCTAAATTACTGAGCACATGACGTATTGTTAGTGACTCACTTCAGAGGGCGCAAGATACAGCAGTGTGGTTGCAGGCATTATTCTTAAGGACAGCTTCTAAAGAGGAAACCCTCCCTGGCCTAACTAGAAATTCTCATGTATGCCGGCACCCAAAGTGACCAGAGGAGAGAGTAGGGAACCAACCTCCTGTCTGAGGGTGTGTTGGGCAGTGCTGTCACAGCAGCAGCCCACATACATAAAGCTAAAGTCTACAGGATAATCTGAAAAGATAGACCCTCCTCCAGATCAGCAGTTCCTCAGAAAAGAATGGCCTTTCCTCTTCCTTCTGCTCCTCCCTCTCCCCAAATCACACTAAACACAAGGATTACCACATTAAAATTTACACATCTTTGCTGGCTCAAGGTCCGTCTGCCTACAGATATTCAGTATTAAGGTGAAAGTGAAAGGTTTTCTTTTTCCCATTGCTATGGGTTGTGTTTTTAACCCACTTAATTACAGGATAGAAGTGGCTCCTGGTCACTCCAAAGTCTTCTGAAGTGAATCGAGAAGTAAAGGTAGGGGCAGATATGCCAATCAACCCAATTATATGGAAACCATTTTGATACTTAAATTCAGAGCAACTCTTCACTCACTGAAGTCAGTTTCCCAAGCACCTCCAACAAGCCCCTGGTTGTTCGGCCTCTTTCAGGCCTGTCCAGCCTCTGATCAAACACCCCAGCTGTGTGTAAGAAGCACAGCCCAGTATTCCTGAAATAGGAACACCCAGACAGAAAGAGGCACACAAAGGGGCCTGAGCAGAGGCACTCACGAGTAACAAAGGAGGAGTCCTTTAAATAACAGAGTGGGGGAAGGAATGAAGGAATGAACTGATGTCTGGCTCTGATTCTAAGCTTCTGGATAACTGAAGACAGTACAAGTCCATAGCCTGCTGGTGGGTCTGCCTGCCACTAGTCTCCCTCCCCTCCAATCCATTCTCCACTGAGCTGTCAAACTGAGCTTTCTAAAGCACAGATCTGACCATGTCACCCGTGTCACTCATGTCACATTCAATAAACTCCCATGTCTTCAAATTACCTCCAGGATCCAATAGAAGATCCTCTGTTTGGCTTTCAAAGCTCTTTGAAACCTGGTTCCCTCCTCCCCACACACCTTTCCAATTTTCTTAAACTTTACTCCTTCTCCCTCCCCCCACCTACTCCACAACCCGACACAGGCTTTGAACAAAACATTTCATTTCCTGACCCATGCATTTTCACTAGCTGCTTCCCATATCTGGAATTCTCCCCCTCTGTCTCTGTCTACCAGGCTCCCTTCGAGTCTCGACCAAAATCATACCTTCAGCAAGAAGTCTTTCTCCCGTCACCCTGAATGCAGGAGCCTTCCCTCTGCTATTATCTCCAGTTTATCATGCAAACCTATCTTGTTTGTCCACAGTTATTGGCATGTTGTCTCTCTGATTAGATTGTGAACTCCTGTTTTTGCCTTTCCTTGGTCCCTAGCATAATGGCCAACACACAGTAGGCTTATGGAAAATAAATGCTTATGGATTTGTTGGTGGCTTTAAAAATACATCGATTAATTTGTTTTTAGGTGCCAATGCAGCTGAAGTTATTAGACAAGGGTCAAAGTGCTTAGATAGAGGGGAAAGGAATGCTGTTTAAATTCTTTGGAGCTCCGGGGAGGGTAAGCTTTCCAGAGAAAATCAAGGGCATAGACCTGGCTAAATTAAAGAAGAGACAGTTACAGCCTTGCCTACTGTCCCAGACAAAATGGCACAAAAGAGGGCAAGTAATCTATGTGGATACTGGAAGTGCAAGACAGTCTACCTAAACTCAGGGTCAAAACCTTCCTCAGCAGCACATACAGAGGGGAGGAATGCCAAAGATATCTCCTTAAATATCATCTAGTTTGACCCTCTAATTTCATTTTTTTTATCTTAAATATTTATTTATATCTTTAGTCTTTTACATCACCTATCCCTTTCCTCTATCAGGTGAGTGCCCCTCACGCCAAAAAAAAAAAGAATTTTTAAAAACCTTAAGAATAATCAATAAACACACTAACTAGTCTTGCTAGTACATGCAATGTTCCTAACCCAAAGTCAAACAAATTGACAAAAGTCAATCCAAACCCATTTTACAGATGAAGAAACTGAAACCAGGAAAGTGGTTCCAAGAACTCCCTTTCTAGTCACAGAGTTAGTATATAAACTGTGGTCCTCTTGGTAGGGTGCTTGGGTGCCTGTGCTTGGACCCCAATTCCAAGATCACATTTCTCCCTAGACTCAAAGCACTATCCCTGGCAGTTTCTCCCCAGCCCAAGGACACTATGCATAGCAATTACTCATGAGTTGGCCCCCAGCAAAACACTCATCTCTCTCCTTGGAATAGTAACAAACTGCACTTGTAAGAATGATTAGTTTGAACTAGCTTTGTACTAGCTCATAAAGATATTCAGTACCCTAACTGGACTATCTATACCAACTCCCTACCTCATTATATACATCCTGGACTCCTCATTATGTGTATCCTAGACTTTAGACATATGTACACTCCCTACACTTCTCTTGTCAAACAAGACACTGACGGGTGGCAGACTGGACGATCCTCAGTCAACCCCGACCACTAGTTGACTTAGTGACGTTGCAGGCCTAAAAAGCATACCTCCACGTGGCCCCACCTTGTGGTGTAAAATGTCTGCACAATAGAAACTAAAAGTGCATGCTCCTTTAAGAACTGACCATTCATTAACCATTCCTAATCCTGCCCTGAATCACCTAATTAGCACACCTGGCACATGTTTTACTCCAGTTTTTGCTATATAAACTTTAACTGTACCCTTCTAAGGTTGCTGGTTCCTCAAGAATTCTTGCCTGCTGAGTAGCATAAAAATAAACCTTCGTCAATTTGACTTAAAGATTGCTTGAGCTCATGAATTCTTTCCCGATGACCCTGTCCTGCACCCCGGTCCTTGAGGGGTACAGCCTGAACTCAAAACCACACCACTCTGACTTCAAATCTAGCCCTCCTTCTATATCACCCCAGTTTCATTCTTGACCTTTTTCATCATCCCAGGCTCTAATTAACATGAATTTTACCTTTCTTCTGCACCTAGGTGACACAAGTTCTGTGGAATGAGGTGGTGATGTGCGCTCAGTCCTTTTCATGTTGTAGGCTTAAAAGGCAAAACCATCTGACTTAATGGAGAGATCTTACCATAGAGCACTTCATATTTATCCTATTTTATTGGTATCTTTTGAGCTTCGTGGGAAAACACTCAGAAATCTGAAGCAGGGAAAGCAGCTTTGGGAACTATGGATCCTAATCATGCCGGGAAGAGTCCATGGCCACTGCTGATTCATTCATCCTGACTTCCAAGTCTTCTTATACCTCATTCCTCTCCATGTGCTCTCCAATTTGGATACCTACTGACCTGCTTGCTGTTCCTCCAACAGGATACTCCGTCTCCCATCCCCAAGTCTTCGCACTGGCTGTGCTTAGACGCGTGTATTTTTCTCCTTCTTCATCTCTGTTTCTTAGTTTCTCTAGCTTCCTCTAAGTCTCACTTTAAATCCCACTTTCTGCAAAAGACCTTTTCTCACTCATCCCTCCAGCTGCTAGTGCCTGAGCCTCTGAGATTATTTACTTGTTGTTTTCTCCATTGGGATAGAAACCTTTTGAGGTAGAGACCTGTAACAGGAATGGGAATTTGAAGACCTTCCCTGCCCCTGAACAGACCTGGGGGGAGTTTGAAGACCTCTCCTGCTTTGAAAGTAAACTGCCCCCTGATAGGCTGAATGTAGTCACATGGAGCCTGTGATGGAGGGAATTTGCTGAAGGGTAGAGCAGAGCCCACAGGAAGCTTCCCTCTTGTGAAGATAAACTCTGCCCCCTGATAGGCTGAATGTAGTCACATGGAGCCTGTGGTAGGAGAAGTTTGCTGAAGTGGAGTAGAGCTCTCAGGAAGCTGGTCAGAGCTAGCCAGAGGGTGGGAGAGAAAGGACACTCAGGCAAGGAGATAGAGAGGTTTGTGAGTAAATATTGATCTTGTATTGGTTTGTGGGAAGGCTGAAGGGTGCTGTGGCTCTCAGCGTTATTATGATTTCTGAACATCTTTGGTACTATGATGGAATTGGCTTACTGGTTTTGTTTGGGATTGGGTTTTCTGATGTCTAAATAAATGCTTCAGTTCTGTCCTCTATCTGGAGAGTTTAGTATATTTTGTGATCAAACATCATGTGATACTTATAATCACAGTCTTTATCATGATCATGGGCTCTGTAAATATTGCATTGGTGCTACAAGACCATTTTCACATTTCTTTGTATCCCCATCTTAGCAAAGTGTCGTTCATATAGTAAACATTTAATAAATGTTTTTTGTTTGATTCATCTGGAGGAACAAAAGATCAAGAATTGGATGGGAAATTTTTTAAAAACCAGAAAAAGAAGAGGAAAAGAGGATCTAGGACAGGGGTGGGGAACCAGATTTCAAATTATACCACAAAGCAGGAATCATCAAAGTGATTTATTACTGTTTAGTTAAAGTCTATCAGTGAAACAGATTACAGACAACATAGTAGAACAGTGCAATAAACCCAAAGAATTTAACTACTGGGATTAAAGGCTTTTAATTTTATTTTAAAAATTTTTTTAATTTAAATTTAAATTTTTAAATTTTTAAAATAAAATTTTAATTTTATTAAATTCAATAAAAATTGCTGGGAAAATTGGGGGAAAAAACCTGGCAGAAATGAAATTTAGAGCAACATCTTACCCATATACCACAATAAGTTCCTAATGGACACATGATGTAGAGGTAAAAGATGTCATCAACCAATTAGAGGAGTAAAGAGAGACTTTCACTACTGTGGATAAGGGAAGAGTTCTTGACCAAACAGTGGATAGAGAAGATCACAGAAGATAAAACAGACCATTCTGATGATGTAAAATTGGAAAAACTCTGCATGAACAAATTTAATGAAGTTAAAAATAAAAAAGAAACAAATGGAACAAATATTGGTGGCAAGTTTCTCTGATAAATGTCTGATATCCAAAATATATGAAGGGACTGGTCAATAAATGCATATTGAACATATAATTCTCAAGGAAAGAAATTCAAACCATTGAGAACCAGAAGAAAAAATTCTCAGAATCACTAATGGTTAAGAGAAATGCAAATTAAAACATCTCTGAGGTTCCACCTGATAAGAAAGGAGAATGACAATTGTTAAAGAGGCACAGTGGGAGAACAGGTATATTAATGTACTAAAGTGGAGCTGGGATTGGTCCAACAACTCTGGAAAGCAACTTAGAATGATACCCAAACAGTTGCTAAATTATGCATACCCTCTGGCCCAGAGATACCAGTACTAGGAAAATATCACAAAAAGATCAAAGAAAGAAGGAAAAACCTCTTATGTGCAAAAATAATCACAGCAGCAGCAATTTTTTTTATTACAGCAAGGAACTAGAAACCAAGTGGGTGCCCATCAGCTGGGAAATGGTTGAACAAATAAGGCATACAAATGTAATGAAATATTACCAAGACATAAAAAAAAAGGGAAAGATTAAAATAAATCTGGTCAGGTAGGCAGGAAGAGAATTAAGAGAAAGGAAACTTTCCAGATTAGTACGAACTAATGCAAAGTGAGATGAGCAAAACCAGGAGATGGAAAAGGGAAGGTTGGGGCTGTGGGGGGCAGAAGTGAGAGCAATAGGGATGCCAAAATAAACCAACAGAAGAAAAGAAAAAAAGAAAAGAGGGTTATTCAAGCACTTTTAAATGCATAAAAGAAAACAGAAGAAGGTTCTGAGGGAGACACAGACAAGCAGAACAGTTTTGAAATGAACATTAAATTTATTATGTATACATATGCATATTAATATAAACTATACGTTAAGAGAGATTCACAATGTCATATACAGAGTGTGTTTTAATGCAGTTTTAAGTGAGCGATTATAAGTGAACTAAGACTTTTGGGACATCCTGTATAATTCACTTCTTCTGTTCTTTGTATGCATGCTTGTTGATGTTGGTTAAATTCAGAATAGCACAGTCAGGTCTGTGTCTTAAAAATATTAATTTGACAATTAATTTGATTTGGGAAGGGGAGAAATTGGAAACAGAGAGACCAATTTTGAGGCTACTCCAAGGGACTGAAGTAGAGTTAGGTTAGGGTCATTTGAATGCAGAAAGGGAAAGAGAGATAGGGGCAGCTAGGTGGCCCAGCAAATAAAGCACCAGCCCTGGAGTCAGGAGGACCTGAGTTCAAATTCAGCCTCAGACACTTAACACTAACTGTGACCTTAGACAAGTCACTTAACCCCAATTGCCCTGCCTTCCCTCCCCCTCCAAAAAGAAAAAAGAAAAAGAAAGAAAGAAAAGGAGGGAGGTAAAAAAGACAGCATGGAAAAATGATCAATAGAACTTGCCAGCTAATTAGACATGGGGGAATGAATGGGCTGTCAGGAGAAGTCAAAGATGACTGCAGGTATAAACCTATGTGACTAAACGCAGTTATTGAGTGCTTACTTGTGCCAAGCACTGGGGAAAGCACCTGAAAGAAAAAAGAAGAAGGGAAAACAGCCCCTACCCTCAAGGAGCTTATATTCTAGTGGAGGAGGGAGGAGAGCAGTACATATAAATAATATATAATATATCATTTATTATGGGATAGAATAATATATAAACAATATTAATAAAGTTATCCCTTCCACATCACAATTTTCCCTTTCACAAGTTTTGATATATAAGGGTCAGCACAAGAAATTAAGTGTGAAACTTTTGGGAGTTTTGCAAAAGCCGCAGACAACACACGAAGGCCAGCAGACAACACAGAAAAAGTTTAGAACTCAGAAATGCATAAAATATATGTATAGTAGTGTATAATATCAATCCAAATTTTGCAATAAAATACTGTAAAGACTTTATGAAAGAAAAAAGAAAAAAATTCTGACTTCTCTGGTACAAATGGAGGGTCAAAAACTTTTCCACAAATTTTCCACGGAGGAGAGTGCTGTACCCCTAAACCCCCCTATCCCCACAATGTGGAAGGGATAACTGTATCCAAAACAGAACATATAATAGAAACACAAAGTAGAGAAAGGTAACATTAGAAGGTACGGCATTAACAGCTGGAGGGGACAGGAAAGGTCTCCAAGAGAAGGTAGCATTTGAGCTGAGTCTTTAAGGAAACTGGAACCCCTAAGAGTTAGAGGTGGTAGGAGCATTCTGGGCATGGGCCACAAGCAGTTAAAGAGGGAGAGGTTCTATTTGAAGAACAGCAAAGTGGACCAGGACATAGCTAGATTGGAAATTAAATGAAGGGAGTTCATGGAGCAGAGAGGTGACGTGATCAGACCTATCTATGCTTTGGGGGGAAAAATCATTTATATATTAGAGTAGGTAGAGACTTGAAGCAGGGAGATCAGTAAGAAGGCTACCACAGTGTTGTAAGTAAGAGGTGCCCAGGCTTTGAATTACGGTGATGGCCATGAGAGTGGTTAGAAGAGGACTTATGAGAGACACAGTGTTATGACAAGAAATTATAAGGTTTGGCAACAGATTAGATATGTGAAGTGAGTTAGAGAAAGGAGTCAAGAATGTCTCTGACGTTTCGAACTTTAGTAACTGGAAGGAATGGTCATGCCCTCAACAGGAAGAGGGAAGCTGGGAAGAAGAGAGGGTTCAGAGGAGGAAGATAATGAGTTCCATTTTATATAAGCTGAGTTTGAAATGCCTATAAGCCATCCAATTTGAAATGTCTAACAGGCAGCTGGTGATGTGGGACTGGTGCTCAGGAGAGAGAGATTAGAGCTAGATAAATAGATCTGGGAATCATCTACATAGAGGTGATAATTGGACCCATAGGAGCTGATGAGATCACCAGGTGAGACAGTATAATGGGAAAAGAGAAGAGAGGCCAGCACAGAGACATAGGGACACAGACAGTTAGTGGCAATGACAGAGGTGAAGATCGAGCAAAAGAGGGTGAGGAAAGGTCAGATAGGCAAGAACAGGATAAAGAGAAAGGAAACTTTCCAGTTCATCAAGGAGAGTACTCAGGAGGAAAAGGTGGTAAACGGTGTCAAATGCTCCAGAGAAGTCAAGAAGATGAGGATTTAAAGAGGCAGTTAGATGTGGGACTTAAGAAAGGACTGGTAACTTTGGAGAGAACAGTTTCAGTTGAATGAGGTCAGAACACAGATTGCAGAGGATTTAAGAAAAGACTGAGAGCATGGAGTGGAGGCATCAATTATAGATGGCTTTTTAAGGAAGCTTAGCTGAGAAGGGGAGGAGAGGCATTAGATGATAGCTGCTCAACATGGTGAGCTCTAGTGAGGCATTTTAAGGATGGAAGAAACTTAGATGTGTTTATAGGCAACAGGAAAGGATCCTGCAGATAAGAGATTGAAGATTAAGGAGAGAATGAGGACGATGGTGGGGGCAATCTTCTAGAGAAAGTAGGAGAATATGATATAGAGCAGCGGTTCTCAACCTGTGGGTTGTGACCCCTTTGGGAGTTGAACGACCCTTTCACAGGGGTCACAGGGGCCACCTAAGAACATCAGAAAACACCTTTTTCCGATGGTCTTAGGAACCGAGACACCGCTCCTCTACCCATCTCCAGGCGGGTCCAGCCACATACAGATACGCCTACATACAAGTATTAAAGGGTTGCAGCATTAGGAAGGTTGAGAACTACTGATATAGAGGATGTGTGTGTGTGTGTGTGTGTGTGTGTGTGTGTATTGGTCTAGGCAAGAAGAAGGGCCACGTTGTCATTAGAGGGTGGCGCAGAAGAGGAGATAGGGAATGATGTTAGAAGGATGTAATATGGAGGAAGGAAGAAGAGAAACTGCTTAATAATAATAGTTATAGTAACAGTGATAATAATATCCAGCACTTATATAGCATTTTAAGGTTTGCAAAGTGCTTTACAAATATTACTGCATTTGATGAGCATAACAATCCTAGGAGGTAGCTGTTAATATTATCCCAGATGAGATAACTCAGGCAGGTAGAGGTGAAATGTTCTGCCCAGGGTCACAATGCTAGTAAATATCTGGGGCTAAATTTGAACTCAGTTCTTCCTGACTCCAGATCCAATACTCTATACACTGTGCCACCTAAATGATCTCAAGTTGTTGGAGGTTTTTTTTGGTGAAGTATATAGTCTTCAGAAGAAAGGGTGGGAGAAAGGAGTGTCACTGGAGGCTTCAGGAGAGATGAAAAGGTTTGGAATGGCTTCTGTGCTTAGGGGGAAGGGGAATCAGTTATGAACAAGTAGTAGTATTGCCTTGCTACTGAAGGTTCTTCTGATATTGGTCAGCATAAATTTAAAGTGAACCCAGTCAGCATGATTTCATGTTCCATTTCCAGCTCCATTCAGCAGCTTCTGAGTAGGACCAAAGGAACTGAAAGCTGGGAGTAATCCAGGGTTGGAGCTTGGCAAGGCATGATCAGTTACAGGACAAGAGAGGGAAGGATTCAAGAGTAGTAAACAGTGTAGTGTTGAATTGGTTTACCAAGGGGTCAAGATTGAGAAGGGAGGAAGGAGCCAAAGCAGGAGAGCCTAGGATAGTACAGAGAGACAGAGGTAAGACTGAAGGGTATAATTAGGAGAAATGAAGTATAGGGAGGGATGAGAAGAAAAGATTATGATTATGTTAAGGAAATTCAAAGTTCTCGAACGTGGAAGTAGAACATTTGATGGCGATGGCGAGATCAAGGGTGTGACCATCCCTGTGAGTGATTGAAGTGGAATAGAGAGGTAGGACATGGGAGTTGAGTAGATCAGAGACTTCCTAGGAAGTTTGGTATTTGATGCACCTTCAACATATATGTTAGAATTCTCTAGAATGAGGGAAAGAGATGAGATAGAGAAGAAGCTTGTGAACCAACTCATTAAAATAGGAGAGAGGATGACCTGGGGCTTGGTATTTAATAGCTACTAGAATCTGGATTGAGTGATAAATTTGGATTAAATGAATATCAAAGGAAGAGAGGTTGCTGAATAATAGTAGGAATGAGAGAGTCTGAAAGTATCAATATGGAACAAGGAATATTCTATCCAATTCCTCTATCATGACCATGACTCAGGAATATGAATGAAAGTGCAGCCAGCACTGGAAAAGATGGCAAGGTGTCATTAGGAGGTAACCAGATCTTATTTACTGACAAAAAATAGAAGGAATAAGACAGGAAGTTTAAGATGAAAGCAAGTTTGTTCTTTATGAAACCAGCATCCCAGAAGTCACAATGGAAGGATCAGGTAAGATCTAGAGTAGAATACATAGCAATGTTTATTGTTTAATAATAATAATAATAACCAGGATTTATATAGTGCTTTTAGATTCTCAGTGCCCTGAGCTGATCAAGGCCTGTGAAGAAGCAGGAAGTGGTTTATGCCAGACCAGAAGCTTCCCTAACACATCCTGACCAGAAAGATAGTGCCTCCAACAGAAAAAGGGAAGCCTCAGACATACTGTTAATCACCTTGTTCTCCTACCAGTCTGATCACTCCTACTCAGTTTCCTTTTGTGGGATCTTCACAAATTTCCTACCCTGTAACTGTGGGTGGTTTTTTTTTTCTCTCTCTGCCTTCATTTGGTGACCTTGCCAGCTCTAACGGGTTTAATTATCACCTCTATGCAAATGACATATATGTATATGTAAACATATACACACACACATAGGTGTAGATATAAATGTAGGTATAGGTATAGGTATAGGAGAACACGTATATGTGAGGAGGTTAGGTGGCACAATGGATAGAGTGTCAGGTCTGGAGTTGGGAAGACAAATCTTAATGAGTTCAAATCTGGCCTCAGATACTTACTATCAACAAATATTTATGTTAAGTATCTATTATGCACCAAGTATGGGGTGGAAGGGAGAGGGATGTAAAGACATAAATTAGTCCCTGACCTTAAGTTTACATTCTATTGAAGGACAGACACACGTGCGCACGCACGCACACACATACACACACACACACACACACACATACATACACATAGAGGTAAGTTAGAGGATAGGATACCAGCAGACAGAAAAAGGCTTCAAACAATAGTTACCACTTGAGTTGAGCTATAAGGCAACGCTCGAGATTGATTCTAAAGAAGCAGGGGTGAGACATGAGTCCCTTCCAGACATGGGGAAAGAACTTGTACACAGAAACAGGCACAAGGGTTAGGATACTATGTGTGAGGAACAGAAAGAAAACCAGTCACAGAGTATGTGATGGGAAATAAAGTCTAAGAGAGGGCTTTAAAACACCAAAGAGAAGAGTTCTATCTGACCACAGAGGTAACTAAAAGGCACTTTAGCACACTGAAAAGGGGAGTGATATAGCCAGACCTGTGCTTTAAGAAAAATCACCCAAAGGATTCTGTTCATTCATTCTCACTCACAATCACAGAGCACCTATATTCCACTCTTCTTACTCTGCTTTCTTCACTTTGAATTGTTGCATAAAGGTCTCTTCATATCTCTTTGTATTCCTTGTGCTTGCCCATCTTAATTGCTTTTGATTAATTACTTTAATTCCATTAAATTAATTTAACACATTTTGTTTAACTATTCCTCTGCAGTTGAACAAACAAGGTTTGAGGGCTGCTTTCATTTTTTTTTTTACAACTGCATCATGATGCCATGAAAATTTCTAAGCAGTCAGCTCTCTGGTTTGTTCTTGATACAGGGTACATGCCTAACAAATTAATTACTGGGGGGAAAGTATATTAACTTTGTGTCCTTGACAGAGTTCTGCCAGACTGCCCTCCAGAAAGCCTCTACAAGTCTGCAATTCCACTAGTAATGAATGAGCATACCTATTTCAACATAAACCTGCCAGGACAGAGTTTCATTTGTTTACTTATTTTTGCCAATTTGATGGATGTTTGGTGGAACCTCAAAGTTAATTTAATTTTGCATTTCAGTAATGTTTTTTCATTAGTAATGTTGAGCATCTTTTTTGCTTTTTATTAGTAATGTTATTTTTACATTAGTAATGCAAATTACTTTTGCATTAGTAATGTTGAGCATTGTTTTTGAGTGGTTATTACTAATAATTTGCTTCCTCCTTTCAAATGGTCTGCTTGGGACTTTTTTATCTCTGGATTTTTTGTTGTTACAAGGGACAGCTCACTGGGGATCAGTGAAAATAGGATCTATCTGGAAAATAATAAGATATAAAAACAAAAGGTAACAATATTTTTTTTTAAAAGAAAACTGTCTGCTCCTTTTGACAATTTATCTATTGTAGAATGGAATGCAGAATGCAACTTTAACCAAATTCATTATACATTTTAGATGTCAAGATTTTTCATTCACATTTGCCATATTTTTCCAATATATTTTCTTTTTCTTTTATCTTTTTTAGTTTTATAGAAGTATATTTTAATTAAAATGCAATAGATGTATACCACATATCTATGTCAATCTTGTCCCTGTTAATTCCTTCTGTTTGTTCAATAGAAAGAAATTAATCTCCCCTTCACCACAGAGACAAATATGTCATTACATTTCCTTCCTTCTTTTCTAGATTTCCTTCTTTACCCCATTTGTTCTTAACCTTTACTGTTTGGAACTATTCTCTTTGATGCCAGGAAGCAAAACAGTAACAGTTCTTCTTACTGTCATCTGTTAACATAAGATGGAACCACCCCAAACACTTGGCTGTCTTGCCCTTGTTCCCCTTGCTGTGGACATATTTTTAAGTCTTTTTTAATTGTCCTTAGCATTTTTCAGAAACCTCCTCTCACTTCAGGCTTGTCTCTTCCTGACGTGATTCTTAAAAGGACCACAACATTCATTTTACACTGACACAGAGACTGCCATGCAACTAAAAGTCTTTCTACTCCTACATATTTATCACCACTTAAGTCAGGTAACTATCATCTTACTGACTGGGATAAATGCCAATCACAACTACTAGAATGCATTTAAGCTAGGAAACCATCAAAAAGATATCACAAATAGACTCTAGCAGGTGTTTATGGGACATTTTAGTTAAGGGAGAAGATAAGGGTAGGATGGGACAGGCAGCCCATCTCCAGACAAGGCAAAGGGAAGCATTAGCTAAGCCCATGCTCCAAAGCCTCCACCTTCACTGCACCTTCTTCAACCCCAATCACCCATTCATATTCACTCAAAGACATTTCGTAAATACCTACTATGCATGGGGGAAGGGAAGCCAGTTTCATGGTAGAGACAGTCTACCTCCAGTTCTCAGGTATTGGGTTCCAACAGTAGGTAGCTTGAAAAAAGTAGCTCCTCTGATGATGTTGACAATTTCGAATCAAAATGAAACCTTCAGGAAGTCTTAAAGAACACAGAGTATCTTACTTTCCTATTTATATCCCCAGTGCTTTTGCACAGAAAGCACTTAATCTATTCATCCATTCATTCTTAGAAACTTTGTAAAGTTGGAATGACTAAGTCCAGCATGAAGATCAAACTGTGTCTAGTTATTTCTAAGGGGACAGGAATGAATTCCTCACACCTCGATCCATCTTTAACTCTTTCTTACTCCACCTACATTACTAATAATCCCTCTTCCTCATATTAAGTATTTAGTCTTCATTGTCTGTTACCTCCATGCCTAGCGCTCTGTTTTCTGTACTTAGAATGGTATTCCTCTTCACTTGAGCTATCCAGTTCCTACCTACAAAATACATAAAATGTTTGGGAATAAATCTACCAAAACACACTCAATACTCATACACATTCAATTACAAAGTGCCTTTTAAAGAAATGAAAAATACCTTAAATAAGTGAAGGAATATATTCAGTGCTCATGACTGGGCTGTGACAATACAATAAAAATAATATTTCTAAAGTTAGTTTACATTTTTAATGCTATATCAATCAGACTATCAAAAAGATACTTCCTAGAACTCAATAAAATAATAACAAAATCCATGTGGACAAATAAAAGCTCTAGAAAATCATGGGCAACTCAAAAGGCTGACTCACAGAATCTCAGAATTGGAAGGGTCCTCAGACACCATCCAATCTAACCCATTACCTGGGGGGAAAATATTACCTCTACAGCATACCCAAAAAGTATTCATTCAGTCTTCACCTGAAGACCTTCAATGGGGAGAAACTTCTACCTTTTGATGTTACCCATTCCAAATGTTACAAAGTTTTTGCCTTTTATCAAGTCTAAGTTTGCCTCTCTGAAATTGCCTCCTGTTACTCTAGTTCTTCCCTTTGGGGCCAAACAAAGCAAGTCTAATCTCTCTTCCATGTGAAGGTCTTTCAAATACTTAGAACAGTTCAGGTCTCACAAAATTCTCTCCACATTAAACATCCCCTGTTCTTCCACACAGTGTTCAAATGACACAAACTGGAGGCCCTTCACCAATCTGGGGGGGTCCTTCCTCTGGAAGTTCTCCATATGATCACTGCAGAAAAAAAAGGGATAAGAGCAAAGGAACAAATGGACCATTCCTTGATGTAGCATCTATCTAAAAAACAAGAGCTAGCATTATGTATAATGGAAAAAGAGGCCTTTCCATTAAGATTGGAGCAAAGCAAGGATATTCATGGCTACCATTATTATTTGATTAGTGTTCACTTTAGCAATAAGATGAGAGAAATAAATTGAGAAAATAAGGCTGACAAAAAAAGGAAACAAAATACCACTTGATCACTAACTTAGAGGACCTTAGAGAATCAACAAAAGTTTAACTTCAAGTAATTAGAAACTTCAGTAAACAGGTGTATAACAAATCCACAACAATCCATAAGTCTTTCTGCAAATTACCTACAAAACACAGGAGGAGGTAGCAGGAAGCCAATTACAAGGCCTAGACCAAGAAGATACAGTGGCAATAGAAACCTGAAATGGCTACTATAGCATTGTATGAATAAAAAGCTACATTCCATCCAAAATTGCTACAAAATATAAAAATTTTAGCATACTTACTAAGACACACAGGAATTAAATGAGTATACCTAAAAACATTTTTATGGATATAAAAAAAGAACTAAATAACTAGAAAGATACCAATTGCTTATTTGGGGCCCTGTTAATATGATAAAAGTGATAATACTACCTGAAATAATTTACTTTATTGAATACCATACCAATCAAACAAATAAAGGGCTACTTTACAGAATTAAACAGGAACAAACTTCATTTGGAGAAAAAAAACAATCAAGAATCTCAAGCAAAATAATGAAAAAAAGCATGAAGAAAATCACAGCAGTAGCAAATATCAAACTTTACTACAAAGCAGTAATCATCAAAGCTATTCGGTACTGGTTAAAAAATAAAACAGTAGGACAGTGAGACAGATTAGGTACAAAATATTTAGAATCAAACAAACATAGTGTCAAGGTATTTGATAAACCTAAACAACACATCAACTCAGGTAAGGACTTATTCTACAAAAACTAGTGAGAAAACTGGGAAGAATCTGGCAGAAATTGTGTTTAAACCAGCAGTTCTCAACCTGTGGGTCGCAACCCCTTTGGGGGTCGAACAACTCTTTCACAGGGGTCATCTAAGACCATCAGAAAACACATATTTCTGATGGTCTTAGGAAACAAGACACTGCTCCTCTATCTGTCTCCAGGCAGATACACCCACATATGAGTATTAAAGGGTCATGGCATTAGGAAGGTTGAGAACCACTGGTTTAGACCAATATCTAATACAATACACTATGATAAGCTCCAAATGGATTCATAACCTATATATACATATATTTATCTTAATACATATATTTACACACATACATACACATACACATATATATCTTAATAGTCTCAAATTGGAGAAACAGGAAAGGGAAATAACTTATATAGCTATGGAGAGGGTAGGAATTCTTAACCAAATAAGCGAAAGAGAAGATCTTAGGACATAAAAAGGACAATTTTGGTTACATAAAATTGGAAAATTCTTCACATAGTAAAAATCGTAGCCACAAAACATTCTCCCACTAATTCATACAGCATATATGAGAAGAGTGGTCACAGAGTACATGAAGTATGCATGTAGGAAATACATGTGGCCAAAGCAACAAAAAGCTACGATAATGTAAGGCCCCAATGTCCCTTCTCTCTTTGCAGAATCCTCACAAAGTTCCCCACTGGATGTGGGGTCTCTATTGGGCTGATGGCTCAGCTGAGCTTCCAGGGCTTCTTCTTTCTTGCTCGCCTCTCAATTCCCAGAGCTAGCTCTGCCTTAAGCCTATAACCAGCTCATTTTTCTGCAGCTAGAGTCGCTTCAGCCTAATGATTGCTTTGTCTATCCAGGTCTGTCTGGGGTGTGTTTATCTCTGCTTCTACTGGTTCCTCCAAAGGAGGAGAGGAAAGAAAAATTCCCTCCTCCCCCACTAAAGCAATTCCCTCTCATAGTCTAGATTTTCCTTTAGCTGATCATTTGAACCAAAGAACTGGCTGCAGAGCTGGCAACTTAGGCTTTTAAAGGCCCTCAGGGTCAATTTTTAGCCCACCCTGTTTGAAGCTACTTCTCTAATTCCATTCAAGACAGGCTGATATCAGTCAATAGACATTTATTAAGGACTTACTATGCATCCAGCACTATGCTAACAGAATAAAGATGTTCATATTTTATAAAGGGATCACATTAGCACCTCATTGTAAACATAGTGCCTTGTTAAGTGCAACATATGGTAAACTAATAAATGCTTGTTGATTGCTTGACTGCATTTCTTAATAAGAAATAAGAAAATTTTCTTATAAAAAAGAAATTTTTAAAAAGCACACATTACCTTTTGTGATAGCCAATTAACACTATTGATACTGAATTCATAATCCACTAAAATTCCCAGATTTTTTCCAGATGCACTGCTATCTAGCCATATCTCATGTACCTTATATCTGTGAAACTGACTCTTTTAACCCCAAAGATAAGTTCTCCTTGCAGCCCTCAAGTATCTTCCTATTTGGTT
Organism: Pseudochirops corinnae; assembly: GCA_028646515.1. Classification (NCBI taxonomy): domain Eukaryota; kingdom Metazoa; phylum Chordata; class Mammalia; order Diprotodontia; family Pseudocheiridae; genus Pseudochirops; species Pseudochirops corinnae. The sequence goes on from CM053586.1 coordinate 197,678,084, forward strand.
GTGATCTCTCTCTCTGACGTCATAGAGAATCCTGTTTTTTCCTCTGTCATTTTTCCTTTTTTCCAGATCTATGATTTCATTAACAGAAAGAGCTCCCAGGAAGAAACTTCCTCTATCATATCTTCCCTCCAACATATGGTCTTACTGAACTGCTTGGACAATTTGGGGTTAAGTGATTGCCTAGGGTCACACTGCCAGTATGTGTCAGAGGTGAGATCTCAACCCAGCTCCATCTCTCAAGTTGACTCTCTAGCCATTACACCAGTGGTTCCTATTTTGTGGCTTGAGAAGTCCTTGGAGATTTTGTTCTGGTCCAAGGGGTTCTTTAACGGCTGGCTTAAGCAGTAAATAATTGCAGAATGTTATAATTCGTACATTAAATTACCCTCGGAGTTCACAAAATATTTTGTTGTTTTCAAAAGGGATTCAGGGAACAAAACACTTTGGAAACCATTGCACTATAACATCAATCTCCCTCTAATACTTTTACTAAATATGGCTTATTTTAGTTATCTCTGTTGGTGTCTTATCCTCCTATCTGACCATAAACACTCAAAAGGCAGAGACCATGTCTTAACTCAACTTTGTACCTACTACAGTGCTCTGTATATAGCTGGTGCTTCATATATGCTTAAAGAATTAATGCTTTGGGCATGAGGCATACTAAATTCTCTCTACTGAACAGTGCCCTATTTAGCAAAGTGCCTCACACATACTTCTTGACTTGCTGATTTGAACATACACAAATAAATTTTAAGTCTCTAGCTTTGTGGTTTACCACCCTTCCCCATTCTTACTTAGCTTATGTAAGGCCAGACATACTGGTCACTCTCTAAGAAGAGGTCTGTTGACCATCCAGGGCAGAGGAAGCTAGAACTAATATGCTAGGACAGTGGTACCTTTGAAAAGGATCCCTCCCCCACTCCCACCCACAGCTACACATAACTATTCCCCTGGTTTGCATAGCGTTTTCTCAATTTCAGGAACCTCTACTGTTTGGAAATAGTCAACACCAAAAACACCCCTGCCAATATCACTACTAACATTGGGCTTTTATTGTTATCCCACAAACACATAGAAGAACAACAATTAGAACCACTTTGTACGTATATACACAATATAGAACACCTCCCCCAATCCTTCTTCCCTTCTGTCCACCACGTCCAGAGGAACTCTCAGAACTTTTTCCCCTGTTATTTACTGACAAGAGTGAAGGTACTTCTCTTGCACAAAAGAAGATCCATCAAGGCACGAATAGCTTCATTTCACACTCAACATTGGTGCCCACAAAACAAAGGCACAATAATACATAGAAGAAAGAGCGCTATAGTCAGGAGACACAGGTTCAAATCCTGACTCTGCTACTTAATTAATGCTTGTGTGACCTTGGACTGTTCAGTGTGATACAATGGAGAGAAAACTGGCTTTAGGGTCAGAGTCCTGGATTCAAGTGCCACTTGGCTCACTATTTCTGTGACCTGGGCCAAGACATTTAACCTCTCTAGGACCGAAGTTTCCTCATCTAGAAAACAAGATTATCTCTAAGATTGCTTCCTGCTCTAAATCTATGCATGCTCCTAAAATTCCTTCCCTGAGCCTGTTTTTCCATCTGTAAAATCAAAGGGTTTTTCAGGTTCCTTCTAGCTCTAAACCAATTAAGGTGCATGGGGTAAGGAAAAGCATGATGGACCCAGGGTCAGAAAGACCTGGGTTTGAATCCTGTCTTTAATACTCACTCTGCTGTGTGACCATGGGCAAGTCTCATAACCTCCCTATGCCTCAGCTTCCAATCTTGAAAGGGAAGGCAAAGACACTGACAGTACCAATCTCACAAATTTGTTGTGAGGTATGAATAAGACAATGCAAAATCTTGCAAACCCCACAGTGAAATATTACTATCAGCTATTATGATCCCATGATGTTAACAGATACCAGAAGTGAAATTCAAGGGAGGGAGAGGAGGAGGAATCACCTCACCTCCCTGACCCAGGTCTTTTGCACATTCAGCAGAATCTGAGACCTTTTTTTAAAAATTATTCACAAAAACCTTTGCTTTTACTTGGTTTGTGGCCCGACATTCTGGGTGCACTCTAAGCATGGCTCTGTTGACCAGGGTAGAAGATGTTAGTAACAGGTATACTAAGACAGTAATACCCTAGAAAAGGATCTTGGCTTTTGGAGCAAAATCCCTTCAAACCCAATTATTTTAAGTAGACAAACTACTAAATGAGAAACATCAGCCATGTATCCGCTTTGCACTCTAATTATAAAGCCAACAGAAACGTGTTCACAATGACATCAGCAAAATAGGAGATGAAGGAGAAGCAGCCCCAGAGGTCAGTAGAGGCAGCCTGGCTCTCAGTTCCTTCTCCTCAACTTCCCTCAGACCTCAGTGTTCTAAAGAAACAAACAAATAAAAGCCAGCAGCTTACCTATTCAGGTAAGCAATGTACTCTGGAGGTGGGAGGGACAGGGAAAGAGATGACAAGGGATGAGAAGCAGAGGAGGAACTTCTCTCTGCTCAGTCACTCTCACGCACACAACTGCCAAACCCAGTGTGATGCAAACAGGATTTCTACTCAGGAAGGAACTCATGCAACTCAGGCCAGCATTTTTGCTGAGTTAGAGCATGGCCAGTACAAACAGAATTTAAAACAATAATACTTTATTTCCAGATATGACCATTCCATTCTGGGACTTTAGAGAATACAAGAATCTCAGAGTCAGAATCAACCTTAAGGTCACCCGCATATCCCATGCAGGAAATCCCTAGTGATGATGATGATGACAGCTAGCATGTATATAGCACCTACTGAGAGCCAGGCACCGTGCTAAACAGTTTAAAAACATTATCTCATATAATCCTCACAACAACCCTGGGAGATTAGGGGCTATTTCTATTCTACATTTGAGAAAACTGAGGCATACAGAGGTTAAGTGACTTGCCCAGGGTCACACAGCTAGAAAGTGTTGGGGGTCACATTTGAACTCAGGTCTTCCTGACTGCAGGTTCAGTGTTCTACCCTTTACACCACCCAACTGCCCCTAATACAACATCCCTAACACATCACACACTTCCAGTGAAGAGAAGCTCACTACCTCAAAAAGAGCCAATTCTGCTGTTGGACAAATAGGATCATTAGAAATCTTTTTTTTTATATTAAGATCTCTTTTTGCTGGGCAGCTAGGTGGCACCGTAGATAGATCATGGGACTTGAAATCAGAAAAATGACCAGGCTAGAATCCTGCCTCAGATACTTATTAGCTATGTGACCCTGGGCAAGTCACTTAACTTCTCTATATTTCCGTTTCTTTACTTTTAAAATGAGAATAAGGGACGGCTAGGTGGTACAATTAATAGAACACCAGCCCTGGAGTCAGGAGGACCTGAGTTCAAATCCACAGCCTCAATACTTAACACTTACTAGCCATGTGACCTTGCGCAAGTCACTTAACCCCAACTGCCCTGCCTTCCCCCCCTCCAAAAAGCAAAAAAATAAAATTAAAACAAAATAAAATGAGAATAATAATAATACAATCTACTTCACAAGGTTGTCATGAAGATTAAGTGGGATAATATATATAAAGTCCTACATAAATACTGTCATCATCATCATTGTTATTATTATACTGAGGCAAAATCTGCCTTCATTCCCCTATTTTATGTCTGCTCCTGGAGACCACACAGAACATAAGAATAATTCACATTTACACAGCCCTTTAAGGATCACAAAGCATTTTACATACACTGTCTCATTTGATCTTCTCCAAATCCTGGTGAATGTATACTTTTATTTTCTCCATTTCACAATGAGGAAAAGGAGGCTCACGGTAATTAAGTCACCTGCCCAGAATCACCCATCTAGTAAGCAGTAGACCAAGATTTGAACCCAGATCTTCCTGACTCCAAGTCCCAGGTTCTATCCACTCTACCACTCTGCCACTTGATACATCGAAATCCTTCTTCCGTAAGAAAGCCCTTCAAAAATCTGAAGACGAGAATTCACATCCCTACTAAGTCCTCTCTTCTTTTGAGTAAATGTCTCTCAGGTCCCTCAACTGGCTCTTCACATGACCTAGCTCTCCAGTCCATTCTCCAGTTTGTCAATATCCCTCTAAAAATGTGGTACCCACTGCATCCCAGGCTACCATCAGTCATCCTGATTTTTGTCTTGCCACTGGACTTTGATGATACTAGAAGAGAGAGTGAGGCTGATGACTCTGTATAACTCTGCTCACTTAAATCCAATTAATGAGCAAGTCAAGACATCACCCTGGGATGTCACCGATCCTCTCCAAAACTGAAGGACAAACGCCACCACCTAGAACTGACACAACATTCCAGATGCCGTCTTGCTAAGGCTGTGAGGCCACTGCTTCCAGTTAACACATGCTATGTTTGCAGCAGCTTTTTTTTTGTTTTGCAAGCTCATGGTATTATTAAACTGTAGACTGCTAAAACAACCCCATCTTTTTCCTCATGAACTTCATCTATGGGAAGCGGAAAGTCATTCCCTCCCACTACACAGACAGCCCAGTGAGGATGTAAGAAATAAGAAAAATAACAGAATCAAGGAAGGAAACCCTAGACTCTGAGTTTCTAGATTGGGAAGCTTCTCGTGGCTTAGTTATAACAAAGAAATCCGTTGGTGCAGCAGTTTAGAGTGGTACAGGGTAGCTTTCCCTCTACACCTTGATGAAACAGGAGAGTATTCTGGCGAATGGAGAATTGGAGGGGGCAGGGTGTCTCTTCAAAATTCTGTTTGGGAACCCAGAATTCAAGTAGATTTCTCTAATAATCTGTCATTCAAAAATCAGACTGGCACAGTAGAGTTTTTAGCTACCCTATACATCTATTTCACCAAGGACCTGTCCCATAATACTCCCTACTCTCCTAGTCAAAGGGTAGGGTGGAGTCTAAAGATTAATTGCAGACATAACTATCAATCCAAACCCAAGAACTAAAGTTACGCATTAAAAAAATCAATAATACGTTGGTACAGTTGGTACAGCATTGGCATGTGATAGATGCCAGTTTTGTGAGGTGTGCAATTATGCCGCCCTAGAGAGTTAAATTATGAGAAATTAACACATGAAGTTTGAACCAGTTGGGAAGCATTCTGGCAAAGGGACCAGGAGACAGCAGTCTAAAAGAAAAGAACATTTTTCCTCCCAACCCAGCCCGTTTAACCATCATTCAGGGGGGCAACCTTTGTGGAGATAGCCCACTGTCCCCACCACCCCCTAAACATCTGCAGACCAACTGCCACCAATGGGGTGGCTAAACCCAAAAGTCATCATCTCCCATCTCAACCTGACCCTAGCCATAGAACCCTTCTAGCATGCCCCCCAAAGAAGCCATGGAGGGAGCAGTTCAGTGGAGCAACCTCTGCTAGAGACTCAACCTGATTAATTGCCTTGGCAGATGCTGCATGCCTAGCCTTCTCAGCAGTCACAACTGTGGAAGACCTAGGAAAGAAAGTTCACACACACACACACACACACACACACACATACACACACACACACCTACCACCACCATCACCACCATCTCTACCACCACCACCATGTCCTTGGGTCTATCAAATGGTTCAAAAACTAAAATCGATATGATTTTATTAATAGAAATGATGCTAAAGAAGATTCATTACCATATACCTTGCTCCTACATCCTAATGACCACCAGATCTTTCCATAAGCCATGCAAGTAAACTCTCCCGTGTGTTTGTCCCCCCTTATCAGAAAGCCAGTTCCTTGAGAGCATTTGCTTCTTCACTATTTGTATACCCAATGCTTGGTACTGTGCTTCACACGTGTTAGGTAGTTAATTAACAAATGGGTATTCGCTAATAAATGTTTTTTTCCTTTCTTCCTTCTTTATAACATCTTTATAATCAGTAAGAGATGACCAGAGGAGGAGGTGGGCCAATCACAGCATCATAGTGAGGAACAGCAGATGAACAATCTGAGTAACCTCAAAATATTAAAATAGCCAGAGGAATACCCCCACAACACGCAGGTGAAATCCTCTATGGAGGAATTTATCAAAGGACAAGAGACAGGAGCCCCATAGGCTGAGAAGGCATAGGATTATAGGGCACGGAATCAAGAGTTTAGGGTTGGAAAGGACTTTAGAGGATATCTAGTCCAACCCCTTCCTTTTACATAGAGGCTCCGAGAGGGTAAGAGACTTACCCAGGATCATACACGTAGGGAGTGACCAAAGAAGGAACTGAACTCAGGTCCTCTGAATCCAAAGCAAATATTCTTTCCATTGCACCACACTGTGCTGATATGCTCAACCTAAGGAAATGTTTCAATCTAAGAAATTATTGATATACCATGTGTAGGGAATGAAGTCTCATGAAGAGAGGATCTTCTTTACTCAGTTACAGGAAAAGAGAAAAAAGCTGAGGTCTTCTATCCTACAATGGGTGATCTGCCCTCTGAAGCCTATTCCCACTCCACCCTCTACTCTACTTCCACTGAATCTGCTCTCACCTTATTATTTTGCCTCCAAGCCCCTCCATCTTCCTGCTTATCTTTGTGGTAACAGAGCAGAGACAGGCATTGTGTTGTAATGTACTATCCCTTTAAGGTTTGTTCCTGAGCTAAGCCTGCTCAGAATTCTAAGAAAAACAGTAGACAGTTGCTGGGAGTTACACTCTGAGAGTTCTTAGCAAGCAGTTGCTGAGTTTTAAATATGATAAGCTATTATAAACTAGGGAGATAAGGACAACAAAACTGGCATGATTACAGGACAAATGTAATTGATCTGATTATAGTCTGCCCCCAGAAAGAAAAAAGGGAGAAAGAGGGGAAAGGACAGATTCCAGAACTAAGTCAGCCAAGACTGAAGCTGGAAATAATGGATTCTATAGCTGCTTTTGAGAAAGCAAAGAAAAGGAACAGATTGGAAGCAGAGAATAAGAGGAAGCACTGAGAGGATTGACTAGGTTGGCAGAGACGTGTTATATCTAACACAGGGTAGATAATAACAACTACTATTTAAAGGGTTTGTGTTATCTGATTTGATCGTCCATCACAAGAATCCTCTGAGGAAACTCAGGCTCAGAGAGGTTAGGAGACTCGCCCAGAGGATCACACAGCTAGTAAGTTTGTAAGGCAGGATTTGAACTCGTGTTCTGCATTCTATTTATTCACTATGCCACTCAGCTGCCTCAACTCTACTGAGCAGTAGAAGTATCTATGCAACAAAAGAAGCTAAATTTATCAAGGAACTTTTATGGATAGGTGCTGAAACAGAAAGACGGCACCAAGGGTTACAATCCCAGAGCTGTAAATTAACTCGGAGCGCAATGGTTTTCCTCATTCATGAGCCTCCTTGGAGCCTCCTTGGCAGATTTCTGTCAATGTGCACCCATTCTTCCTCCCAGATACTGAGTTCACCAGTGCAATGTCTATGGGCAGACTGTGACTTATTTATTATTTATACATTTGATTTAATGTCAGTATCAAGAACACATCATTACTTTTGCTTTATTGTTAAGTGAATGGTTTTGTTTAAAATCTAACATGTCATTATTGTGAATCGCTGACTGGGTTAAAAAATACATTCAATGGGGGGGTACATCAAGAGCTAGAGTAATAAGTAGGAGGAGCAAATTTCCCTTCAATAAGATAGTCCCTAGTGCCCTAAAATAATCTGAGTGGGATGTATAACCCATATCAGATTGCTTGCTGTCTTGGGGAGAGGGAGGTTAGATGGAGGGAGAGAAAGAAAAAAATTTGAAACTCACAATCTTATAAAAAAAATCAATGTTGAAAACTATCTTTATTTAATATAATTGAAAAAAATAAAATATTATTTACTTAAAAAAAACATAAGTGAAATTGTAGTTCTATGGGAAACTAGATTTGTTAGTATGAAAAGTAGTTTGGAGTGAACAAACCAATCAACCATGAAAGTAAGTAGGCATCCACATGCCCAGATAAGAAGGATGAGGTGCTACAGTGTGGGTAGTCACCCCACATACCACATTTACACTGCAAACATATATATGCATGAAATGCATCATAGGCACTCTGTTGGAACACTATGTCTCCTGAAATTGCTGTGCTATTTTATTTAAGATGAGTTCATTGCAACCTTCCATTTAAGATGGTGGCATGGAAGGTTACAGGTTCTATGATACGTACTCCAGAAAAGATGTAAAAATAGCATCAGGCGAAGTAACAATCCAGAAGTCCAAAGAAAAACTACAGTATGTATGTTCATCCAGGACAAGAATGCACCATCCAAAAAAAGACAAACAGCTAAAAGGCTGCAGGATCACTCCATAAGAAAGCTAGTAAAAGTGCAAGTTAGCCAGCAGGAAGATCTCACCAGAGAAGAATCTTCAGGGGCACCTGAAGCTTACAAAGCTGGGGGAAGGTGGGGAGGGGTGGAAGGAAGCCCAGAGTCAGCTACATGGGTACTCAGACACCTGCGGAGTTCTGAAGGCAAATCTGAAGACTGAGCAGGCAACATTCTGAACAGAAGGATAAATAGCTTAGAACAGAAGACAGAAAACCTCACCCAAGTTATAGACTCCCTGAAAACTAGGATGGAACAAACATAACTCAATGACTCTATGAGATAAGAAATATTAGAATAAAATTAAAAGATTGAAAAATAAAAGAAAATGTAAGGTATCTATCAAAAAACTGACCTCAAAAGCATGTCATAAAGAGATAATTTCATAATAATTAAAAACCGAAAACTGACAAAACAATATCACAAATTAAATCACCTCAGTTTTAGAACCAGAGAGCAAAATGAAAATAGAATTTACCAGTTATCTCCTGAAGGAAAATCCAAAAGGAGTACTCACAGAAATATTATAGAAAAAAAATCTAGGGCTTCTAATAATAAAAAAAAAAAAACTGCAAGCAGTCACAAAGTTTAAATACCAAGAAAACAGTCAGAATCACATAAGACTTAGAAGTGATAACTATGAAGGAGAGAAAATTCTGGAATTTAATTTTCCAAAAGGCAAAAAATACAGGCTTACAACAACCTGCCAGACTGAAAATAGTGAGAAAATGAACCTTTAATAGTATAGGGGACTTTCAGGTATCCCTTATTAAAAGATCAGAACACAGCAGAGACTCTGAATATATATGAATAATTAGAAAGTCCTACCAGATTTATGAAGTGCTCATATTTCAATAAGGGGAAAACAGATAAGTAAGTGTCCCATTAGGACCCTAATGTCTTTAAGGGTCACAGATGGAGGTAATTAAGACAGAGACTTCTTGTACCATATCTCACCAGTCAGATTGGCTAAGATGACAAAACAGGAAAATGACAAATGCTGGAGAGGATGTGGAAAAATTGGAACACTAATGCATTGTTGGTGGAGTTGTGAATTGATACAACCATTCTG
>CM053586.1:197687972-197714787 GCA_028646515.1 Pseudochirops corinnae
AATCAAATGAGAGACTAAAAAACTGAAAGCAAAAGAAAAAAGCACCATTAAATTGATATACAAAATTAGGATCCGTTGTTTTGAAAAATAAAAAAAGATAAACTAATAAAGGAAAACCAAATAACCAAAATCAAAAATGAAAAAGGAGAATTCACAATAAATGAAATTATTATAACATCTATTTTGCTTGATCACATGCTAGCAAAACTGATCATTTACATGATATTAAGGAATATTTACAAAGTTGCAAATATCTAGATTATCATAATAAGAAATAAAAAAGTCAAATAATCCAATTGCATGGAGGTTAGGGGGATTTTAAGTCATAAATGAACTCCTAAAGTATAGATGGAGGGAGACCAAGTTAAGATGCATTTATCAGGGAATCCTATCAATTATTCAAAAAACAATTAATCCCAATATAAAATCATCTGTTTGCAGTGATAGAGGGAAAAAAAGGATTCCACCAAATTGTTACATACATTTATGTCCTTGATACCTAAACCACACAGAGATAAAGCAGAGGATGAAAATATAGACCAATATATTCCTAATGAATATTGCTGTATATTTGATATACTGATATAAAATGAATATTGATATTAAAATACTTAATAAAATATTAGAAAACAGTCTACAGCAATACATTATTTAAAAAGTAATATACTATGACTAGATTGAAATATGGGGATGGTTCAGTATTAGAGAAACTATGGACACCATAGACCTTATTAACAACAAAATCAATAAAAATTAATAGTTATGCCAATAGATAAAGACTTTTGATATACTAATACATCCCTTTATTTTAATTAAAAATTCTAGTAATGAAGGAACCTTTGCAGTAATGTGGTAAATCATATGGGTCTAAGACTAAGAACCAGCATTATACATAACAGAACACTAGAGATCTTTACAATAAGATCAAAGATAAAGCAAGGATGTCCACTAACACTATCATTATTTGATACAGTTTTTAAAATGATAGCTATAGCAATAAGAAAATAAATTGAGACAATAAAGGCAAAGATTAAACAAAATCCTTGCTTTTTCAAAATAAGATGATTCACTTAGAGAATCCTAGAGATTCAACTAAAACATTCATTGAAACATTCAATAACTTCAGCAAAGTAGCAGAATGTAAAATAAATCCCCATAAATTGTCAGTCTTTCTATATATAAGTTGCTTCAATAGTCTTTGTGCAGTTTTAAGCTATTAAAACTTTACACTAAAACTTTTGGGACAAGCCATATAACCAATAAAACCCAGCCAAAAAAAAGACATAAATGGATATTTCATTCAAAATAACTACAAAATGTATAAAATATTGGGGAGTCCACCTACCAAGACATGAACAGAAACTGTTAAATACAACTATAACACATTCTTTTTCAGAACTAAAAGGAGACCTGGACATTTGAATACTCACTGATCATGGTTGTAATGTGCCAATACAATAAAAATAACAATATGACATAAATTGATTAACTCATTCAATGCCTCGCCAAACCACCAAAGAGCCACTTTTTTAGAGCAGAAAAAAAAATAACGAAATTCATCTAGAAAAACAAAATGTCAACAATTTCTAATGAAAAATCAGAAGGAAGGGGACCTACCAGCATCAGATCTCAAATTGTACCATAAACAGTATTCATCGAGATTATTTAATAAGGGTTTTAAAAAAAGAAACTCTGATTATCATGAGACAGATTATATATATAGCATAAATGAACATAACAGTATAGTGTTCCCTAAGCCAAAGGCCTCTTAACTACCAGAGGGTGATACTCATTATCAGCCAAAACTTGCTAGGAAAATTAGAAAGCAGTATAGTAGAAATTAGATTTAGATCAACATCTCATATCATATACCTGAATACACTCAAAAAAATACATGACCTAGATATAAAAGGTCAGATTAGAATGGAGATCATTTATGCAACTATAGAAAGTAGAAAGCTTTATGACCCAAAAGGAATAGAGGGGATCATAGGAGATAAGGTAGATATTTTGATCACATAAAATTGAAAAACTTTTACACAAAAAAATCAGCTCAGCTAAGATTAGAAGGGAAACAATCATGGGAATGGGAAAACAGAATGAGAAAAATCTTTGCAGTAAGATCTGATATCCAAAATAAATAGAAAACTGATATAAAAAGGTACCAAAGTCATTCCTCAATATGAAGGGACAGTTCCACAGGGATGAAATCTAACCTATGAACAATTATATGAAAAAATTTTCTAAATCACTGAAAATTATAGAAATGTTCATGTTATCAACTCTGAGGTTCTACTTTATAGTTATCAGTTTGGCAAAAATGACAGGAAGGAAGGAAGGAAGGAAGGAAGGAAGGAAGGAAGGAAGGAAGGAAGGGAAAGAAAGAAAGAAAGAAAGAAAGAAAGAAAGAAAGAAAGAAAGAAAGAAAGAAAGAAAGGAAGGAAGGAAGGAAGGAAAGAAGGAAGGAAGGAAAGAAGGAAGGAAGGAAGAAAAAAATACAATTGTTGACGAGTTTGTGGGAGGTCATTGCAGTAATGTACTGTTAATGGATCTGTGATGTATATGAGCCTCTGCAAAGCAATTGGGAATTATGCCTAAAAAGTCACTAAACTATGCATACCTTTGACCCAGAGACATCAGCATGAGGAATATAACATTTTCCATTGTAGCAAAGAACTGGAAACTAAGGTACCTATCAACTGTGCAACAGCTGAACAAGTTAAGCCATATGAATGGAATGGAATGGTTACCATATTGTATGAAATAATGAAACTAATAAATTCAGAGAAAATTGAGAAGACTTACATGACCTCATGCAAGAGTGAAATGAGCAGTACCAGAAGAGAAATTTATACAATTACTACATTATAAAGAAAAACAAGTCTAAAAGACAAAAGAACTCCAATCAATACAATGACCAATCATGACTCCAGAGCACCAATATTGACTCATGCTACCCTCCTCCTGCCAGAAAGGTGATTAACTAACAGTACAGAATTAAACATTTTTTTTGATGAAGTCAAAATGTGTATTTGTTTTGCTTAACTATGCCTTGTTACAAAAGAAGATTTTTAATTGGGAAGGAAGTAATTATGGGGAGACAGGAGATACTGATGCTTCCTCCCTTCAAAAAAAAAATATACAGCAGAGTTCTAAGGGAGATAGAAGAAAGCTTTAAAACTAACACTGTCTCTGTGGAGTGTGGGGGTGTGTGTGTGTGTGTGTGTAAAGCAAGTTATATGTTAGAGAAATTTATAATTTTATATACAATTCTCTTTTTTATGGTGAAAATTATTCCTTTTTTGGTTTGTTTTATAAATTATTTAATTAATTGATAATATTGTTGTAGTTAATAGCACAGATAACTTGCATTATTCCAGATGAGTATACTTAATGCTAAGAAGTCATTATTATGCTGTTATGTTGGTGTTTTTCAGAATGACAAAATATTTCTATGTATTTATATTTTATAAATACATATTTGCATATAAATTATATATATATATGTATTTGAGTGATTCTCACTTATTATTTTTACATTAGGAAGGACCCTAGAAAACTCAAGCTAAGAGATGTACAAGAGTGACTTGCCTAAGATCTCAGAGGAAATAAATAACAGACAGGGCTGAGATGAAGATCTGGGTCCTCCGACCTCAAATCTAGCACTTGTCCCAAACCACCACCAGGCTTCCCAGAAGGCAGGATGCTGGGGAGGTTCCTTTCCAGTTGCTATCTGGCCAAGAGATCTGATCTCAAAAGGGGAATACAAAACTTCAGCCTTTAGGAGAAAATGCTTGGAGAGCAAGTACAATCCTTATGGCTTCTTCCCCATTTTAAGGCCCTGCATTTTCACAAACTGGCAACAATTCCATCCCATTCTTGATAGATCCCTTCCTCTTCCAGTAAAAAAAAAAAAAAAAAAAAAAAAAAAAAAAAAGGAAATTGGCACATGCATACCTCTTTCCACAGAGAAAACAGGAGGAGGGTAAGGGAATAGAATCACAAAGGCAGATTTCCCATTTTCAAAACTGCTGAGCTCATCAAATACCTCTGTAATCCCAGATAGGACAGGAGAGCAGGCAGTTTTCTAGCTGCTCTAGTGAAAAAAGCTCGCTTTGGAGTCAGAGGATCTGGCTTCGATTTTGAGCTCTGCCGGTTACTACCAGAGTGACCTCGGGCAGGTCCCTAACCTCAGCGGGCCTCAATTTCCCCACGTGTAAAACGAGGAGGTTGGATCATCTCTAAGAGTCTTTTCGGCTCTAAATGTATGATCCCACAATTAAGCTTTAGTGTATATCTCACCAAGGAAAGAGATAAAGAAAGATTCCATGAATTAGGGGGGAAGGGAGTTAGCCGGCAGAGCTGGATAAGACCAGGCAACTCACTGAAGACGCTGTCCACCCTCCCTCTCCGCGCCCAATGCTCCAATGCTCCCCGCAAGGGCTGATGTGACTCCATGCCCTACACAGAATAAGACAAGAAAAATACCTTCCTTCCCACAGGCTGCCCTCCTCTCTGCCCATCCTGCCACGGCCTCCAAACGCTTCCCAGTCTGTTCAAGCCTCATGCATTAATTTCTCTTAATTTGCTTTGACAGGGATGTGCGCTGTCGTGTAAAATGAAATCATCCCGAAGCATTGAGGGAAAGGGGTGGGGGGAGGGGGAAGGCGGGGAGGGAAACTGGAGAGTGGAGGGGGAGGTCAGGGAAGGGAAGATGGGGGAGGTGCCCCCATAAGAAGGTAGGAGAGGAGGGAGGGAAAGTCAGCAGCTTTGCCAGGTAGAGCACAGCCCGGTGGGGTTGAGCAGGGGCTGCTCTGATCGATGAGCTCAGCAGGAGCCAAAAGGCCACCCAGCCTCCTCACTGCAGTGCAGTGCAGTGGCCAAGCCAGCCCTCGGGCTGCAGCTCCACCGTGGTGGCTGTGAGGGTAAAAGGAGAGAGATTGTGACCCCGAGCCTTAACTATGGATTTAGAGTGGGGCTGGAAACCATCCACCCGACCCCACACATGACAAATAAGGAAACTGAGGCTCAGAGAGGGGCGATGGCTTGCCCCAAGGTCACAAGATATTAACAAAAATAGCTGACTTTTATAAAATAGTCCCTTAGAGTCCACAGAGTGTTCTGTACGCTTTTAACCCACCACCACACAGACATAGGTACTGTACCTGACATCCCTGTTAGGGATAAAGAAACGGGGAGGTCTGTAAAGTTAAGGACTCAGTCAACAAGAATTTATAAAGCATTTGCTTTATGCAGCCAGGCACTGCTAAGCACAAAGAAAAGACCTGATCCCTGCCTTCGAAGTGCTTCCATTCTAATGAGACAGACCACAGGCCAAAAAAAAAAAATTTTGTATATAAAATCTACATAGAGTAAATGAAATGTGATCCCCAAGGGCAGGCCCCCTGCAGTAGAAGACTCCTCTCTCATTTGGCATCTGCAGCCTTTCACCACCTGGCTCCAATTTAACCTTCCAGCCTTATTATATATTCCTCCTCACCTGCATGAACCCTGTGGTCTAGCCCTTCTTGCTGTCCATCACACATGACACCCCACTTCTGGTCTTCCTGTCTGAACACAGCCTCTGTCCCATGCCTCCTTTTTTCACTTGAACTGAACCTCTGGTCTAGCTTCCTTCCAAGGTAACTCACTCAAGTGTTCCAGTCCACAAGAGAGGCCTTTCCTGGCTGCTAGAGTATCTCCTGCAAAATCACCTCGTACATCACCTTGGATCTACTTATATGCATACATATTTTCTCCCCTCAATAGGACATCACTTCTTGAGGGTGACGACTTCCATTTGTAACTTGGTTATCCCCAGTGCCTACTATGGTGTCTGGACCATATGGAACATAAGTTCCTATCGGTTTATTTATTACCCATGGAGATGATCAGAGAGGGACCTGAACCCAGATCTGTTGGATTCTAAATCCGACCCTCTATAATCCACCCTAGTTCCAGGGAAAGAGGCAGAATCTGTATAGACTTTCCATCCTTGGAAGCAGAGAGAAGGCCAAAGGAGGAATCAGGCATGAGGGAGGATCTGAATCTCTTTTGGTCCAGTCAAACTAGCTTTCTCTCCATTCCCCTCTTACGATACTGAACCTTCCACTTCCATGCCTTTCACTGGCCATCCCCCATCTCAACCTCTCAGATACAGCTCAGAATGAATATAATGGAATACTATTGCAACATAAGAAATAATGAAGTAGATGGTGTTTCAGAAAAACCTGAGAAGGTTCATATGAACTGAGGAGAGTAAAGTAAGCAGAACCAGGTGAACAATGCATATAATTATAAAAACAACTTTGAAAGTTGAAAGAATTTTGAGCAATGCAATGACAAAATCATGATTCCAGAGCACTGGTCATGGAGCATGATGCCTGCCTCCTAACAGATGGACTAAGTATAGAATAAGATATACATATATATATATATATGCCTGCCTCCTAACAGATGGACTAAGTATAGAATAAGATATACATATATATATATATATATATATATACACACACACAATATACATATTTATATCCATATCTGTATATATTTAGACATAACCAATGTGGGAATTTCAGGGGGCCTGGTCAAGCTATTTGTTTTGGGGAGTTCTGCCCCAGTGGTGGGGGCAGGGTAGTTAGGAAAGAAAATTTTTTTTTCATTAAAAAAATTGAATTTACATAAAATAAATACTTCAAAAAAAGGTGTAGTTCAAATCTCCATTTTGACTTAACACCTCTCCTAATTCCCCTCCCCAACAGCTAGTGCCCTCCTTCATACATAGCACGCTGTATTAAAATACATTATGTATATACTCAGATGGTTCTAGAGAAACTTTTAATGCTACCATTTTTAAGTTTTTCTGGTGGGAATAGAATGGGGGCCTTTAATAATACCCTGCAGAAAGAATATGTATAGCATTTTATACACACACACACACACACACACACACACACACACCCTACCTTTTCTTCAGTGGGTCCACTGCCATCTGGTCCTTTCTCTCCAATCATACTACTACAACCTGAGTTCAGCTCCCCCATCACCTTTCACCTAAATTACTGTAATAGCCCTGCCTTACATCTCTCATGACTCCAGTCTATCCTCCTCACTGCTGCCAAAGTAATTTTCCTTAAGTGCAAATCTGACAATGAAACGCCTCTACTCAACCTATTCTAATGGCTTTCTATTGCCTATAGGACAAAATATAAACTCATCCAATGTTCTATCTCACTTCACAACCTGATTGTAATCTATCTTTCCAGTCTCACTGGAGGATGTTATTCTCCCTCCAACTCTGCCATCTACTCATGACAGTAATCTCCTGTTTCTGTGCCTTTTCACTGAATGTCTATACTATGCTCCTGGGATACATTCCTTTTTTACCTCCACCTCAAAGAGTCTCTTCTTTTAAGATATAATTCAGGAACCACTTACTACATGAAGCTCTTCCTGGCCCTCTCAACTGCTAGTACTCTCACTACCTTATATTTAAGCTATGTGTGTATAAATGTAGTAATGTCATAATTATACTATACATACATATGTACTTATTGTCTTCCCCATGAAAATATAAGCTTATTATGAGTAGGGATCTTTAATCTTTGTAAAACACCCCTCCCCCAGTGCCTATAATTAACATACTACTCAGCATATAGTAGGTCCTTGATAAGTACTTGACAGATGGATTTCAGAGGAAGTGAAAGAACATGGAAGCCACAGCAATGGGGAATGGGTCTATCTTCTCACTTTATAAAGCTCTGTCTTCCTCTTTCCAACCTAACTCAAAGTCATTTTACATTCTGTGGCCTAGTAGATGGGCCACTGAGTTATAAAGCAGGAAACCTGAGCTTTAGACACAGCTCCACCATTAACTACCAATGTGACCTTGGGCTTCTTCAGTTTCCTCAGCTGGGGATTGCAACCATCTGTTCTCCATGTCTAAATGGGATGCAAATAGGGTAAAACAAGATAGAAGTTTGAAAAGTACTTTGGGGGAAAAAAAAACATTATTAGAAACACAAAGGAGGGCTGCATTCTACCATTTGAACTTGGAAGCCTCCTGCATCTCATCAGTCCTCCTGCTTATCGTTGCTTCCCAAAAACTCATCTGATCAAAACAGAGTAACCTATGACAGTCATGCATTGAGCTCAGGAGAGAGCAATGACAAACACCATTTTGGGGGGGGGGGGGCCTGAGTGCGTCCCACTTCATGACTGACAACCTGAACTTGGCACAGCTAAAACAACTCATGAGCTCTGCAGCTCATGGTGGTGACAGAGGAATTCACTAGCAACCTTGTTTGCTTATGGCAAAATCTGCTTTGTTTCCAGTTTACCCTTTTCTCTGCCAACAGGGTGCAATGACCCAGACGAGGGATCCGGTTTGGAGTCTCTCCTCTGCCACTGACTACTTGCATACTTTTGAAAAAGTCACGTCTCCTTTTGGCACCTCGTTAAATTTAAAGGCTGGAGGAGGGGATATCTAAGATGTCACTTCATCTAACCACCTCATTTTATAGATGAAAAGACTGAGGCTCAGAGAGATTAAGTGATTTACCTAAAATCACACAGATATTAAGTGACAAGGCTGGGATTTGAATGTTCTAATGCTGATACTGACTGACTATAAAAATATACAATATGGACATTTTAAGAGGATGAGAAAAAAGAAATGAACAATGAAGTAATTTATTATTTTAAGAATATTTTTAAATTTTATTTATTTTATTCTAAACTTAAGAAATAAAATTAGCATTTTTATAACAGAATAGAAAAACAGATGATAGCACATGAAACTGCAAATCTATCATGTACAATTTGCTATTCCTTTCCAACATAAAATAATCATGTAACTTTCTTTTTTCCCCCATTTTTATTCCCTCCCCTCACCCTACATATGGCTACCATTAAGAACAAATACGTATGTGTATCTGTGTGTGTGAAACCATGCTACTCATACTTCTATTTATCATTTTTAAAGAGAATGATGTGATTGAATGTACTCCACAATTTGTCTAAATCTCTCACGGTGATAACAGCAATTAAAAGGTCTAGACTCAGTGGCCTCCAATGTCCCTTCAAGCTCTAAATCTATGGTCCCATGCACCAAACTGTTGATAGAAAACACTTTCTTACTTAACTATTCTAACTTGTTATTAAGAGAGGGGTTTTACACCTTGAGGTAGAGGAAAAATTGCAGAAAGTGGAGGTAATAGTGATTGCTCCCAAAAGTAGAAGAAAATCTCAATGAGGCAGTTAAAAAAAATTCATAAACTGGGTCACACTGTATGCAATGAGGTTCACAGATTCATATACAATCCCCTCTTTCTACTCTTCATATGTGGAAATATTCAATTCAATTCAGTAAATATGTATTAAGTATTTACTATGAGCCAGGCACCATGCTAAGTATTGGGAATACAAGAAGAGGCAAAAGACAGTCCTTGTCCTCAAGGACCTTACAATATAATGGGGAAGAGGCAATATGCAAACTAACACATAGAAAACAAGCTATGTGGGGGTGGGTGACGAGGGAGGAAGGGAGAGAATCTAGAATTTAAAGCTCTATAATCAAATGTTAAAAATATATATGTATATATATAATAATAATTATGATTATTAACTACATCCAACTGGGACTTAAGATACACAGGCACTGGGGTAGGGAGACCCATCCTGCCCTACTGGAAAGTCAGAGGGGCGAGGGGGAGGATATAGGAGAGAGCAGACTGGGGGAGGGGGGACACACTGGGATGGCTGTTTTGGGGTGTTGGGTAGGGGAAAGATGGGGAGAAAATTTGTAACTCAAAATCTCATGGAAATGAATGATGTAAACAAGAAAATAAATAAATTAATTTTAAAAAAGAAAACAAGCTATGTTCACATTTGTTTTTGTCAAGTAAAGTAAAAAATTAAGGAAGAGAAAAAAGGAAATTCAATTTTCAAGTTGAGCAGTCTTTTAAATAAGTGACATGGTTACTCTATTTTCTGCAGCAAATATTTAGTTTTTAAAAGTCTTGCTAATTTGATGGTTTCCTACTATCATTTGCCAAAATGCCAAGGCACAATATACATCTGTCGATTGATTGATTGGTGTCTCCTGCACTAACAGAAATGGACAAAAATCCATCTTTCAAATAAATTCTTGAGAATTCTGGTTGGGGGGAGGGGCTACTTCTTGCCAGATCTAACTGAGGAGTGACTAACCAACACTCATCGTTTTTATCTTGCAATGTGGCTAGTGAAGGGCTTGCACTGGAATTAGAAATGCCAACTCTTGCATTTTCTTATTGTTCCATTGGGCTTACACTGTCATCTTCAATCTTCAGTATTTTTGTCCAAATCTTTTTAAATTACTTGACCATTTGGGGAGAATAGTTTCATTAAAATCAAGTAATAAAGTCTATAAATTTGCCCAACCAGCCCATAAACTGCAATATGTTACACAATATGCCAAAGATCAAATGAATGAGTGAGGATTTCACTGTTGACCCTTCGTTGTGGCAGGATTCCCACTGATCCCTCAGGATATATCCAATATTGTGATTGACACATGACCAACGGACATACAAACGAAGCAAAGATGACAAAGTCAAGCTGCATATTATATAAGTAAAATGTACTTTTTTTTCAGCTAAATATAAAAATGCCAATGATTCCAATGGATCCTTTCAATCGATCAATTATCAAGCATTTATGAAGAGCCTTTCTGTCACATACTGTGCTAGAAGGTGACGATCTAAGGACAAAGAATGAAACAGTACCTACTCTCAAAGAGCTTAGAATGTAACAAGTGGCGACAAGTACATTTATAAAAATACAGGTATATACAGAATAGGGACTGAACCTGTGACTTTATTGGTATAGGAAATTTCTACATGAGGAAACTTTCTATCAATGCAGGTCAGCATCTCATCTGCAACTTACAGTCCTTGAGGAAGAGATACTTAGACTACTGAAAGGTTAAATGACTGCCAAAGATCACAATCAGTATCCATCAGAGAATCTGAATCCAGTCAGGAATTCTTGGTCCCAAGATTGGCTCTCTATCCACTATTCACGCTGCTTCTGCTTATGCAGAATAAATATAAAAAATAATATATGTAATGCATGTATAATATAAAATAGGCAACTACATGGAACAGAGGATAGATTACTGGACCTGGAGGGAAGAAATCATCTTCCAAAATTCAAATCTAGCCTCAAACACTTACTAGCTGTGTGACTCAGGGCAAGCATTTCACCCTGCTTGCCTCATCTGTAAAATGATCTAGAAAAGGAAATGGCAAATCACTCCAGTATCTCTGCCAAGAAAACTTCAAATGGGTTCATGAAGAATTGGACATGACTGAAGAAAAACTGAACAACAACAATAATATAAAAATAAGAAATACAAATAAATAAAAGGGAAAGAAACGCAAGGGGATCAGGAAAGGCTCCGTGCAGAAACTGGTTTTTGAGCTTTTGAGGTTTCTGTCTTAAAGAAAGGCTGAGGTAGAAAAAAAAGAGCACATTTTAGGCATGGAGGATAATCAGTACAATAGACAGGAGATGGAGTGTATAGACAGGAGATGGAAGGTCATATGTGAACAATGGAGACCAGGTTGGCTAAATAAAAGACTGTGGAAAATGGAATCATATACAAGGCTGGAAAGATAATGGGAGCCAAGTTGTGAAGGTGTTTAAAAGCTAAACAGAGGGGTTAGCATTTTATTTCAGGGGCAATTGGGAGCCACTGAAGTTTATTGAGTATGAGAGTGACACAGTCAGATCTTCATGTAAGAACAACCACTCTGTGGCAAAGGATTGGGAAGTGAGGGAATGTCTATAAACTGGAGAATGACTGAACAAGTTGTGGCATATGGATGTAATGGTATACTATTGTTCTATAAGAAATGGAAAGCAGGTGGACTTCAGAAAAACCTGGAAAGACTTACATGAACTGATGCTGAGTAAGGTGAGCAGAACCAGGAGAACATGATAAACCAGCGGTTCTCAACCTGTGGGTCGCAACCCCTTTGGTGGGTCGAATGACCCTTTCACAGGGGTCACGGGTCGCCTAAGACCATCGGAAAACACATATTTTCCTCTCCTCTATCTGTCTCCAGGTGGGTCCGCCCACATGCACATACACCCACGTACAAGTATTAAAGGGCCGGGGCATTAGGAAGGTTGAGAACCTTACTGTGATAAACAGTAACAGCAACATTGTGTGATGATCAACTATGATAGATTTAACTCTTCTCAGCAATATAATGACCCAAGACAATTCCAAAAGACTCATGATGGAAAATGCTATCCACATCCAGAGAAAGAACCACGGAGTCTGAATGCAGATCAAAGCACCCTATTTTCATTGTTTTGTAGCGGGGGAGGGTTGTTTGTTTGTTATGGCTTTTCTCTTTTGTTCTGTCTCTTCTTTCACACGACTAATGTGGAAATATGTTTACGTGATTATACCTGTATAACCTATATCAGATTGCTTGCTGTCTTGGGAAAAGGGATGGGAGAGAGTGAGAAAAAAATTGAAACTCAAAATCTTATTTAAAAATTGATGTTAAAAACTATATTTGCATGTAATTGGAAAAAAATTAACTACTATTTACAAAAATAAGTGGAAAAAAAAACCACTCTGGCAGCAGTGTCATAAAGGATGACAACTGGGAAGAGATTTTTACGAGGGAATGATCTAAGTGCAAGGTGATGAGGACCTAACTAAAGTGGTGGCTAAGCGAGTAGGGAGAAAGGGCTGGATGCCAGAGATGTTGTAGAGGTAGAAAGGTTAGCAAATGACTGGACATGTGGGG
Organism: Pseudochirops corinnae; assembly: GCA_028646515.1. Taxonomy (NCBI): domain Eukaryota; kingdom Metazoa; phylum Chordata; class Mammalia; order Diprotodontia; family Pseudocheiridae; genus Pseudochirops; species Pseudochirops corinnae. Next base: position 197,700,782 of record CM053586.1, read on the forward strand.
TGAGGAAGAATGAGGAGCTCCAGTTAACACTTACATTATGAACCTGGGAAACCAGAAAAATGATTGCGCCCTCAATAGAAATAGGCAAATTTGCTTCTGTTTTGGACTGTTAAGTCTGACATAGCCAATAGGCAAACTGATTGTACAAACCAGCATTCAGGTGACAGATGAGGGTTGGAGACAGAGATCTAGGAGTCTTCTACATAGACATCATGATTAAACTCATGTGGACTGAAGAGGGGACCAAGAGAAGAGAGCCTGGGAAAGAGCCATGAATTAACGACCCCAGTTATTAGGTGTGATGTGGATGATAAGCCAGCAAAAGGAGCTGAGGAGAAGTTAGGCCAGTAGGAAGAAATGTTAGAGAGGAGGGTGTCATGAAAACTGAGAGGGATGGAATATCTACTAAGAAGGGTATTCATTACTGTAAAATTCAGCAAATCAATAGAAAGAAAGAGAAGGACTAAAAAAAACTCATCAGCTTCAGCAACGAGGAAATCATTGGACAATTCTGGAATGAATTATGAAGGGTTGCCCATTAGTTGAAGAGAGACAAAGGGACAATAAGTTCGGATAGCTTTTTTCTAGGAGTTCGGCTGAGAAAGAGAGGGGAGATATAGGATGATAGCTTGATACAATGATAGAGTCAAGTGAAGGTTTTTTGTTTTTAAACAATGGGGAGCTCTTCCAGAGAAGGCTCTCACACCATTGCAGTCATGTCTCTTGTAATCCCCGAGAAGTACCAGCACATTCTGAGAGTGCTCAACACCAACATTGATGGATGGCAGAAAATAGCTTCTGCCATCACAGCCATCAAGGATGTGAGTCAAAGATATGCTCATGCAGTACTGGGGAAATCAGACATTGACCTCACCAAGAGGGCTGGTGAGGTCACCAAAGATGAGGTGGAGCTTGTGATCACCATCATGCAGAATCCCTAGGAATACAAGATTCCAGACTGGTTCCTTAACAGACAGAAGGATGGAAAGGATGGAAAATATAGCCAGGTTCTGGCCAACGGTCTGGGTAATAAGCTTTGTGAAGATCTGGAGCAAGTGAAGAAGATCCAGGAACACTGTGGGCTTCCGCACTTCTGGAGTCTCTGGGTCCAAGGTCGGCACACCAAGACTACAGGCCACAGTGGTTGCATTGTAGATGTGTTCAAGAAGTAAACAACTTCACTGGCCTTGTCTATTAATAAATAGTTTATAACAAAAAAAAGAATGGGGAAAACCTTGGTATGTTTAAACATGACAGGGAAGGAACTGATAAGGAGAAGCTGAAGGTTCCAGAATAGAGATAATTACTATTGAAATCTGTTGGAGAAAATGGGAAAAGATAGGATCAGGAGATGGAGGGATTGGCCTTCCCAAGAAGAACAATAGGGTCATATCATTGTCAGAGACCTGGAGAAAAAAGAGAAGTGAGAAATAACATCAAGGAGTTTTAAGATGAGAAGAGGAAGTTCAAGTTCAATTGCCATCCCTTAATAAATAGGCATGTCGAGGAAAACAAATTCATGCATTGCACGTCTGAAAACTAATGTCTTATCCCATACCTCTAGTCTATTGTCCCTTTGCCAAGAGACAACTCTTCTTAAGTCATGACTGATCACTTCGTTGATTAAAGTTTTTATATCTTTCAGAATGATTTTCCTTTATATTACTATAAACAAAGTAAACATAGTTTTCTTACTTTACTGCATCAGTTCAAAGTTTTCCCAGCTTATCTGAATCTACCATAGTCACAATTTCTCACGTCACAATTATTTTCTATTATAACCATATGCAGCCAGGTTCCAACTACTGTAAATATGAAATCCTGTGAAGTGTTTGCATTATTCAAATTCATGCTGTTCAGAGTTACAATTTATGCAAAATATAGTAACTGGCTCCAGCCCAGTGGAAATATGCAGTGAAAAAATGTTAAAATAAATTTTTATGTTTCTTTAAATATTTTATTTTTTGCTTTTTTTTTGGAGGGGGGAGGGCAGGGCAATTGGGGTTAAGTGACTTGCCCAAGGTCACACAGCTAGTAAATTGTGTGAAGTGTCCAACCTCACATTTGAACTCAGGTCCTCCTGACTCCAGGGCTGGTGCTCTATTCACTGCGCCACCTAGCTGCCCCTCTATCTGCTTCTTAATATAATATAACAGCAAAGGATAAGAAAAAGTGTATTTCTGATTCAAGTTTACGACAAATTAAGATAGTAGCTACAGAAAGAAAAATTTTAGTTACTGAATGTCATATCTAAACATCATACACTGATGGCCTACCAAAAATATCATTTTTGTCATTTAAAATATTTTTGCAGTGTAAATTGAACTGTCTTCTCTTTCTCTAAATCTTCATACAAATGATAGAAGGTACAGAGAGCTTCAGCCACGCATCAGTGAATTTGTGTGTTCACATTCTCATACAATGAACCAAGTCTTGTTGGATAAGCTGGAGCATTATCTAAAATCAGTAATGCTTTAAATGCAGTGTTGTTTTCCTTGCAATTTTTTTTTAGTACCTGGACTAAGATAACTTGAAAACCAATCTCTCTGCCCCCTCCCCCCACCAAGGTTTCTTATTTGACCATCAAAGAACTGGAAGTGACTGGTGATCACAACCTCTCAATTTAAAATCTCCTCCTGCATTACCTATCAATAAAAGTGGTAGGCCACCCTTAGACAATTTAAATCTGGACTTAGCTGGTTGGGTTTTTGTTTGTTTTTTAGAAATTTAAGTTATAAGAGGTATCCTTTTCAGAATAAGCCCATTTCATAAACATTAAAAATTTGTCTATCAGTGTATCCCCCTCTTTGACTATTTTCTTCAAAACACTGAGACATTTAACTGCTATGTCCTCTTTTGCACTGACTGCTTCTCCAGTAATTTTAACAATATATGTCTGAATTCAATTCTTAAAGCAATGGAACCAACCAAGGTTCTCAGGAAAAGTTTCTTCACTGCCCATTTCATTTCTGTCTTCTTACATTGCCTTAAACGTGAAGTTTCTGTCTGAATGGCTGCTCTGCTAAGAGACACTTGTTTTTTACTGCAATCTTCAATCCATACAACTAAAAGACACTCCATTTCTATCACTGTAACACTTCTATTCCTTGTAGTTGCTTGCAAACCACAAAATGATGATGCAACTTTTAACTTTTTAAAAAATTGGATGTTTTCTAATATTTTGTACCATAGATTTTTTAGTTACTATGCCACTTGATTACATCAATTTTTTTGTTCCAATGTAGTAGCAAACCTCTTCTCTTTTATACTGGCAGTGTTTCCATTGGAAGAATTCTTTCTTTGGTTCATTTTGTTAACGGCTTCCAAAAATAATGCAACTGTTGTTGTATGTGCAGCAGCAACGCATCATATCCACATGCAGCAACAGACAAGCACAGACTAACAGTATAGTGGTATATTAAAATCCTCAACTAGCATGTGCTGCACAATTGAATTTTGGCTTGCATTAAATTTGACTTGGTATCATTTGCACTGAATTGAATTTCACATTATTCACACTCACATTAAATCTGAACCTACCTAGACAGAGTTTCTGTTGTTCATGAGTGATGCAGCAGACTGACAGTGTAAGGGATTCCCCACCCCCCACTTGAGCCCCTGGCAACAGTGCCTGGAATTTCTTTGACCATTCCTCAATTAATAGGTCCCAATTTTTTGTATCTGTGGGTCTTTTTCTTGACTTACTGCCCTTGAACTCTTTAAAGACAGACTCCTAGCAATGGTATCACCATCATCATATAGTTCCAAATTGTTTTTCAGAATGTTTGGACTAATTCACAGCACCACTTTCACCTCCAACAACTGGCTTTTTGTCAGCTTTGCCAACTTGGTGGGTTCCAATGTTCTTTATCTAAACCATACTAACAGCCTCAGGAAGGAAGGAATCCATTCACCAGATACCTGATGAATGACAGGGGAATCCAAACCTTGAATCTAAAATTTACCCAGTAATTCACAAAACACATGGCAAATGTCCATCATTGATGATGTACCAAGCATACATGTTCTGTTCAGGACAACTTCCAAACTACCTTCAACTCTACTCTTAAAGAGGGCAAAATGGGCTGCTAGAGTTAATAGAGACCTGTGAGCTGAGCTGTGCACCTCCTCTCTGCCAAAAATAAAAGTCAACTCCAACCTCTCTCCAAGGTGGATAAATATTTAATTAGCATGGTAACATCCTCCTCCTTTGCATGAGAAAGGCAAGGGAGGTAAACAAGGTTACCTTTGAGAATAAGGAAAGGTCTGCAGAATAAGACACACAATTTTTGGACACAGTCAATGTGGGAATTTGTTTTGCTTGACTATGCAATCTGATCTGAAGTCTTTTTTTCCCCTCTGTTTACAAATGGAAAGGGGGGACAAAAGGAGGAATAGGCAGTAGGGCAGGGGAAAAGAAAGAAAGTAAAGAGTTATTGAGGCATCTTTTATTTTTTTAATTCAGTGAAATTAAAAAAAGGAAGGCCAGAAAAGCCAGACAAGCAGAGACAAGCTTTGAAAGCTAAAAGTTGAACATATTATATATTTAAAATACATAAAAATATGTAAATAAATATGAATATATATACATTTAAAAAGAAAAGCACATATGAGACCAGTAGCCTCATGTGGAATCCTTTTTTTCTGTTCTACTATGTCTATGGAAACGCTCATTTTATTTAGTATTTGAAAAGTTCAGAATTTTTAAAAATGCAAATACTTGAAATAAAAAAGAAAGGTCAAATATTTCTTGATGATATTAAGTGAAGAAAGTGCTGGATTTGGAATCAAGGGAACTCAGAAGACCAGCTCTCTTTACCTATAATACAATGCACAATTGTGGACAGGTGGCTTCCCTTCTCTGGACCTCATCTGTAAAATAAGGGAATCAGATGATCCCAAGGACCCTTCCAGCCCTAAACATACAATCCAATATTCCTTCAATTAATAACCAGAACTTTAAGAAAATAGAGTGGTTGTGGGTTTTCTTTTAACTCCAAACCAGTTACACATACTTCAGCTTTTCTTTTCTTCCACTTCATCCACATACATTCTTATATGGAAAAATATTTGATGGGGTCATTAGGATTGTAGAAAAGGAGGTCAATGTAACTCAATGGTACTAAAGATGAGGAAGAATTTACAACAGCAGCATCACAATGGATTTTCATAGCTTCTCAGAGCAAGAAGGGATGCTCAAAAGTAAGCAAGTGGGGGTGGGGTAAGGAGTGGAGCCAAAATGGTGGAATAAAGGCAGAGACTTGCCTGTGTTCTCCCAAATTTCCCTCCAAATAACTTTAAAATAAAACCTCAAAATGAATTCTGGAGCCACAGAACTAACAAAAGGATAGGATGAAGCAACTTTCTAGCCCAAGGCAATTTAGAAGGTCAGCAGGAAAGTTCTATCTCTCTGGGGTAAGAGTAGAGCACAGTCCAGCACAGACTGCACCACAGCAAGTCAACAGGGAATCTTAAGGGCGATTGAATCTGCAGTGGTGGCTCAATCCACAGATGGTAAGGAGGACAAACAACTGATCAGATGAAGATTACTGGGGACCCTTTGCTGGTACTGCTTGCAAGATTATGTTGCACGACCTATAGGGGTTCCAGGTCAGAATCCCAGGATGAGGAGGAGCAGTAGTACAACCCTGGTCACAGTTCCAGGGTGGAAAACAGTGCTTGTGGTCACTCACAGAGCAGAGTACAAACCAGGAGAGCAGTGACCACACCTCTCCTTATACCATACCACCTTGGAAAAAATGAAAACTTACAATCCCCCAGAACTAGCTCTGAAAAAAGCAGCACTGAAGCTTAGGACTGTGCCCCCTCTATCTGCAGGAAAAGAACCCAACTTTAACATAAAGTTAAAGGTCAAGAAATAAACTGGAAAAATGAGCAAACAACAAAAAAAGAAGCTTATCAAATAAAGTCAAACTCAGAAGAAAACAAAGTCAAAACAGCTACCTCCAAAAGAAAATTGAATTGGTGTTAGGCCCAAAAAGGATGCTTAAAATCATATAAGAGAGGCAAAGGAAAAATTGGAAAAAGAAATGAGAATGATGCAAGAAATGATGAAAAAAGGAGACAACAGCTTGGTAAAGGAGGCACATGCGCACACACACACACACACACACACACACATGCACACACACACAATACTGCAGAAAATAACACCTTAAAAAAAAAGAACAGTCCAGATTATAAAAGACGTGCAAAAATCCACTGAAGAAAATAATTCCTTAAAAATTAGAATTGGGCAAGTTGTGGTTATCAATTGGAGGAACATTGGATTGCATGTTTAGAGCAGGAAGGATTCTTGGAATCATCTGATTCCCTTATTTTATAGATGAGGCCCAGAGAGGGGAAGCCACCTACCCATAAGACATCAAGAAATAATAAAATAAAAGAATGAAAAAGTAGGAGAAAATGAGGAAGATACCTTATGTGAAAAACAACTGACCTGGAAAACAGATTTAGGAAAGATAACTTAAGAACTATAAGACTACATGTAAGGCATGATCAAAAAAAAGAGCCCAGACATCATTAAAAAAAAGTTGTCAGGGAAAATTGCCTTGATATCCTATAACCAGAAAATAAAATAGAATCTTATAGAATCCACCAATCACCTCCTGAAAGAGATCCCAAAATGAAAACATCTAAAAATATTACAGCCAAATTCCAGAGCTCCTGAGTCAAGGAGAAAATATTGCAAGAAGACAGAAAGAAACAATTCAAATCCAAAGAAACAATTCACAGTCAGGATAACACAAGATTCAGCAGCTTCTACATTCAGGGATCAAAGGGCTTGGAATATGATATTCTGGAAAACAAGGGATTACAACCAAGAATAACCTGCCCAGCAAAACTGAATATACTCTTTCAGGAGGAAAAAATGGATATTTAACGAAATAGAGAACTTTCAAGCATTCCTAATGCAAAGAGCAGTTGATTAGAAAATTTGACTTTCAAAAAAAGAAAAAAGAAAAAAGAGCCTACCACTTCTGGAAGTGACTCATTCCATTTTACTTAGTTCTAATTGTTATGGTGTTTTGCATTGGTTTTTATCTCTGACATGAAGATTAAATTTTACTTTTAGAAACTTAAAAAAAAAAGAAAATTTGTCTTTCAAATACAAGACTCGAGAAGTATAAAAAGGTAAATGGGAAAGAGAAATCATAAAGGATTCAATAAAGTTAAACTGTTTACATTCCTACATGGGAAGATGATATCTGTAACTCCTAAGAATTTTATCATTATTAGAGCAGTTAGAATTTGTATACATAGTCAGAAGGCATGGATATGTGTTGACTATGATAGGATGATATCTTAAAAAAATAGAACTAAGGGGTGAGAAAGAGGGATGCACTGGGAGAAGGGGGAAGAGAGAGGTAGAATGGGTAAATTATCTCACATAAAAGAGGCACAAAAGAGCTTTTATAGTGAAGGGGAAGATGGCGGATATGGTGGACAAGAACTGAACCTTACTCTGATCAGAAATGGCTTAAAGAACCAGTTGGGTATAGAAATCTATCTTACCCTACAGGGAAGTAGAAGCAGAAGGGCACAAGGAGGGGGAGGAGGGTTGACGGGAAAGAGGGTAAGTTGAGGGAAGTGGTGATTAGAAGCAAAACACTTTTGAGGAGCGACAGGGTAAAAGGAGAGGGAGGGGAGGGTTGGAGAGAGAGTGAGAGAGAAATAGAAAGAAGGAAGGAAGGAAGGAAGGAAGGAAGGAAGGAAGGAAGGAAGGAAGAAAGAAAGAAAGAAAGAAAGAAAGAAAGAAAGAAAGAAAGAAAGAAAGAAAGAAAGAAAGAAAGAAGGAAGGAAAGAAAGAAGGAAAGAAAGAAAGAAAGAAAGAAAGAAAGAAAGAAAGAAAGAAAGAAAGAAAGAAGGAAAGAAAGGAGAGAGAGAGGGAAGCAAGGAAGGAGGGAGGGAGGGAAGGAAGGAAAAGATGGACAAAATACACAATAATCATAACTAAACTAAAGGAAGGAAGAGCTGTGTTGCCCAACTGGCCAGTTCGAGTTGAGTCCTTAGTGGGGCAGCTCCTATTTTCCACTCACCGACCTTAGCCTAAAAAGGCCTGTCTCCCACTGCATACAGACAACGATAACAACAACCCAATTATGAAAAGGAATTTCAGAGTTCTTCATGACAGAGGCAGAACACTTATGGGTGATAGCAAGATCCAGAGTGGGAATACCCTGTACAGTGGAAATTGTGGTTTGTCTTTCATTCTCAAAGAGGACCGGGACATCTAGAAGATGATGCCACGACTTGCAAGTACATTGGGTTTAAGTGAGGGAGGACTGTGCAAAGTCACTGGTCTCACTTTCTCCTCTGAAACCATCTGAGTCTAGTGGCCAGATATAGATCAGGACAATTGGAGATGGCCCAGCACAGTAGAGGTAGAGTGGAGGAAGAGCTGAGTATATTGCAGAAGTGGGAGATTAGGGTATTTAAAAGAACATCCCCATGAGTACAAAGGCTGATATCTAGGGTGTGCCCTTTTAACAAAAACTAGAAAAACTCATGCATTGGGGGAAGGGAGCAATCTTAAACCCTAGTAGATAATGGTTCTAACACAACAGGAGTTGGAAATAGAGAGGGGAGATTGTGAAACAGGTGCTAATCTCCCTGAGAAATGAAGGAGAATGATTTAGGGTCAGGTAAGTAATAGACACCAGGATCTGGACTGGGTAATAAATATTGATAGAGTGAATCTCAAAGGAGTAGATATTGTGGAGAGATAAGTAGAGGTAGAGTCCTGAAGCATCCATAGAGTTCTGAAGCATCCACAGGAAGCAAGACGTATTCTGACTCCTCTTCCAGGAACACTGTGCTAAGGGAAAGGGATGAAGTGTCACCCATGGTAAGCCACATCTCAATGAGACCCAAAGGAAGGAAGGAATATGAGAAGTCTAGGGTGAAAAGAAGCTCCCCCTCCTAAACTCTGAGATTCACCCAAACTGGCCTTCTCTCCATTTCAGACAACACTCCATTTCTCGTTATGCTCTTGCATCCATCCCACATATGCTCCCTCCCTTACTTCTGCTTCACAGGATCCCCCTCTTCATAATACAGTTCAAACATCATCTTCTACATGAAGCTTTGCCTGAGCTCCCCAACTATTAGTGCCCTCCTCCCCAAACTATCTTGTATTTAACTAATCAATAATGTTCTGGACGTGGGATCTGACCTCAGGCATAAGCTGTGCGACATGGACAAGTCACTTAATCCCTCAATCTCAGAGGATCAAATGAGAGGATACATGTAAAGCACTTTGTAAACCTTAAAGTGCCATCTAAATGTTGGCTATTATCACCTTTTCTATATTTGTATTTATTAGACATACTTTTGATGTATATATTTTTATATGTACTTATTTTCTCCCCTATTAGGATATAAACTACTTGTGATTAGACACTGGTTCTTCCTTAATATTTGTATCCCAGCACCTAGAACAGTGCCTGACACATAGTAGACAAGTAATGTTATTTGCTGAGTGATTGATGCGGTGGAAGTTCCAAAGAGTACAGAGACGGAATTCAACAGAGGTGAAGTGGAATATGGAAAGGGTTGGGTCAAGGTGGATGGGGACAAGAGAAGAGACAGCAGGGGCTGGGGCCTGTGGTTTGTTTTTTGGCATGAAATCTACATGAAGAAGGGTTGGGAATCCACTGATCAATGAAGAATGAAGTCCAAGCACTGTGTCTATAGAGAGAAAAAGGCCCATTGACTAAGGCAAAAGAGTAGAAAGTTCAGAGGCCTCCTTGTTCCCACATTCCATGTCCATCTGATGCATCCTAAGACTCTATTAACTTTCTCTACTGCCTTATCACCTTGTTGGTTCACTTACTAGATCTTTTTTCAAATGTACTGTAATCAAGCCACATTACTCCTATCTTGTACTTGAGAAATTAATTTAGACACAGAATCATAAACCATACAGCAGTTGGGTGACATGGTGGATAGAGAGCTAGTCCTGGAATCAGGAAATTCTTGCTGTTCAGTCATTTAGTTGAATCTAATTCTTTTTTTTTTTTTTTGCTTTTTGGAGGGGAGAGGGCAGGGCAATTGGGGTTAAGTGACTTACCCAAGTCACATGGCTAGTAAGTGTGTCAAGTGTCTGAGGCCACATTTGAACTCAGATCCTCCTGACTCCAGAGCTGGTGCTCTATTCATTGTGCCACCTAGCCGCCCCGAGTCCAATTCTTTGTGAACCCATCATAGCATGCCAGGCCCTTCTCTTCTCCACTATCTCTCAAAGTCGGTCCAAGTTCATCTTCATTGTTTCCATTATACTATCTATCTCATCCTCTGCCATCCCCCTTTCCTTTTACCTTCAATCTTTCCCAACATCAGGATTTTTTTCTCCAATAAGTCCCATCTTCTCATTATACAGTCAAAGTGTTTAAGCTTCAGCTTTGGTATATGACCTTCCAGTGAATAGCCTGAATTAATTTCTTTAATTATTGATTGACTTGATCTCTTTGCTATCCAAGGGACTCTCAAAACTCTTTTCCAGCACAATTTGAAAGTATTGATTCTGTGGCACTCAGCTTTTCTTGTAGTCCAACTCACACAGTCATACATTGCTACTAGAAAAACTGTAGCTTTGACATATGGATCTTTGTCTCTGCTTTTTAGTATTCTGTCCAGATTTGCCACAGTTTTCCTTCCAAGGAGTAAGCATCTTTTAATTTCATGGCTGCAGTCACCATTTACAATGATCTTTGAGCCCAAGAATATAAAATCTGACATTGCTTTCATTTCTTCTCTTGATTTGCCAGGAAGTGATGAGACCAGTTGCCAAGATCTTAGTTTTTTGGATGTTAAGCTTCAAGTCAGCTTTTACACTCTCTTTTTTCACCCTCACCAAGAAGCTTCTTAATTCCATTTCACTTTCTGCAATCATAGTGGTATCATCTGCATATCTGATATTTCTCCTGGCAATCTTTATTATAGCTTTTGATTTATCCAACCTGATATTTCATATGATGTACCCTGCAGAGAAGTTAAATAAATAAGGTGACAATATATAGCCTCATCGCACTCCTTTTCCAATCTTAAACCAATCAGCTATTCCATGTTTGGTTCTAACTGTTGCTTCTTGGCCCACATACAGGTTCCTTGGGAGACAAGTAAGTTGATCTGGTATTTCCATCTCTTTGAAGACTTGCCACATTGCCACATTCTATTGTAATCCACAGAGTCAAAGGCTTTAATGTAATCAATAAAGCAGAATTAGATGTTTTTCTAGAATTCCCTTGCTTTCTCCATAACCCAGTGAATGCTGGCAATTTGGTCTCTAGTTCATCCGCCTCTTTGAAAACCAATCTACTCTTTTAGTAATCCTCAGTTTACATATTGCTGAAGCCTAGATTGCAGAATCTTAAGCATAACATTGCTGGAAAGTAAACTGAGCATAATTGTTCAGTAATTTGAACATTCCTTGGTATTGCCATTCTTTAGGATTGGGACATAAATTGATTTTTCTGATCCAGTGGCCACTGTTGTGTTTTTTAAATTTGCTGGTGTATTGAGTGTGCAGCACTTTAACAGCATCACTGTTTAGGGCAGTAGATAGTTCTACTGGAATTCATCACCTTCACTAGCCTTACTATTAGCAATGCTTCCTAAGGCCCACTTGATTTCATTCTGGAGGATGTCTGACTCTAGATCAGTAACCACACCATAGTGATTATCAATGATATTGAGATCTTTCTTGTATAGTTCTTTTGTGTATTCTTGCCATCTCTTCTTAATCTCTTCTGCTTCTCTTAAATCCCTATTGCTTTTGTTTTTTATCATGCCTATTTTTGCATGAAAATTTCCCTTGATATCTCTAATTTTCCTGAAGAGTACTCTTGTCATCCCCATACTATTATTCTCTTGACCTAGGGAACAAAACGAAGCAGACAAAAGACTAATAGAATTTTGTCAGGATTACTTGCTGGTCACAACCAACACTCTTTTTCAACAACTCGAAAGGTGACTATACACACTGACATCACCATATAGAAAAATATATCGTCAATATAATGGTCAGTATAGAAATCAGATTGATTATATACTTTGTAGCCAAATGTGCAGAAGCTCTAATACAGTCAGTTAAAATAAGACTTGGGGCTGACTGTGAATTGGATCATATGCTTCTTATTGCAAAGTTCGGACAAATTTAAGAAAGTAAAGAAAACCATCAGATTATATATCCCTTATGAATGTGAAGTGAAGGAGATGAATAGATTTAAGGGACTCGATCTGGTGGATAAAGCACCTGAAGAATTATAGACAAAGGTTCTCAATATTATGCATGAGGCAGCATCAAAAAACACTCCAAATAAAAAGAAGAGCAAGAAAGCAAATGGTTGCTTATGAGGCTTTACAAATAGCTGAGGAAAGAAGGAATGCAAAAAGGAAAGGGGAAAGAGAAATACATACCCAAATGAATGTAGAATTCCAGAGAATAGTAAGGAAAAATAAGAAGGTTTTCTTAAAATGAGCAATGTAAAGAAATAGGAGTCAGGAAGACCTGAGTTCAAATCTGACCTCAGACACTAGTTGTATGACCCTAAGCAACTCACTTAATATTTTCCTCAGTTTCCTCATCTGTAAAATGAGCCAGAGAAGCAAACAGCAAATCACTCTAGTATCTTTGCCAAGAAAAACCCAAATTATGAAGAGGCAGATATGACTGAAAAATAACTGAACTGAAACCATAAAGTAATAGAACTTTAAGCTTTGCAAAGCACTTTACAAATATTTCATTTTATCCACACAAAAGCCCTAGGAGGTATGTTCTATAAGTTTATTATTTTTCTAGTTTTTAAAGCCCTAAGCATCCCTTGTAAACCAGGACAAAGTTGACAGGTGACATCTAAGGAGGAAGATTGGCTCTCACGGGGATTAAAAACAATCCTGTGTTTCTTACTGTCTCCATTTTATGGATGCAGAAGCTGACTCTCAGTCACACAGCAAGTAAGTATCAGTTTAAGAAAGAATCTGAACCAAAGTCTTCTGGTTTCCAAATCCAGGGAACTATCCATTATGCCACACAAATTGTTTACTATGACCATTTCTCTGAGCCTCAGTTTCCTCATCTGTAAAATGAAGGGGCTAGACTAGGTGGTCTCTGAAGTCCCTTCCAATCCTTAAATCCTACGAATTCAGGTTCCTAGCCTCCAGCTCTGGAAATAATAAAATGAAACTGCCGTGGGAACTCTCTCAGTTAGAATACAAGGGCCCATTTTGTTCAAGGAGAAACAGATGGTTAAATTTGAGAGAAAGAATAAAAGAGATTAGCACCCACACCTTAGAGCCTCTTCTTTAGACTCCAAAGCTCTCAAGCACATTCTAAAGTTCTCAAGCACATTCAGTCCCAGATCAAAAGAACCTTCCACCTACTTTTAAACTACCACCAAAAACACCAGCTAGCAAACTCAGGCCTTCCTGGAATTAAGAGGGAAGAAAGTACTGTTTTGAATGAAAAATTTGTGAGGCAATGTCTGATTTCTATTAAAGGACTAATGTAAATTATTAATGTGTGCTTGAAATGAAAGTACAGACACTGTCATCTTATAAACACTAACTCTACAAGAGGCAAAGTGGCTCAGTGGGAAGAAAGATGGATTTAGAGTCAATTAAAAGCACTCCAGTTTGAATCCTATCTCTGCCACTTGCTACCTGCACAACCTTAGGGAATTTACTAAACCACTCTGGGCCTGAGTTTCTTTATTAGTAAAATTAAAGGATGGACTAGATCAAGGGTTCTTAAACTTTTTTGTGTGTTATGGACTCCTTTGGAAGTCTGATGAAGCCTTTAGACCCCTTTTCAGAATAACGTTTTTTAAGAAATAAAATGGTGTCACCTACCCAGCAAAATTGAGCATAGTATTCCAGGGGAAAATCTGGTCATTCGATGAGGTGGAGGACTTTCAAACATTTTTGCTGAAAAAACCAGAACTGAAAAGAAAGTTTGACACTCCAACACAAGAAGCATGAGAAGA
>CM053586.1:197715287-197734455 GCA_028646515.1 Pseudochirops corinnae
TGTACACAATCACAGACACATCATACACATGATGACCAACCTTGATAAACTGGACTATCCTCAACAACACACAGCTAAAAGACAACTCTACAATCCTCAGGATGGAAGGAGAAATCTAAACTCAGAGAAAGATATAAAGACCACAGTTTAAACGGAGACTAAAGCATAACATGCCATCGTTCTTTTTCATGTTTGGTTTTGCTTTTTTTTTTCTTTTCCCAGTGATCACTCATAGGTTACAACCCTTCTATGTAACCAAACTATTGTACAATGTGAAAGTATTTGCTGATCCTATACATGTTTGCACGCCACCATGGGGGGGGGCGGGGAAGGAGGGGCGAAAATCTGAAACTCAAGTGATTGTGGAACTGAATCTTGTAAACTAAAAGTAAATAAACAAGTCATTCAAAAAAAAATTTATTGAGATATTAAGGGCACCATGAACTGAAAAAGTTTGGGAACCTCTGTCCTAACAATTAGCACTGTCTAAAAATAGAACAGGTTGACTTGAAAAGTGGTGAGTTCCTTTGCCTGAAAAATTACTATTAAATGTGCATACCCTTTGACCACAGTCAGGCCTATGCAACCCTATATGTACAAAAGATACTTTATAGCAGCTCTTTTAGCAGTGGCAAAGAACTGGAAACTAAGGGGGTGCCCATCAAATGGAAAATGGCTGAAGAAATCATTATATATACATGTGCACCATAGGGACTGACAAAATGGACCTGGTTTTGGAGGAAACCGGGAAGACTTCTGTGAGCTAAGTGAGTAGAACCAGGAGAATTTACACAATGACAACATTTTAGAAAAAAAACAAATTTAAAAGACTTTATAAACCTGATCAGTTCAACAACTGATGACAAGTTCAGAAGGCTGAAGATGAAACACACTACCCACTTTCTGCCAAAAAGGTGATGAGCTTAAAATGTAGAGAAAGACATAACATTTTTTAACTGAACAATGTGGGAATTTATTTTCCTGGATTATTTATGTGTACGATGAGGGTTCCATTTTTAAAGTTATTTTTCTGTCCCTTCACTGGGAAGAAGGGAACTATGTAGAAGGGGATATTATATGGCATGTAAAATGTTTTAATTTTTTTTCTCTTAAAAAATGAAAAATGGTAAATTCTTCATAACTTTTTAAGCAGAGATTTCTCCTGAGGAGAGATTACAGAGAGGATTCTCACACTCTGAGATTTGACCAAATGACCTCTTTGGTCCTTTTTCAAACCTATAGCTCTAAAATGCTACCATAAAGAGGCCAAAAGAAATCCAGGACTTGAGAAGAAAGTCTCTGAATCCTTCCCAGGTGTACTCCATACGTCTAACTTCCTGGAAATGATAGTAACAAACAGGTTGCGTCATTCATTTGAAAGTACTCAATGGAGATGAAATATTCTCAGTATTCTTCCAAACAACTTGTGCTGACTAAATACTTGTTAAAAGAAGGAATTTTACTCTGTTCATCAGAAAGCTTTACCTCACCCAACAGAGAGCTCAAGTCCAGTCAGAATTCAATTCGATGAGCATTTATTTATTCAGGGACCCCTAGTATATGCAGGCACTGATTTAGGTGCTAGCATGTAAAAATTAACAAGAAAGAAAAAAAACAAAACCTAAATATACCCTGCCCTCAATAAGTTTATATTCTAATGGAAATCAAGTACAAGGTCAACCTGGCTAAGCTACCCCAAACCCACCCATACCAATCAAGCAGCAAAAAAACCCAAAAAATAAAACCTGTCTGGATTTAGAAATAGCTCTAATCTCTCCTAGGCCACAGTAAACCAAATAAAATTAAATTATAAAGCTGCCATTGTCCTTGAAGAGATTACGAGGAGAATCCCATATCCAATCAAGCCCAATTTCCAAAGCCTGAAGGCCTTGAGTTGTGCAAGAGTTTGGGGTTTAGACAGAATCTGTGGAAACAAAAAGACATAAAGATGCATAAAGAAAACTAAACAGGATTCTGTGTGTGCTAAGAAGCTTAATCTAGGAAATTCAATGAGCAGGGGATACCTTTCTGACAAAGTCAGAAAGCAGTTTTGACCTGAGACCCAGGTACCCATTCAGAAGGACTCTTCCTTTCCCAGGGAACAAAGGAGCTAAGAAACAATTTTGCCCTTGGATTAGAGGATGAACTAACAAGGAAAAACAGAATAATCCCAGGAATTAGTCAACAGGATAGCAAAACATGAATGTCCTAGAAGAGACGTGACAATACTAGAAGCCAAATCAAGATGAATCAAGAAATGTCAAGCAACAGAGAAAAATAAAAAAGAGTGAGTTTGAAGGCAGAGAGCCTGGGCTCAAATTCTGCCTCGGCCATTTCTCATCTGTTACTGGTTGAGACCTCCTTATACTTCAGCAAAATAATGTGTGCACACTAAATGGTATACTGTGTGTGCATGTATTCTACACAGGAAAAGGAAAACAGAAAGGCCTTTATCCCAGGGATATGGTCTGCAGGTGAACAAAATCTTCTTCAATTCCTTAGTGCAGAGGTCCTCAAATTCCAAATCCAACATTCTTTCTACATCAAGTTTATTAATCAAAGATTTTGTCCTAGTATCCTCTAAAAAGACAATCAAGGTTAGTGGACAAGCAAGCCCTTTGTGGTCAAATCAGTAGGCCAGTCAATGTTTCCAACAAATTGGAATAAGTCAGCCAGTTAAAAAGCAGTTACTACTTTATGACATGACAAAAGTGCTGATACCTAAACCAAGAACAGCAAAAATTGAGAAAGAAGACTATAGTCCAATTTCCCTAATTAATACTGATGAAAAAAATTAAATAAAACACTAGCAAGGAGATTAGCAATATAGCACAAAGATCATACAGTATGATCAGGTGGGATTTATATCAGGAATACAGGATTGATTCAGTATTAGGAAAACTATCAGTATAACTGACCGTATCAATAGTAAAACCAACAGAAATCATATCTCAATAGATGCAGAAAAAGCTTTTGACAAAATACAACACTCATCCTTATTAAAAACATTAGAAAGCATAGGAATAAATGGAGCTTTCCTTAAAATAAGTAGTATCTATCTGAAACAAAAAAACCATTATCTGTAATAGGAGTAAGCTAGAAGCCTTCCCAATTAGATCAGGGGTGAAACAAGGATGTCCATTATCACCACTATTCAATATTATACTAGAAATACTAGCTGTAGCAATAAGAGAAGAAAAAGGAATTGAAGGAGTCAGAACTGACCATGAGGAAACAAAACTATCACTCTTTACAGATGATATGATGGTATACTTGGAGAATCCTAGAGGATGAACTAAAAAACTAGGTGAAATAATCAACATCTTTAGCAAAGTTGCATGATATAAAATAAATCCACAGAAATCACGAGCATTTCTATATATTACCAACAAAATCCTGAATCAGGAAAGAGAAAGAGAAAATCCAATTAAAATAACAAGAGACAATATAAAATACTTGGGAGTCTACCTGCCAAGACAAACCCAGGAACAATATAAACCCAATTACAAAACACTTTTCACACAAATAAAGTCATATCTAAAATGGAAAAATATCAATTATTCATGGGTAGGCCGGGATAATATAACAAAAATGGCAATTCTACCCAAATTAATCTATTTATTCAGTGCCATATCAAACTACCAAAAATTATTTTATAGAGTTAGAAAAAATAGTAACAAAATTCATCTGTAAGAATAAAAGGTCAAGAATATCACTGGAATCAGTGAAAGAAATGTGAAGGAAGGTGGCCCAGCAGTATCAGATCTAAAACTATATTAGAAAGTGGTAATCATCCAAACAATCTGGTACTGGCTAAGAAACAGAGTGGCAGATCAGTGGAATAGATTAGGTACACAATGCATAATAGTCTATGATCATAGCAATCTAGTGTTTGATAAATACAAAAATTCAGGTTCTTGGGACAAGAACTCACCATTTAACAAAAACTGCTGGGAAAACCGGAAAGCAGCTTGGCAAAAAACAAGGTATAGACTAACATCTCACACCATATACCAAGATAAGGTAATACATGATTTAGACAAAAAGGATGATACCACAAGCAAATTAGGAGAGCATGAAATAGTTTACCTGTCAGATATTTGGATAAGGAATGAGAGAAACAAGAGATAGAGAGCATTATGAAATGCAAAATGGATATTTTTGACAATCTTAAATTTAAAAGGTTTTTGCACAAACAAAACCAATGCAGCCAAGATTAAAAGGAAAGCAAAAACAGGATGGGAGTGGGGAGAGGAGTTTTTACAGTAAGTTTCTCTGATAAAGGCTTTGCTTCTCAAATATATAGAGAAATGAATCAAATTTATGAGAATACAAGTCATTCACCAATTGATAAATGGCCAAAGGATATAAATAAGCAATTTTCAGATGAAGAAATCAAAGCTATCTATAGCCATTTGAAAAAATGTTCTAAATCACTGTTGACTAAAGAAATGCAAATTAAAACAACTCTGAGGTACCACTCACACACTCACACCTATCAGATTGGCTAATAAGACAAAAAAGGAAAATAACAAATGTTGGAGGGGATGTATAAAAATTGGGATACCAGGTCTGGATTCAAAGAGAGAAAAGGAAAGCAAAAAGGATCTATATGTACAAAAATATTTATAGCAGTTCTTTTTGTGGTGGCCAAGAACTGGAAATTTAGGGGATGCAGGAATGGCTAAACAAGTTGAAGTATACAATTGTGATGGAATATTATTGTGCTCTAAGAAATGACAAGCAGGATGTTTTCAGAAAACCCCGGAAAGACTTATATGAACTGATGCAAAGTAAAGTGAGTACAACCAGGAGAACAGTGTACACAGTAACAGCAATATCCTTAAGATGATCAACTATGAATCA
The DNA here is from genome assembly GCA_028646515.1 of Pseudochirops corinnae. Classification (NCBI taxonomy): domain Eukaryota; kingdom Metazoa; phylum Chordata; class Mammalia; order Diprotodontia; family Pseudocheiridae; genus Pseudochirops; species Pseudochirops corinnae. The sequence continues at coordinate 197,720,154 of CM053586.1, forward strand.
ATTTAAGTATTCTCAGTAATACAATGACATAAAACAATTCCAAAGGACTTATGATGAAAAATTCTATCTACCTCCAAAGAAAGAACTGATTAAAACTGAATGAAGTTTAAAGCATATTTTTTTAAACTTTCTTCATTTTTCTTGGGTTTTTTCCTCTTTTTTTCCCTTTGAGTCTGTGTTTTCTTGCATAACATGACTAATATGGAAATTTTTTTTGTTTTGGGGTGGTTTTTTGCTTTTTGGAGGGGGGAAGGCAGGGCAATTGGGGTTGAGTGACTTGCCCAAGGTCACATGGCTAGTAAGTGTTAAGCGTCTGCCGCGGAATTTGAACTCAGGTCCTCCTGACTCCAGGGCCAGTGCTCTGTTCACTGCACCACCTAGCCGCCCTAGAAATAGGTTTTGCATGACTACATACATATAACCTATATCAAATCATTTGTCTTCCCAATGAGGAAAGAGGGAAAGAATTTGGAACTCAAATTTTTTTAAAAAAACAAATGTTAAATATTGTTTTTACATGTAATTGGAAAAATGAAATATTTAAATAAAAAAATTTAAGTGGTTACTATCAATAAACACTTCCTGTCCCATAAGATCATGCTGCTCCAGGCACATCACCAAAGCTTCTCCCACATAATAATAATAATAATAATAATAATAATAATAGCTAACAATTATATAGTGCCTACTACATGCCAGGGACTATGCTAAGCACTTTACAAATTATTATCTCATTTGATCCTCATAAACCACCATGGGAGATACGTGCTGTTCTTATCTCCATTTTTGCAGATAAGGAAACTGAGAGGTTGAAGTGGTCTTACTTCCATGCTGTTACTCATGGTATTCCTTCAACCTAAAATTCATTCAAGAGCATTAGTCTGAGAATCCGAAGGCTTTGGCTCTGGTTCCAAATTCAGTCAATGAATCATTCAATAAACATTTACTGAGAGCCTTATCCTATGCCACACTGTGCTAAGCACTGGGGATACAAAAAGAGGCCAAAGATAGCCCCTGTCCTCAAGGAGCTTAAGTAACTGTAGAAGGAAGTAAGGATTTATCATTTATTAAGAATCTCCTACATACCAGGCACTACGTACTAAGTGTACTATGTACAATTTTTCTTAGTACTATGTACTAAGTACTTTATAAATACTATTTTACTTGACCTTCACACCAACTGTGTGAACACTGCAATAAGATCCTATCATTATCCCTACTTTACATTTAAGGAAACTGAGGCAGAAAGAGGTTAGATTTTCTCAGGGTCACACAGTTATAAATGTCTGAGGCCGGATCTGAATTCCAATCTCTCTGACATCAGGCCCAGCTGTCTCTCCTCTGTAAAAGAGGACACAGACTAGATACTCTTTCAGTCCTCTTCAAACACTGACATTCTATGCTGCTATCATTTATTAAGCACCTCATATGTTCGAGGCACTATGCTAGGCATGACAGAGCCAAACTCCTTTGCACTGCTTCAAGGTCCTCTTGGTTGTGGTTCCACCCTATCTTTTTTGCCATCTCTTTCCACTATTGACACACGTGAACCCTCCGGCCAGGTTATTCACAGTTACATGTGCATGTTGTGGCCAATCCATGCCATTATTTATGCCATTTCTCCTGCCTAAAAAGTCTTCATTCCACTTATCCAAATCCTACTCAACCTTCAGAGTTCACGCTCCATGTAACCCTCTCTAACAACTTCAGTTATTTGTTCTTTGAATGTGTCTTACCACCCAATACTAGATCACATGGTGGTGCCCTATAAAATACCTTTAATTATGCCTTACAATGTTTAAACTTCACAGTATTATTTAACTGTAAGGGTGGGTCTCTTTTTGGACTTCAGCAAACTTAAAGGTTATCAGGGGTGAAGACATTAAAATGTAAGGTTAGGGACTGCCTTTTCAGGTATAAATGAAACATTCTACTATCTTAGGGCCAGAGGCTTTGAAAAGCTCAAATGCAAATGAAAAAGCCAGCAAAGACAAACCTGGCAGTTCATTTCCATGAGATCCAAGAGGAATCTGGGAAATGTACCAAAGTGGAAGGTATCTCACTAAAGGAACCTAGCTTCAAAGCAGGCAGAATTATGAGACCAGGACTATAACTTTGCCCAGTCTTTGGCTAGGGGGTGACAAACCTCAGAGCTAAGGCCCTGAGGGAGCAGAAAAGAACTTGGGAGGCTTCTGTCAGTCTGTCAAAGCTAAGACACCCAAGCTAAGCTTGGCTTGAGATTGGGAGGGGGTGGATTTTTCAACTGCTCACTGAAGATCTAGTACAGTTTGTCCAGGATATCAACGTAGCCATCAAAGATGCCAAGATAAAAGAAGAGGAGCCAAACCAGCTAGGTCACTTGACCAGCTGAAACAGCATGTAGTAATATCTGTAAAGCACTTAGCACAGTGCCTTGCACACAGTAGGCACTTAATAAATGCTTGTTTCCTTCCTTCCACTTATGAGAGCTTGCCCAACCTGGCAGAAGAGCAATTTATCCACCACACCACCAACATCAACACTTACCCTGCAGTAAACTTTGTAAAGACTTCCCAGAGAAAATTCATTGAAGGGAAAGGAATGAGTATTTATTAAGTACCTACTACGTGCCAAGCTCTTTGGAGCCTCACAACAACCCTGAGAAAGAAGTGCTATTATTCTCCCATTTTAAGTAAAGGACGCAGAGGCAGACAGTGGTTAAGTGACTTGTTTGAGATACATTTCTGAGACTGAACTCAGATCTTCCTGACTCCAGGCCCACTATCCATCTACCTGCTTTGCTGGAGTTCTAATTTTCCAGAGCCAGGATTTCCTTTGCCACACACGTTCCCTATGTGTATGCCTCACTATCACTGTATTTCAACTCTCATCTTGGACTCTGAGTATCTTTGTGAGATAACACACTCCAAGTTTTTTGGGGAAAGGCTTTGTAACTACTAGAACAGAAATACCATCCTATTCCATTTGAATAAAAGCCTTTTCTAAGGTCTAATTGTGTCTTCTAGCTGATTGTTATTGGGAAGCACACCAGTGGGAGCCTGTAAGCTACAGGCTTCAGGTGAATCACCCACAGGGTTACCCCTAGAAACCAAGGTAGCAGTTATCTGTCTGGGCACTCTACCTGCCAACAAGAGTCCCCATTGGGGAATGGAGCCTAGAGTGGGTGTTATATAACTTAGCACACATGTGTCTTGTGTCCCTGACTAACTTATACCCACTTTGAGATAGTCATTCATCTCTGTATCTTCCACAAGCCCCAGTACAGTTCTATGAACACAGTAAACTCTCACTATAGAATGAATGACTTGGCTTCATCTGTATAATGGGTATCATATTTCTTGCCTTCTCAACGGATGGAGGAAAGGGTAGAAGGCGGGAAATAATTTAGAACCGAAAATAAATATTTTTTAATAAAAAAAAATCAAAAACATGGAATGAATGACTTCCAGGCAAGGGGAAGAACAAGCAAAGAAATAGAAGGAGCATGAGCAGAGAAGGTGGATCAGGGAGGAAGGAGGGAAGCATTGAAAGGACAAGACTTAGTTGGACTAGAGTACTGGGTGTTCTAAATGATATCCTCCTTTTATATCCTCCATTTTAAACCAAGTAATTTTAAAAGTCCCCTCTAAGGGGGCAGCTGGGTGGTGCAGTGAATAGAGCATCAGCCCTGGAGTCAGGAGGACCTGTGTTCAAATCCCAACTCAGACATTTAAAACTTACTAGCCATGTGACCTTGGGCAAGTCACTTAACCCCAACTGCCCTGCCTTCCCCCCTGCAAAAAACAAAAAAAAATTTTATAAAAAGTCCCCTCTAGGCTTAAGCACCCCAATCTATGGAATGAGGGGGGGGGTAGGCTGGATGACCTCTAAAATCCTTTTCAGTTCTAATTCCAAGATGCTATGCATTAGTGTTATCAAATCCTTTCCAGCTCAAAAGCCTGTGAACTATGAATTATGTGCCCGCACCTAAATTTAGCATCCTGTGCAGAAAAGAGAATTAAAGGAGCAAGGGGCCAGTAAGAAGGTGGTACCAAAAGCCTTCTCTTCCCAGCACTGTCATGTATTATTGTCTTCCTCTGCTCTCAATTTATAGCAAGAGGACATACATTTGGGAGATCCAACTCAAGAAAGAAGTGAGACCCCTTGACTCCTGGTTCCTCCCATAATTCTCTCCACCTCCCACCCTTCTACCAAAAGCCCCATTCTAGCCAACAATACAGCTTCTGCCTCCTTCCCACCAAGCCATCTCTAAGAAGCTTCCACACAATGGATGACAAAATCCCAGGGAACAATGGTCCCCTACCCACTGGGGTGAGGGTAGGGATGTACCTATAAATGTTTAACAACCAGCTCTGCAAAAATATAAAATGTACATAGGTACGACAACTTTTACATTTAATCTGCATTTTAACATTTTTCTCTGTCACTTTCTTAAGTCTAGATGATAAAAAAAAACCCAATAAACCAAGCCCTAATTTGTTTGTCGAATAGCATGAATGTTAACACTGAAAATGTAACACCTCCATCTCACCTGAATGAGAAAAGATGAAGATTTTTCTGACATTCTTGGCCATCACGCACTTCTACAGTCCCATATGTGTAGGGGAGTGGAAAAGAAAGAGGGAGAGAGCCAGGAGAATAAGAGAGAATCAGTAAAGACAACAGAACCAATAGCTTCATCCTTTTGGTCATTGTGTATAACATGAGGCTCTCCCCACAGAATTCTGGCCATCATCTGGATCTTTTAATAAATGCAGCATCCTACAAAGGTTTCTCTCTCTATTCTGTTTCTAACTTTAATTGTTTCTTTAAAAAAATTTGTTTTAAATAGTAATAATAATACAGGTTAGCGATGTGTTCTGGAAAATTACATAAACACTAAATCATCATTTCCTAGTGATTTCAAAGGTACTTTATCTTAATTTCAAGAACGCTTGATTTGGAGGAACTGAGTTTGAATGGCGGCATGTCACTTAATGTGTGACCTCAGCCAAGTTACTTGGCCTCTCTGGGCCTCACCAGTACAAGGGATAATTATACTTCCACTACCTACCTCAACCAGGGTAAGCTGCAAGGGAAGAAAGCAAAGACAGCTCCTTGTAAACCTTAATGGGCTATAGTAAAGTGTGTTATCATTATTTGTCTTACAGTCTGATAGGTTGATACATATATGTATATACATAATACATATTTTTATACACACACACATATATTCTCCTCTTCCCCACATGTACACCCTACTTATCCACTGCTTTCAGTTAATCATTTGTAAACGAGCATAAGAATCACAGAATCTTGGAGTTAAAGGGGGTTCTTAATTGTTTTTATTTTTTGAAGTACCTGATGGAGCAGTGGAGTCAGGAAGACCTAGGCAAGTCACTTTACCTCTGTTCGCCTCAGTTTCCTCAACTGCAAAATGAGAATAATAAGAGCGCCCACCTGGAAGGTTTGTTGTGAGGATCAAATGAGGTAACATTTGTAAAGTACCTAGTACAGTGCCTGGAATATAGCAGGCACCATTAAAATGCTTGTTTCTTTTGCTTCCCTTTCTTTTTCTGCTATGGACCCCTCAGCAGTTCAGTGAAGCTGATGGAGCCTTTCTCAGAACAACGTTGTTAAATGCAAAAAACACATAGGATTACAAAGGAAGCCAATTATATTGAAATTCAGTTATCTATTTAAAAAGAAACTTGTGACAATTCAATACACCTAGCAGCGGGTCTAATAATGAATAGCAATAGATAACAAGGAACAAATGGTCATTTCGAAGATCTGCATCAACTACAATGTGACATGAAAATATCTGTGATTTCTGTTGGTGCCAAAGTCACCAATACTGCTCATACTACTGTGGTCTGCTGCCTACATTCATAATTTAAAAAGATGCTACATTGCAGTCAGAGGTCAGCAAAATTAAACATGTAACTGCTTTCCCATCCAAATTCATAGAATTCCCACCTCCCCTTGGAATCTCTCTCAGAAGCTTATGTCAAGAACCTTAAACACCCCCTTCCTACCCCAAGCAGAAATCTCTTCAGCACTCCTCACATGGATAACAACACTTGCCTTGATGTTTACTAGAGTGCCATGGAGGGGAGGGTGGATCCTGAGGATTTCTAGCATTCCAGCATGAGGAAATCTAGCAATGGGAAACTGATTTCTGGAAATCTAGTAACAAATAATCTGTTGGTGAATCTGAATTTCTTTATGTTTTCTTTATTTTTTGGATAGAACTCATTCATCCTATAAGGTCTAACCATGCACTGTCATTTTATCTCACACAACTCTCTTTTCTCCCCATGGACTCAAAATATTTCTGAAATTCACCAGAAAACCGAGACACGGACAGAAGAAAATTTTTGTTTTGTTACTGTTTTTAAATCATTGATTACTTTGAGTCACACAGTGAACTATGACCAGAGCCCAAGTATTGTCATCTCCACACACCACCAACTTTTCCTGCCTCTTAACTTCCCTGGCTTCCTCAGCTAAAATCTCCCCTCCTACAGTCTCCCTTCTACCTTTCCCAGTTCTATTTAATGTTAGTGCCTTCCCACTGAGATGGCTTCTAACTTACCCTGTGTATAAATCCTTTTTCTACCCCACTGTTTAGATGTTCTTCCCCCTCGCCCCATCCCCCACCCCCAGCTTAAACTGAGAGCTCCTGGAGATCAGAGACTGGTTTTTGTTAGTTTAGTTTTTTTTGTTGTCATTGTTGCTGCTTGTATCCCCAGAGCTTGTATCCCCAGTGTCTGGCACATAGTAGGTGCTTAAAATAAATACTTGTAAACTGAATAACTCTTTCATCCTACCTCACTCACTGAGCAAGTTTTTGCATCTCCTATCTCAGCTCCCCAAACACCAATTTGGGAGATTAAGCATGAAGTTCTAGGGACACTGACCCCTTCCATTTATTCTGATCTCATAAAGTGATGAGTGTCACCAAATTAGATGCATCACAAAACTAGCCTTCTCTCCTCTATCCTTGACCTTTCCACCTGATCCACATAATTGGAGTCAGAGAGGGTCAATGGCTGCTGATCTGGGTAGGAATCTAGGATGAATAAACAGATATCTACCCCCCTCCCCATACACACACCCACACCATCAGGGGTAATGCAGCATCAGATCAAATAAAGAATCCATTTCAAAGCATTCTTTTCTTCAACTTTGCTAGAAAAAGAAGTCTCATTCCCATTGACAACTATTTTTTCTTCTTTAATCACTACATTGACACTGTATAATTACACTAATCACAGTTGTTTACACAAAATGTTGTGAGAGGCTTAAGAAGTCATTTTTTCCAAAAGAGGGGAAAAAAAATTTTCCCCTGCCCCCAACTCAAACACACACAGATGTTAAGAGTGGTAATCAAATCCAACATATATTTCATATGCTTCTGTAAAGAGCAATCAAAGAAACAAGAAATTTTCTCCAATCTCTATGCCTCTTTTTAAAAATCTCCTCTGCCCACCTCTAACTGCACCCTTTTAAAAGAACCTCTTTCCTAGACAATCTAATGCTATTCATCCCACACTCAGTCAGCAACATTGACCTCTGCTTCCTACACAGCTGGATGAAGCTCACACTGCTGGGAATATGCCTGGGAATGATGCTGGAGCATGGAAACTAACAGTTCAGGATTTATCTGAAATTGTCTCAGGGAGCCCTCTATGCCAGGGACTGGATCAGAAGAGGCTTACTGGGTGGGGGGAGGGAGAGAATGGCTTACGTATTGGAAGAGACAGAAAAGGAAACAGAGAGACAGTTCCTACCTACACTATGTGAATGCAAGGCCTGCTTATTCCCCATCCCCAGAGCATCCAGGGCCCTAGAACAGATGCCTATGGAATGATCCAGGACCAGGAGAGAAAGACCTGGCCCCTGCAGATTAGTTCAGGCCCCTAAAGCTAATGTTCCCTTTCATTTAAATGCATCTGAGGCTCCAACTTACAGTTATGTGGTAGCTGTTTCAACCCACCACCTCATTTTGCATCGGGAAGAGAGCCCAGGGCCTATCTCGGCACTTTTAGCCTACAATTTAAGTGTATACTCTCAAAGAATATCCCTTCCACGAGAGGGTAACGCACAAAATCCTAAACCAAACTGTTCCAGAGTTGTGGCTGAGGGTGAAGGGCTGCAGTGAGGGGCTTTCTCCCCCCCCCCCCATTCTTTTCCCTTTCCCAACATATTTTACATTAAATAAATGCCTTCAGATCCAGCCAGTCCCCTGGGATTCCCCTTTATCCCCTAAGGTGGCAAGGCAGAAGGCAACCCAGCTACAATCTCAATCCAAATAAATGAGCCAAGAGAGTTTATCAAGGGAAAACACAGTGGGGGATCATTACTTGATAATTCCAGCCTCAAAACTTAGGACATTTAAGATATATTCCGAGCAAACTCCCGTTTACCTCCCCAGGAAAACGAAGATCTTTCTGAAACGGGGTGTGTCTAGTAGGACCTTAAGAAAATGAACCACACAACTCATAAAACATAAAGCAGTTATGGTAAATAAAAAATTTCCTGAGAGGGAGATGCTGTTGTGCTTCCCTCTCTCCACCTCATTGCCGGTCCCCCTCTCAGTACAACCAGGCCCATGAATGCAAATGTAAGACAGCCAGTGAAAAAGCACAGGTCTGCTTGTAAAGGGTTGGAGAAACTAGAATCTGGTCAGCGCTTCAGGTGAGAGCAACCCTAACTACAGTGCCACTGACCAAAGCCATTTGACCCAAGATGAATTCATTGCCCATGTGTCCCTTCCCGGGTGAGAGAAGGCCCCCAGAAGGAAGAGAAAGGACTGCCTAGGAAAATCAACCTCTGGCTTCATGCAACAGGAAATTTCCTGATAGAGCTTCAGAGAAAGGACATAGAAGAACCCCAGAGTTTATTTGGGGCTTTAGTGTTTCATCATCACTATCATTGCTACACCCCACACACCACCATACAATCTGTCTGGATTGGCAGTTATAATTGATCTTCAGTTTAGACTCAGTGGCTTACCAACTGATTTTAGGGGGAAAGTAGTCTCATGCCAGTGAAAAGAAACAGACAAGAGTTTGAAGCACACATATACAACAACCTCAGTGCCAAGTGTCTTCTCCAGTGTGCCACAGTCCAGAAATTGGGATCATAAATCCCAAAAGGATCAAGGAACCCAAAACATTCCTCTAAGGGAGTGGTGGGAGTCTCATGGATGGAAACACCAGGTTTTCTATGATTTCAGTTACCTCATATCCAGGGAAGTTTTCTTCTAAAGAACTGTCACAGTTAAAAGAACTCGGATGTGCTGGGCTGGTTTGCTGGTCCCCTCACAAGTCCCACCAGATCACTGTGAAATACAATGGGCCTTTTAAAGAAAAACGACCCAACTTGCTTTCTATTTTTTCTGCTAACCCTGGTTAGGGTGAGGAAAAGGATTAATACCATGCAAAAAAAAATCTAACCCTGGTAATAATAAGAATTATAATTATAACAACCAACAACAATTCTTGCAGGGTTTCTGAGGGAGACCTGCTCCAAAGGAAAATATCACCATCAGCAGGGAAAGGCAACCAGACCAAGGGGGTTGAGGTGGGCAGTCTTAGCAAGCCAACGGGGGCAGTCAATCTCCAACCAAACCAAACTAAAAAAAGAATTAGAAGGCCAAGAAAATCAACTGTGAACAGAAACTAGCGAACCAAAACCAGGCAGGACTTACCAGGATCGAAGTGGGAGCTGAATGCAAAACTGGGGTTGAAAAACGAAGACGACATGACTAGGGCAAGGAGCTTGGCGGACATTCTCATGGCAAAGCATAGGAGAGAAATGTCGGTTTAAAAAAAAACAAAAAGCAAAAAGCAAAAGTGAAAAAAATAATAATAAAAGAAGAGGAGGGAGGAATAGGCTTGGGGGGTAGGGGAGGTGGAGGTGAATAGAGCCCTGAATGATCACTGCCCCAGGAGTTGCATTGGAGCCAAATGAAAATAACACCACGAATCACTGCTGCAGCCCCTCCTCCTCCATTTTATTCTAATGCATCTCCTGCTTGCAGGTATTTTTAGAGAATTACCCCCGCCAAGATCCCCAAAGAAAAGAGGCCTGAGGGTGCCGTCTCTCTCCCGCTCTCTCTCTCTCTCTTTTTTTTTCCTCTCTCTCTCCCTCTCTCTCTCTTCCTTTCCACTATGGGAAAAGTGCCTTTGCTTCTGCAGCAGCAGGGTAGCGCCTGGACTGGCGCAATCCGAAAAATATATAAATATATGTAAGTAGAGAGACAGAGATTTCTCCTTGCTTCCAATAAGGGGGTGAAAAAAAAAACCAAGAGGCATGCACACGCGCGCAAGCACACCCACACACTCACACACGGAGCGATCCCTGAATACAAACACGCGCGCGCGCATACACGCGCGCACACGCACATACGTTGCAAGTTTTGGATGCGGCTTGCACCCACCCCCTGCTGCGGCTCCTCACACTGTGCCCTTTGTGCAGCACCTTCTGCAAAGGGGAAGGCAAGGGCCTTTGGGGCTCAAAGTCACCAAAAAAATAATAACAACAATAATAATTAATAATAAATCATTATAGTCGCCCGTTTCCGGGAGGAGGAGAAGCAGGAGGAGAAGGAGGGGGTGGTTGGTAATAAAGAAAGAAACCGCCCCCAAGGAGGAGGCAGAGGAGGGAGCTGCGGGGGGGGGGGGGGGAGAAGTCACAGAAGCAGCGGCAGCAACAGCGGCGGCGGCAGAGGCAGCAAGTGTTTATGAAAATGAAAGAGCAGGAGCTGTTCCAGTGCTGACCCCGACAGCAGCAGCAGCAGCAGCGCCATCTTGCATCATTTCGCAGCAGCGGTTGCGGGGGCGGTGGAGGTGCGGGGTAGGGGGGGAGGTGAGGGAGGGAAGATGGGAGGAGGGGTACCCGAGGAGGCGGAGCTCGCGCGGCCCGTGGCGCGTGCCTGTCCATGCAGTCCAGGTGTCTTCCCTCCCCGCCTCTTCCCCTGTCCCGTCGCGCTCGCTCTTCCCATCCCTGTCCTCTCCCTTCCCCTCCCCCTCCTCCCTCTCCCCTTCTCCTCCTGGTACACCCTCTTCTCTTCCCCTTCCTCCTTCCTCTTCCTCAACCCTTCCCTTTCCTCCTCTCCCCTCTTCCCCCTCCTCCCTCTCCTCTTCCTCCTCTCCCCATCCCAACCTGCCCTGGCCCCAATAGCTTTAGGTCTTATATGGTCCAGGCCTAGGGGTCCTAGAGCTAGGAGGGACCTTGGAGGTCATTCTAGGTCCAATCCCACCCCCTCCTTTTTTTTTTTTTACAGGAGAAGGGGAGTGACTTGCCTAAGGTCACACAGCTAATATTAGAAGAGCTTGGGATTCTTTTTTTTCTTCCCTTCCCAGTTCTCTATACCCCATCTCATACATAACCCATGATTTTTTTTTTTTAAGAAGAGGACAAAAGTCAGGAAAACCAGCCAACGATAATAGCTCGTATTCACATAATGCTTTAAGGTTTGTAAAGTGGGTTGCAAATTTTTCATTTGATCTTCACAGCGATCTTGGGAGGTAGGTGCTATTTTTGTTGAGTCGTTTCAGTCGTATCCAACTCTCCGTGTCCTCATTTTGGGGTGATACTGGAGTGGTTTGCCATTTCCTTCTCCACCTCATTTTACACATGAGGAACTCCCGCAAACAGGGTTAAGTGACTTGCCCAGGGTCACACATCTAGTACATATCTGAGGCCAGATTTGAACTCAGGAAGATGAGTCTTCCTGATTCCAAGCCCAGTGCTTTCTATCCACTGCACCGCCTAGCTGCCAGGTGCTATCATTATTATTTTACAGATGAGGAAACAGACAGGCAGGTTAAGTGATTTGCCCAGGGTTACATGGCTGGTAAGTGTCTGAGTTCATACCTGAAGTCAGACCTTGTTGATTCTAAGACCAGCACATTCTACCTATTGTGCCATGTAATAACCACCATTGAAAAAGTCTGAAAACATATGCAGTGGCCCTTCTACCTCTGCAAAGGAGTGGGGTTGGGGGGTTTCTTCTTGTGAAAGAGTTCGAAATTCTAACCCAAAGCAGCTAGCTGATGCAGTAGATAGAACAGTGAACCTGGAGTCAGGAAAGGATGAGTTCAAACACAGTCCTGGATAATTCATTTAAACTCTGTTTGCCTAATATTCCCCATATATAAAATGGGTGTGATAACAGTAACACCTCTCAGCATTGTTGTGAGGATAAAATATTTGTAGAGCTTTGTAAACCTCAAAATGCCATATAAATTCTAGCTATTATTGTTAACCTTGGTTGACAATATCCAAATCCAAAGTTTTTCTCGAGTCAGGGTTCATAACCTATTTTGGCAATCTGTTAAAGCATATGGATCCATTCTCAAAATAATGTTGCTAAATAATTGAAGGAAATGCTAAATTTCATGTAAAGGTTAATGAAAGGCAGTGAGCATTTATTAAGCACTTACTACATGCCAGGGCATGGTGTTAAGCCCTAGGGGTACAAAGAAAGCTACAAGACAGTCCCTGCTCTCAAGGAGCTCTGAATCTAACAGGAGACCCAAAAAAAAAAGTTAGAATTTTCTCCCCTCCAAGTTCACAGACTCCCTTAAATATATCCATGGACCTCCAAGAAGTTAAAGTTAAAAACCTCCATTATCGTAGAAAGAACATACATATCATCTCATTTAAACTTCACAATAACCCTGTGGGGTAGATACAGCAGGGAAAAGGGACTGGATCTGTGATTTTACTGAAATAGAAAATTCCCAGGTGAAGAAATATCTATTACCAATGCAACTCAGCACTTTCCCTTCAGATGGCTGCATAAGGCACAGAAGAGGTAAGTGGCTTGCTCAAAGAGGGTCAAAGGGCCAATCTGTCAGGGGCAGAGTTTTCCTGGTTTCTAGGCCAATTCTCTATCCATTAAATGGTACTTCTCATGAAGCTGCACTGCCTCAAGAGTGGAGCCTACCCAAAGGTTAGCTTCTCTAGGTATTATTATTATTATTATTCCCATTTTACAGATGAGGAAACTGAGACTTGGAGCTTATTAAGTATCAGCAGCGTTTGTCCCTGCATCCAAATTCAGCACTGTCTCCGCTGTACCACACTGCTAAAAATCTGAGCAATATGTATGAGTGTGGAGCAAGATACTTTTCTTTTTAAGTGAAACTGAAACAATCCTGTCACCTTCTCTTGCTTGGGATCAGCCATCCTTCTTCCCTATTTCCCAAAAATGAAAATCCCCTATCATCTCCCTTGTGTTTTCTTCCCACTTCTAGTCAAATTGTAGAAATGAATGATAGTAATTGGTTGGATGTTGGACCCCCATCTCAAGTTAACATATGAGGGCTGAAGGCTGTAGAAGAAGCCTGTATAGTAAAGACCTTGGCTTCAGAGCAGCCATGGATCTGTATTCTCTAGCAAGTAAATGGAAAGGCCCTTCTGACCCCTTGCCTATCTTAGGGCTATTCTCCCCTATCCCCTTCCCCAACACACATTCATATTTCCTAGTCTGGTCTGTAGGAAAGGTATGAACCCAGGAAGCCATCACTAGCCTTCACAAGTTCAAGTGGAGACCTGCCCTTCCTAGTGAATGGTTTTAAATGTCAAAGGGAGAAATCTGAGCTTAGTGAAGTAGAAAGAATAACAATGTGAGAGCCAGAACACCTGGATTCTAGTTCCAGCTCTGCTACATACTGGCAGAGGGCCTTTGGGGAGGCCCATCTCTCTTGGTCTCAGTTTCCTTTTCTGTACAATAAAGGCTAGACTAGATAATAGGTGGCACAGTGAATAGAAAGCTGGGCCTGGAGTCAGGAGGACCTGAGTTCAAATTCAGCCTCAGACACTTATGATACTATATTATCTTGTTTAAGCTTTACAATAACCCTATGGAGTAGGTACATCAGGGAAAAGCAAGTAAATCTGTGATTTTACTGGAATAGAAAATTCCCAGGGGAAGAAATAGCTGTTACTTAACCAACGCAACTCAGCACTTTCTCTTCAAACTCGTAGCTGTGTGACAAGTCACTTAACTTCTGTTTACCTTGGTTTCCTCACCTGTAAAATGGGGATAATAATAGGACCAACCCCAAAGGTTATTGGGAGGATCAAATGAGATAATGTTTGTAATATGTTTAGCACAGTGCCTGGCACATAGAATGTGCTGTGTAAATGCTTATTCCCTTCCCTTCCAGGTCTGAGGTGTGATTCAAAGAAGTGAAACTGGCAGAGACCCCTTTGGGAATGTTTAAGGATCTCTCTCCCTCTCTCTCTCTCTCCCTCCCTCTCTCTCTCTCTCTCCCTCTCTCTCCTCTCTCTCTCTCTCTCT
>CM053586.1:197734955-197750150 GCA_028646515.1 Pseudochirops corinnae
CTCTCCTCTCTCTCTCTCTCTCCTCTCTCTCTTCTCTCTCTCCTCTTTCTCTCTCCTCTCTCTCTTTCTCTGTCTCTTTTTCTCTCTCTGTCTCTCCTCTCTCTTTCTCTCTCTCTCTATTTCTCTGTCTCTCTCTCTGTCACACACACACACACACACACACACACACACACACACACACACCCCATACTCTCACACACATTTGATATGAATTCATTCTACCTGAAAACAGGATAGTAAAGAAGATGATTTTTCAAAGTCCTCTTGAGGCATGGAAATTCTGTGCTGACCCCAAACCCTGTGCTGATTCAATAAATATGGCTCAATTTAACTAATGGGAAAAATTGAATTAAGTGGCCTCCAAGATCCCTTCCAGTTCTAAATCTATGATGCCCTGACAGGATGACCATTGCTATTGGTGGGGAAACTGTGGTGAAGAAGAATGAGGGGGCAGCTAGGTGGTACAGTGAATAGAGCACTGACCCTGGAGTCAGGACGACCTGAGTTCAAATCTGGCCTCAGACACTTAATACAAAAACTAGCCATGTGACCTTGAGCAAGTCACTTAACCCCGATTGCCCTACCTTCCCCCCTCCAAAAAAGAAAAAGAAAAAAAGAAGAAGAATGAGAAGGAGGGGGAGGGAGGAGGAGAAAGAGGGGAAGGAAGAGGAAGGGGAAAAGAAGAAGAAAAGGAGGAGGAGGAAGAAGTGGGGTAACATAGCTAATAAGTGTCTGAGACTGGATTTGAACTCAGGAAGATGAGTCATCTTAATTCCAAACCCAGTGCTCCATCTACTATACCACCCAACTGCCCAATGTCTTTTATACCACTCTCTTGTACAAGTCATTGTTGATAACAAATGGCATCCTACTTACACCAACCATAAATATTTCTATTGCATCCTTTGAGTTATTTGTAATTTTTTTTCTTCTAAGACAGTGGTATTTATATGGCACCTCCATAGAATCACAAGGAGAACACTGACGGCCATTTTCCATAGTTTGGAGCAGTTTGGGGCACTGAAAACACTGCACTAGTTTCCAAATATGATCCAGACTGCTCTCCTTCTTGGTTCTGGGTGCCTATCTGCAGTCTGGGTCCCTATCTATTCCAAGATATGCATATCAATGGAATGTTTCAACAGGATATGTAACGTTATAGGTAATTTTTTAAATCCATTTTGCTTCTTCACATGAATGGCTGAACCAATCTTCTGTTATTCTCCTCAGTCTGAGAAGTCTTTCTAGAGTTCAATGCAATTATGAAACTGTCATCAGTAGATAGAGTATCTTGTTACCAAAGAAGAAGCCACCTTTCATTTGGACTCCACACAGGACATTACCCATGATACTGACACACTTTAGGTGAGCATGTGCCACTGTGTTTTATATCTTGATAGGTCATTAAATAAAATTATATCAGCAATCACATCTGTCATAGATCATGCATTTATTTCCGCCATCCATGAGGGAGAGAGACTTTGGTTAAAGAGAGATTTCAAAGCTTCAGGCCATAGATATTCTGTAAGCATTTGCCTCACTACCATTTACTTTGTCCCTTCTTCCCATGGATGTTAGGTGTATTTGTAGAACACTGTGTCCCAGGCTATTGAGAGTAAATATTTTGTACAAATTATTCTTACTATACACCATCTTAATGAATGCCTTTTGCCCGTAGCTAATTGAGTCTATTGTCTGATTGTTACTAGAACCACATTGGTAGGGGCTTGTCAGCAACAGTAGTAAGAGTAACTACCCAGAGAGTTACCCTGAGTAACTGCGCCTAGAACCTCAGAGTAAGCACTACCCTCTGGAACCCAGACTAAAAGTGTGAGTGCAAGTCGATGGGAATAGTTATTCAGTTGTTTCAGTCATGTCCTAATCTTTGTGATCCATTTTGGCTTTTTTTTGGCCAAGATACTAGAATGATTTGCCATTTCCTTCTTCAACTCATTTTACAAATGAGAAACTGAGGCAAATAGGGTTAAGTGACTTGCCCAGGGTCATATGGCTGGCAAGTGTCTGAGGCCAGATTTGAACTAAGGAAGATGAGTCTTCCTGGTTCTAAGCCCAGTGTTCCACTATCTTGCCCATCAGGAAGTATCACTTATACAAATCAGAAAGTAGGCATACGGATCTGTAGTTGCCAGTTTCTTCTTGGTTGTGCTATTTTTTTTTCAATTTGTAGGGCATGGATAAAAACATTGTCTGTGACTATTTCTATCCTTTTCACATCTTCTCTTCTGAGATCTCTTGAAAACTGATCTACTAGTATCTCTTAAAATTCACCTTCAGCAGATTTCTTCTGCCTGTATTTGATCAGGCCCCATTACTCCCTGTGACTTCATCTGCTTTAGATGTCACTACCACTTTCTTACAGAATTCATCATGTGTTGAGGTGCTAGAATGGTGTTTCAGCTCTTGTCACCAATTAGATCAACACCCACCAACTGATCTGTTTTACTTTACATCTTTGTTGTCCTCCCAATGTCACTGGCAAATGATCTCCAGAAGATCTGACTTAGCTGGGCCTTATGCCAAGCTCTCTGAAAGCGCCTGTATCCCTCATTTTCTTTTCAGGGTTTTTTGTTGTTGATGTTGTTTTGAGATGATACTGCTGTCCATCTTCTGTCCTCTTTCTCTTCTGTTTTTTTTACAAATGAACTTCTGCTTTCACCTGCACTGCCCCTAGGCTACCATGTCTTCTCTTGTCAAGGTACTCATCAAGGATAGATTCTGGGTTTCTTGGCCTCCTCCTTGTGGAGACTGTTTGTAACAGACTTCTTTAAGGCGATAAAGTCAATGATTTTGCTTTTCTCAAATTTCTGTTTTAGCCGAGTCTGGAGCTTATGTCAACCAGGCAGGTGGTAACTGCTAGAATCAAATAAATCAATCAATAAATATTTATTAGATGAATAAGACATGCTAAGCCCTGGGGATACAAGAAGGGGTAAAAGGCAGTTCCTGCCATCACAGAGCTTACAGTCTAACTGGGGAGACAACACGTAAACCAATATATGGAAAATGAGCTATACAGAAGATAAGCAGGAAGTAATTAACAGAGAAGGCCCTGGAAGGAAGGCCTTCTGTGAAAGGTGAGATTTTAGCTGAGACTTAGAGGGAGCCGAGGAGGTCAGTAGTCAGAGTTAAGGAGGGAACAAGTTCTAGGTATGGGGAATAGTCAGAGAAAATGCCCAGAGCAAAAAGATGGAGCATCTTGTTTGTGAGACGGCCACGAGGTCAGTGTCACTAGATCAAAGAGAACATGTTGGAGAGGAAGGTGTAAGAAGACCAGAAAGGTAGAATGGAGCTGGGTTATGAAGGGCTTCGAATGCCAGAGCATGTTATACTTGCTCTTGGAGATAATAAAGAACTATTAGAATTTACTGAATGTGGGTTTGGGGGTGTGATAGGATTGGATGTGTGCCTATCACTCTAGTGGCTGATTGGAGGATTGCTTTTAGTGTCTTCTTATCTTTTTCCATTCTTCTCATTTTTTTTTTTACTTTGCCAGTTTAGTGAAGCATACAAGAAATATAGCAAGGTATATATATACTTATATGCATCTACACACACATATATACATATAGACTCAAGGGGGTATAGAATAAAATGTGCAAAACCCTAAGTGTGTGAATAAATAGACAGATACAGATACAGCTATATAGATATATAAATACATATAGAGATAACAACTATATGATTTTTTAAAATTTTACTTTTAGTTTATGGCCTACCACAAGCATTTGCATAACATAGCACAATAAAAAAGACGATTGCACATTAAGTTGCAAATCAAATATGCAGAACTAGCTATTCCTTTCAAAAATACAACAAAATTATTATGCAAATTTTTTAGTTTGGTTTTTTTTTTAAAGGAAAGAAGGCATGAAAACAGGTCAAAAGGTGGAAGAACTTCAAGCAAGACTGGAAGTAGTCATTAAATAAAAAGACATTTTCTTTGTAATTTGTTGATTCCTTTGGTTCTTGTTAAAGTCAAGGGATTTGGGATGATATTTGTATGTTTACTTGATTATTTTTATTGATAGTTATTGTTTATAACAAAAAAATTTTAAGAGAAAAGATATTCCCAATTCCATTTTGATGTCATTTTGGTGCTCGCCCTATGACCTTGTGACTAACTCTCTTTTTGTTTGTTTGCATATACTGGAACTATGATTTCATTGGGACAAAGGACTCCAGAGGGAGAAACTCCTTTGGCACCTTCTTGGCAACTTAAAGTCTTAGAAAATTTCCTGGGGCACTGAGAGATTAAGTGACTTATTCACCATCACAGGACCACTATGGATCAGTGGTGGGCCTTGAGCCCAGGGTGGCCTGACTCTGAGGCCATATTTCTATCCACTATAGCCATGTTGCTGATTTTCTTCTTTAACAAACAAATAAAAAAGGATTTCCAATGGGTGGGAACAAAGGTTTTGAGCAGTCCCTAGGCCTTTGGTTTCTTCATTTTCTTGGTCCTGAACTATATTTTCCAATATAATTTTGATGCCTTTCTATATGTGCTGATTTTAAGTGGACTTGCAGTTCACTGGTAGAAGGAACTGTCAAGAGAGACAACCTGAAATAATAGATAGAGAATGGGCTTGGAAGCCAGGGGATCAGGCTTCGGGTCATGCCCCTGAACACATTGGCTCTGTGACTCTGGGCAAGTCACTGTCTTTCAATGCTCTAGACAACTCTCTCAGAATCTAAATCACAGAGAAGGTGCTGATCTATATTGGTCAAGCCCTTGAAATATATTATCTCATTTGTTCTTCTTGGCACCCCTGTGAGGTAGGCAGGGTGGCTATTAGCCCTATTTTATAGATGAAGAAACTGAGACCAACAGAGTGATTTTCCCTAGGAAAAAAAGTCACTTCTTTGGAGGGTTAGTACCAGCCTTCTCATCACCTAGGTTTTAAAGCTCAGTATAATCACTGACTCTTCATTCTCTCTCACCCAATCATTTACCATCTCTTGTCAATTCTGTCTCTATAATACCTCTCACCTCTCCCCTTATGTCCATTCAGGCCTAGTTTGGGCCGTCATTACCTATCTCCTGAAATACTGCAATAGTCTTCCAACTTCCAATGTCTCCCCTCCCTAGTTCTTCATCCACTCAACTGCCAAAATGGTCCTACTGAAGCGCTGCTCTAACCTTGTCATTTCCCTGATCAAGAACCTCCTTATTGCCTCTAAGAAAAAATTCTATATTATATGTTGTTGAGTCATGTCCTGCTCTGACTCCTTTGGGGATTTTCTTGGCAAAGATACTGGTTAGATATTAGATTTGCTGTTTCCTTCTTCAGTTCATTTTATGAAGGAGGAAACTGAGGCAAACAGGTGACTTGTCCAGGATCACATCTGTATTAAGTATCTGAGGCTGGATTTGTACTCAAGAAGATGAATCTACCTGACTCCAGGCCCAGCACTGTGCCTCCTATTTGACATTTCACAACTTAATATCAGCCTATCTTAACAGGTTTATTGTATATTACTTCTTTTTACAAACACATTGGCACATAGCCAAACTGGTCTATTAACTGGTCCCTGGAACATGCATGAAACTCGGCCTCCATCCTTTTGCACAGGCTGTACCCTATGCCTAGTACACCCTCCCTTCTTATCTCTGCCTCTTAGAATCTCTACTTTTAATTTAAAAAAAAAAAAAAAGAATCTCTACCTTTGTTAAAGGCTCAGTTCATGTACCTTCTCCAGAATCACAGAATGCTGAGGACTAGAAGGGATCTCAGTGGCCATTTAGTCCAACTCATACTTGAAAGGAATCCTCACTGTAACGCACATGACAAGTGACTGGCCAGCCTTTGCTTGAAGCTCTCCAAGGAAGGGGAATTCACCACCTCTCTAGGCTACCCATTCTACTTTTGAATAGCTCTAATTGTTAGGAAGTTTGGTAGTGGTGGTGTTTTCAGACAATAAGCCTAAAATTTCCCCTTTGCAACTTCCCCTGTTGTCCTCTGAGGTCAAACAAAGCAAACCTAATTCCTCCTGAATGTGATAGCCTTCAAAGACAGTTCTCATGGCACACACACCCTCACCCCACCCCAAAAAGGACATTTTTCTTCTCCAGGCTAAATATCTCCAATCCCTTTAGCTGAGTCTTATATGACATAGTCACAAGACCCTTTCATCATCCAGATTGCCCTCCAGTGGACAGTCTCCATTTCATCAATGTCCTTCCTAAATTGTAACTCACAGAATTGAGCACAGTAAAATGAATTAGAGAAGGAAATGACAAACCACTCCATTATCTTTGCCAAGAAAACCCCAAATGGGGTCATGAAGAGTCGGATACAACTGAAAAAAGACTCAACAACAACAACTCCAGAAGCAGCCCAATTAGGGTATAGAGGGATGATCACCTCCTCGTTCCTGGAAGCCCCTCTGAATGCAGCCCAAGATGGCATTAACTTTCAGCTGCAGCATCACACTGCAGTCTTGGATTGAATGTGAAGTCCATCAAAGCCCCCAAATTTCTTTCAGACAAACTTCTATGAATAATATAAAATTCTCTGTTTTGACCTTTAAAGCCCTTCATACTCTGACCTCTTTACACCTTTCCAGTCTTCTTACGCCTTCTTCCTCTCCACAATCCAACAACATTGACCTAACTTCTACTCCTCACACATGACACTCCTATCTCCCAATTCTGGGAATTTTCATTGGATGCCTCCCCATGCCTGGAATGCACTCCCTCCTCACCAACACTTCCTGGCTTCCCAAGCTTCCTTCAAGATCCAGACAAAATCCCACCTTCTATAGGAATCCTTCCCAAATCCCCTTTAATTCTGCTGCCTTGTCTCTTGATCATGTTTGATTCATCCTGTATTTAGCTAGTTTTTACAAAGATGTTTACATATGCTCTCCCTCATTAAACTGTGAGCTACTTGTGAGCTAGGTTCCTCATTTACCTTCCTTTTCATCCCTAGAGCTTGGTACAATGCCTGGCATTAGTTAGTACTTAATAAATGCTTGTTGACCAACTCACTGTCTAACCATGCTTCCTTGTCCTATACTTTTGAAGTTGATTTCTTAAAACAAGTGTACTTTATATTTATCCCTATCAAATTTCATCTCATTAAATTCAGCCCAAGGCTCTGGCCCGTCAAGCTCCTTTTACTTCCCAACTCAGTCATCTACTGTGCTAGCTATTCTCCCGCACCACTACCCCACCTCGATGTCACCTGCAAATTTGATGAATAAGCCATTTATGCCTTTATTGAAGCAAGTCATTGATAAAAAAAAATATTTATTTGAACAGGATCTGCCTCAGATTGCTGGTGGAATCTCCCACTAGAGACTTCCTGTCATGTTGACATTAAGCCATTAACACCTGCTCTTTGAGTCTATCTAGCAACTAATGCAGCTCTGAATCTCTATATGATCAGCTAATTCACATTTCTCCATCTTCTCCCCCAAAATAGTATGAGATATTTTATCAAATCCTTTGCTAAAATCTAGGTTAGACTATATTAAGAGGGACATAGCTTCCAGGAAGGAATCAGGCCACATATGGAGCACTGGGCACATGCATAGACATTTGAGCCCAGGAATTTTACTACTGGTTCTTTTTTGGATTTTGTCTCCAACTTATAGGCATCTCACCAGCTACTCTTCTATCTTTGTTTTAGCTCATAGTTTGTCTCCTCTCCCTTCAATTTTTTATCTAACGCCCTTTTGGTGCTATTGGCAAGACATCTGGCAATAGGAAGCCTTTCGTGATTCTGGCAGTGTTAAGTGTTCTCTCCCCTTTTCTCATATTTTCATGTATATAATTATTTATATGTTATATGTCCTCTCCACCCCACAGAAAATAGACTGTAAGCTTGCTGAGAACATTGATTGTTTTCTTTCCCTAAGCCTCAGTTTTCCTACCTGTAAATTGAAGGCATTGGACTGAATGGTCCTTGAGGTTCCTTCCAGTGCTGGACCATGATGCTGTGATCCAAGCTTTGTTGATGTTGTTTTTCAGTCATTTCAGTTTTGTCTGACTCTTCATGACCCCATTTTTGGATTCTTTTTTTTGGTTTTTTGCAAAGATGCTAGAGTGGTTTGCCATTTCCTTCTCTAGCTTATTTTATGGATGAGGAAACTGAGGCAAATAAGGTTAAGTGAGTCACCCAGGGTCATATAGTTTATAAGTGTCTAAGGCTGGATTTGAACTCAGGAAGATGAGTCTTCCTGACTCCAGGTCCAGCTGCCCATATCCAAGCAAACACAGTGCTTTGCACAAAGCAGATGTTGAATAATTGTTTACTGGATTAGAAGTAGCAAAACCAGAATTCTAACCCCACCATGGATTCTAACCTGACACTTCTGGTTCAAAAGCCAGTGTGCGCTCATCCTCTTATACCAGAGTTGCCTTAGGAGTCATAGCTCCTTGGTAATAAGAATCCAGGTCTCTGAATCTTCCATCCCTTTGAGAGGCTGGCTATTTTCCATCATTTGTCCAAAAAATGCACATACGCTCTGTTCATTTGCATATTATTAATGAAAATGAAGTCTCCAAAACTGAATGTTGTGCTGTTCTCACACCAAGTTTAAAACTCTGGCCTGAGCACTTTAAGTGAATCAGTCCCATTATTCAATTTATGCACATAGACATTGAAGACCATGGAAAAGCAGGGCAGTAACAAAGGATTTTTGTGTTAGGCCAAAAGCAATTTATACATCTGGAATTCTTTTCCAAAAATCCAAAGAAACTCAAAGCAGAGTCATATGACATAACTGTAATTCAAACACCCCGCCCATTCAGGTATATGTAGGTGAATTTCTCCTGAAAAGAAGCCAAGACAGAAATCTAAACAGTCTTTATGAAGCCTAAGAAAATTTTCTAAACACTGGCTCCTCCCATATCTCCCCCCTAAAAAGTGAGAAGAGAAATTATGGATAAATGAATTGGAAGAAAAATATCCTATATACAAAAAGTTGTATTTGAAAAGTATAAATAAATTAATAACAAAGTTGATTTTATCCCAGATTTAGGAATTAAAGTATCTCAACATTTCATGGCCATACTGGGAGTTCCAAGAGCCTTTCTTGGTGGTGTCCCCGACTATCCTAAAGCAGTCTATTCTAGCTCCCCAAGAATATGAATATTAAGTATTTCTAATGACAGAGCTACCCTTATTGATGCCAATGAGCAACATGACATCATCTCCAGGAGTAAATATTGTTACTGTTCAGTCATTTCAGTTATGTCTGATTTTCCATGACCCCACTTGGGGTTTTCTTGGCAAAGATACTGGAATAGGTTGCCATTTCCTTCTCCAGCTCATTTTACTGATGAGGACACTGAGGCAAGCAACGTTAAGTGACTTCCCCAGGGTCACACAGCTGTTAAGTGCCTGACATTGCATTCAAACTCATGAAGATGAGTCTTCCTGATTCCAAGCCCAGTGCTCTATCCACTATGTCATCTAGCTACCCCAGAATCAGAAAGACCTGACTTCAAATCCTTCCTCAGACTCATACTAGATATGTGATCTTGTCAAGTCGCTTAATCTCTATCTCAATTTCTTCATCAGTAAAATGAGACTAATAATAGCAGCTATTCCCAGAGTTGTTGTGAGGATAAAATGAGATTATATTTGTAAGTGCTTTGCAAACCTTAAAGTGCTATGTAAATCCTAGCTATTAGTTGTTGAGTACTTATTCTGTGCATAGAATAGAGCACTATATTAATAGAGGCACTATGCCTCTATTAATGCAACCTAAGATCCTGTTAGTTTTTTTGGCTGCCCATAACACTGTTGACTCCTATTCATGGTGTCATATTTAGGGTCCTGAACTTGGAGACAGGAAAGCCAGTGTTACAATCTCACCTCCAACACTGTCTTCAAGACCTTAGGTTAGGCATTGAACTTCTGAGTCTCAGTTTCCTCATCTATAAAATGGAGAAAATAGTACTTATCTCAGAGAACTGCTGCTAATGTATGTAAAACACTTTACAGCTTTTTAAATGCTATGGTCTTTAATATTATGGTGAATTTGAAGTCCCCCAGGCCTTTTTTAAAAAAATATGAACCCCTATCTAGCCATATCTCAGGTCTATACAGTTGAATTTTTTATTGATTCCTAAAGGTAGCTAAGTGGCACCATGGTCATAGAATATTAGGCCTGGAGTCAAAAAGACTCATCTTCCCAAGTTCAAATCTGGTCTCAGACATTCACTAGCTGTGTGACCCTGAGCAAGTCACTTAACCCTGTTCGCCTGAGTTTTCTCATCTGTAAAATGAGCTGGAGGATATGACACGCCACTCCCAAGTGTTTTTTTTTGCCAAGAAAACCCCAAATGAAGTCACAAAGAGTTAGGCAAGACTGAAAATGACTCAACAACAATAAAACAAGATTCTTATTCAGTTTCGCCTTATTTTGTCTGGCCCACAGTTCCAGCCTGTTGAAACCATTTTGATCCCTATTTTTTCAATCAACATATTAATTTTTCCTTCCAGCTTTGTGTCGTCTGAAAACTTGATAAGCATACACTGTATGCCTTTAGTCAGGTCATAGATAAACACGATGACCAGACCAGATTGAGGGACGGGGGCCATGCCATATACTTCCCCTTCCCCTGCCACATACTGCTTCCCCCTCATTAGCTCCAATTATCCAGCCAGTTCCAAATCCACCTCCTCTTACTATCATCTTGCTCACATCTTTCCATCTGGTCCAAAAAGACATCTTGTGAGATTTGGACAGTGCCCTGCAGTCTGTGGTATTTACTTGAGACTTTGTTTCAAAATATTCTATTTAATAGATTAAAACTTCAGTCTATTAAAAAAAAATAAAGGGAAATGAGGTTAGCTTGGAAGACCTGTTCTCAAAGGACTCATGCTGACTCAAAGTTCTGTTTCCCTGAGTGCTAATGTTCTACCCCATTATGAATAATGCCTTCTACCACTGTGCCAGGAATGTTTAACATCAAGCTCACCAGCCTGTGCGCTGAAGAATTCCTCTTTACCTTTTTGCAATAGTGGACATTTGCCAGTCTATAGGGCTGAAGCATGTCTCCTGCTTACTTTTGTTCTTCAGTCATGTCCCGCTCTTTATGACCCTATTTGGGGTTTTCTCAGCAAAGATACTGCGGTGCTTTGTCATTTCCTTCTCCAGCTCATTTTACAGATGAGGAAACTGAGGCAAACAGGGTTAGGTCAAGTGTCAAGGTCCCCCAGCTAAAAAGTGTCTATTTGAACTAATGAAGCTGGAGCCTTTCTGATTCTAAGCCACGTTCTATCCACCGTACCACCTTGCCGTCCTGTTTATTATGACTCCTCAAAGATCACCAGTGTTAGTTCAAGAATCACTGCCACCAATTCTCTTAGTCTCCTAAGCTATAATTCATGGGGATCTCATGATGTCAATGCACCGAGGGCAGTTTGGGGTTCTCTTTTTCTTCACTTACCTTGAAAAAGTTTGGATTCCCTGCTAACCTTCTTTGTTTCATCCTTTCCAGTCTAAAGATGGTTAGCCTTGAGAAAAAAAGAAACCATATAATAGGTGAGTGCTCTTCCTTTTCTGGATCATTCATTATCATTGTCTCCAAGAGCCAATATCACTTCCTTGTTCCTTCCCTTGCTGCCAACATTTTTGAAAAGCCTTTTTTGTTGTCCTTAACATTCATCACAAGCTTCAGTTCATTCCGGTCTTTAACCTTCCTGACCCTATTTCTACCTTCTGTTCCCTGATTTTGTAAACATCCTCATTTAATTTGCCCTTGCTTGTGTCTTTTTAAAAAATGACTTACTATGAACTTGAGAGGTAGCACACCATAGTTGATATGAACTGGGTCTGAGGGTCTAGGGTTCAAGTTCTACCCATGGCCTATACTTGTTGTGTGACCAGGGGTGTGATGGTAAATGTTTAACAATCAGCTCTTGGGGTGGGAGTGAGGATGGGATGTACTTTTAAATTTATTTTGCGTAACTTACACTTTTTCCAGCCCTTTATTAAATCTAGAAATCAATAAAACAATAAATCAAGCCTCAATTTCTAGTGCTTGATGCTTTTTGAGATGTAAATGCTCACACTGAAAATTTAACAATCTGCTCTCCTGAGCTTGTATGAACTGGCTCCATTGAAGCCCTGTGTGTGACCCTGGGCAAATGGCTTAACTCCTCAGAGCTCTAAGCCAGACAACTCTCTAAGACTATGAACAGCGGACTAGTACCTGATTGCACTGGTAGAGAGAATGCCTTTAGGATGGAATTGCTGATCTGAGCCAACAAAAAAAAATTTTAAACTTAACTTTAATCATCAACAAAACCATTTTAACATACTTTATAACTATTCTCACTTCCAAAAAATGTCAGCATATGAAATGTCCATAATTATTTATCAATTACTTCTGTTTCCCCTTCAGTGTTGTTTACTTATTTATTGAGCTCTACACAACGTGTGTGGATAATATTGCCATTTATAATTATTTAAAGAAGCTTAACTGGTGAAAAATAGACAATGAAACTAAAAACCACCTTAAGCCAGAAAAAAAAAATCTCCTTGACAAGTAGAAAGACAACACCAGTTCAAAGTAAAAAGTCAGTTTTTTCAAAGAGGGCAGAACCAGATTACTAAAAGATCCTTACCTTAAGCAAGCTACTCCTTGTGCTTGGAAAGCCTCTACTTCCCTCTGCATTTTGAACTTGTGTCTGACCCTTTGTGACTGCATTTAGGGTTTTCTTGGCAAAGATACTGGAGTGGTTTGCCATTTCCTTCTCTGGCTCATTTTACAAATGAGGAACTGAGGCAAACAGGGTTAAGTGACTTGCCCAAGATCACACAGCTAGTAAAGTATCTGAGGTCAGATTTGAACTCGTGAAGGTGAGTCTTCCTGACTCTAAGTCTAGGCCCAGCACTCTATCCACTGTGACACCTAGCGGTTCTTTTGAGTTTCTGCCCATTCTTTAAAGTCCATCTCAAAGACCTCCTTCATTGAGCCTTTCCTGATTCTTTCATTGATACTTTCCCCACTAAGTAGACCTGTACAACTTTCTAGTAGGTAGGGCCCAAAATTAAAGTAGGCTAAACTTCTTCAGAACTCAGAGAGGTTTTTAGCAGCTTACTTTCCAAGCAAAGATATAATTAATGAATAAACTATTTTGCAAATAAACCCTATTTCAAAAAAACAAATTTCAATTCATATCAATTAATTACACTTATAGGTAAGGTTTTTATTTATCAGGAAATCACATTAATGTTTTAAAAATTACTTTGCTAAGTGGTACATGTTTTAATACATTTTTCAGGTTTTCTTACTGTTTACATTTAGTAGCAACAGAAAACAACAAAAATATATGACTCTCACTCTTCTTAGACTAGAGACAGACTGACAGTGGTTGGTTGCCTAGGGTCACGTGACAAACAGGAGAGAATGTACAGTGACCACCCATTGGTCAAGTTACATGACCCACAAAATAGTGACCAGTGGAAGGCAGGTTAAGTGGGGCACAGACAAGTTTTACATCTTTACTTTTTTTTTTTTTACATCTGCTACATTTTCCTTGGGCCACCTGAAATCTTTTGGTGGGTTGCAAGTAGCCTGCCGGCTGTATGCTGTACAGGCCCCCCCCCCCCCAAGACTTTGCATAGTATTTTGTTTTGCACCTGTGCTAAAGCACTTATATTGTGAATTATTGTTACCTTTTTTGTATCTCATCCAGAGGTATGCTGGAATCATTAAATTTTCAACGGGAGCTTTGCCATATTGGAAATCAACAAGCTATGAATCTGGGCTTGATTTATTGTTTTGTTGATTATCTAGATTTAAGAAAGTGGTGGAGAAAATATTAGTAACACAGATTAAACATTAATGTGTGTCTTGCACTTTTTTTCTGGACAGCCAGTTGTTAAACATTTATTGGCATATCACTACTTATATTCCTAATAGTTTCCACGTAATAATAATAAACTCTATGAAAGCAGTAATTGGGTCGTATAATACTTGCTACACAGTAAGTGCTTACAAAGTATTTGTGGAAGTGGAGACAGTGGAGTTTCACACTGATATATGTACACTGATGTATACATACATATATACATGCACAATGTAATCCTGTCTTAATATCATATGGAATCATTGAGCTCTCATTGTTCAGTTCTGTTTTTCAAGTTATCCATTACTTGAGGAAGATTTTCTATCTTATGTTTTGAGTTCTTTATTCTCTTTCCATTTTTTTCTTCCACTGTTGTTGTTGTTTAGTACTTTTAGTTGTATCCAACTCTCTGTGACCCCATTTGGAGTTTTCTTAGCAAAGATACTGTTGTGCTTTGCCATTTCTTTCTCCAGATCATTTTTCAGGTGAAGAAACTGAGGCAAACAGGGTTAAGTGACTTTCCTAGGGTCACATAGCTACTAAAGGTCTGAAGTCACTCTCGCTTTAATTCTATTGGTTTTTATCTCTTAATTTCTTCTAGCCATTCTTTTGGTGTTTTTGGTCAAGTCACATTGATCTCAGTGGCTCATATTTAGTATAGAGTTATTCTTTTTTCATTAGGGATTACCTCTTGGGTACCCATACTATTACTTCATTGGCCTTGGTGATTTCTTTTGTTTACTCATCTTTTTTCCCAACATAGTTCTTTTTTCTGGGCTTGCAGAGATAGGATCCCCTTACTATGGTTTGCAATGGCTTTCCTGGTACAAGCCTTCATGTGGCCATCTAACTGTACATAGGAAATGAGGGAGCAAGTTGTCACAGCTGGCTGCAAAGCTGGGGAGGGGAGGGAACCAAAAGTGGGCTTCTCAGTCGAGTTCACTGTTGGAGTGGAAGTCTGCTGGCTGGCTTCTGGGTGTTCTCTCCTCTTTTTTAACTTCTAGAGTGCAGTAGTAACATCAACCATTGTAATTTACCAGAGTTTTGTTGACTCTACACATTAACTTTATTTATACTGGAGTAGTCATCATTCATGTTGTTCTTTGGCTCTGCTTTCTTCCCTCTAAAAGTCATTATTTTTAAAAAAACAATATTTTTCTTTTCAATTTTGTATTGACATATTTTATTTTTATTTTTAAACTTTATTTTAGTTTGCATCATTCATTTCCACAAGATTTTGAGTTACATATTTTCTCCCCATCTTTCCCGTACCCATCACCCCAAAACAGCCATCCCAGTGTATCCCCCCTCCCCCAGTCTATTCTCTCCTATGTCTTCCCCCCTCACCCATCTGACTTTT
>CM053586.1:197750650-197768224 GCA_028646515.1 Pseudochirops corinnae
GTAAATAATAAATTAAATAAATTTAAAAATTAATAAAAATTGTCGATATATTTTAAAAGTGTAAAATGGTTGTTCATGTAGCAGTTTCTCTCAATGTGGCTTGAAGAACAGCAAGAATAGACAACTCTAACATTTCCTCCCCCCACCCTCTCCAAGGGAGATTTTTATTCTTGTCAGGATCAGGAGGAGAAGCATGAGGTTGTGGTCAGAGGCCCCTCAAAGAGAAGTGTACCAGGCTAGAAGTATATCTGTCTTCTCCTAACTAATATGTTATTAGTCTACTAGATATCATTTTTGGGTCACTATTGATCACTGTTCATTCATGGGAAAAGGGAGGTCCCAAGTTTTATATCAAAAGTTTGCCTCTCTTCCCATCATTTACCAGTTCCACAATGTACACATGTAGGAGATAGTAAAGAAACCCATAGCAAAACAGAAATCAGAAAAAATATACATATGAAAAGATATAACAGACAACTCAGAATAAAGGATACTCCCCATTGTGAATGAGATAAGAGCTCAGCAAAGAGAGGGAGAGTCCCAAATCTTAATCAAAGGGAAATTCCCAGAAATCTCTAGTGTAGCAAGTTGAAAATACAGTTTAGTGGGACTCACAGCAGGGCTTGAGTCTGAGTAGATCTGCTTGTACATGTAACCCAAGCCCTAAAATCCATGGGTATGGAAATATCTCCTTATTAGTGGAGAGCCCAGACCCTGCATAAGGGAAGAGTGGAGTTGATGAGAGTAGAACAGAAGAGAGAGAGAGCCATGCTCTTCACTGTCTTTGCATTCTTCTAGTTTCCAGCATTAAGAGAGAAAATATATAGATTCCAGCTTTTCTTAAGGGTCATGAAAGGAGAAAGACTCTGTGAAGAAGCTTTTTTTTTTTTAAATTTTCAAGGTTCACTGTGGGTCTGCAACCACTTAAAAACACCCCCAGCAGTGTGTTTATGTTTTCTCTGGTGACCCAGAGAACACAATTAATTTAGAGCAAAGGCACTTAATGAAATAAAATGTTAAGAAAAAAAAGTTGCAATAGAGCATTTTCCCCATAAATTCACAGGTTGATAAAGAGAAGGGGAAAAAAGAAAGCTCACATCAGTCAATCACTCATTAAGTGATTACTATATGTCAGGTGCTGTGTTAAGTAAAGAAATGACCACTAGTATTCTGATAATTGTAAGATAGAGGTATATTTCATTTATTAATACATATTTCCATGTGAAAAAGACCATAGAAACTACAAGAGGTTCTGGAGAGCAAGAAATTTCCTCATAATAACTGACCAAAGCAAAGTTTTTATTATCTTAGAGGATTATTATCTTATTTCAAAGGATAAGAGGTATAATACAGAAAGTGTACAGTACAGATTAATGAATCAATAGAATGGCTTACAAAATTAATGAACATACTCAAAGATAAACTTCTGAGACCTCACAAGCCCTATGGGAGTCTCCAAACTATTCAGAAAAAGGTAAAATGTTGAGCAATAATGAATTGTCAAAAATTACACAAGTAAATAGCATGAGCCTTTCAAACACCTGACCTGAAAGCAGAGTTTTCCCAGAGTCCTCCAGGGTTATCATTTCTTTGAACTAATGCTAAGATAGATGCACAATTACAAAATAGCCACACAATTTAATGGACGTAGATTCCTGATACCACAACCGTGAACAATCTCCATGTTCTCTAAAATGTGAGTCTATCTTCAGAAGAGAAGATGGAGGCAATGGTATGGGAGACTTTAGGAGAGAAGAGAGAATTTGGAATAGCATCTTTGAGGAAGGGAAGAAAGAACCAATTAGAGAGGAGTAAAAGGATTGCCTGACTTCAGCGAGGTGCAGGTGGAAACTTCAGCTTCCCAGGGATCAGGGAAGGACTATGCAGAATAAAGGTCAGAATACAGCAACTTCACCAACTTGGGCTGACATGTGCGAGTCCC
The DNA here is from genome assembly GCA_028646515.1 of Pseudochirops corinnae. Lineage (NCBI taxonomy): Eukaryota > Metazoa > Chordata > Mammalia > Diprotodontia > Pseudocheiridae > Pseudochirops > Pseudochirops corinnae. Next base: position 197,752,593 of record CM053586.1, read on the forward strand.
AAACAGGCAGAAGAAGGAGAAAAGGGGAGAGAATTAAGGATAACTGAGGAAAACACTTAAAAACTAAAAAAAATTGATGATCAGGTATCTTCCTCAGCTTCTCCCCATACAGTAAGACTTTCCCCATTGAGGTTTTGTATAACCTGGATCCGCATAAGAAATTAAATGGGAATTTTTTGGGAGTTTTGTAGAAGCTGTGGATAACAGAAGAAGACCAGAAGACAACACAGAGACTATGGCCAAATACTTAACCTAAATTTTATAATAAGGTACTGTAATAGACATCCCATAAAAGAAAAAGAAAAAATTCAGGCTTCTTCTCTGGTTATGATTGGAGGGACAAAAAATTTTACACAAAATTTCCAGATCACAGGGGATAGCCCAGGCATTAGGCATATTCTACTCTATATCTCAGCCTTTCCCAGTCACTGACATTAGGTTCAGACATGGCACCTCCAGAACCAAATGTCTTCTGTCCCTCAGGAATCCTAACAGTTGAGAATGGAAAATTCTCCGCTAGTTCAAGAACTTGACAAAAAATCATAATTTTCCCCAAGTTGCTTTTCAAGTCCCTTGAAGTTTCCCTGGGACAACTGAGTCCAAATTTTTTGTTGTTCAGTCATTTCAGTTGTGTCTGACTCTTCATGACCCAATTTGGGGTTTTCTTAAGCAAAGATATTGGAGTGATTTGCCATTTCCTTCTTCAGCTCATTTAACAGATGAGGAAACTCAGGCAAATAGAGTTAAGTGATTTGCCTGGGGTCACACAGCTAATAAGTGTCTGTCTGAGGCTGGATTTGAACTCAGGTCTTCCTGACTCCAGGACAGGTGCTCTATCCATTGTGCTACCTAGCTGCTTCTGGGTCCCAAATTACCCAAGGCCATCACCTCTCATCCCAGTAACACTACTTGCAAGGAGATATTTAGAGGAAAGTAAAGGTCCCTTCTACAATACTATAGCAAAGAATATTTGGGCTCCTCCAAAGTTGGATATCTCCCAAAGTGGTGACTTTGTTGTTGTTCAGCTTCTTTTCAAAAAGTCCTGTCACATCATGGGATGAAGTCTTGACTTGCATGAATTGAATTTAAGGGAAGAAGAATTGCACAAAGTCATGAGCCTCACTCTCTCTTCCAGAGTCATCAAAATCCACTGGCAAAACAAGAGTTAGGACAACCAGTGGCAGTCCAAGATGCATTGGATGGTCTTGGCACCTTTAATATCTGACCAAGCTCTAAGTGCTCCACAGTGCCTGCTTCAGCTGCCCTCATGGCTGTTGGAAGAAATTGTTCTCATCTACCCATTCCACCAAGAGAAATCTTCACATGCTTGGGGTAGCCATTTCCCTAACTAAGTGATGGGTTTATAGAATATTCAGGCTGAATGAGCACCTCTGGTGTGAGGACTTGCTGGACCCTTTTCAGGGATGCTCATCCATCTTTGGTGTACACCTTTCACCCAACTCTCACATGTGGCTCCAAAAAACTGTAGCACTTGCAGCCTCCACACCCCAGTAAACCATTCTGCAGACAGGCTAAACCAGGTTGAGGGTAACTGACAAGTGCCTTTGTGATAAACCTGTAGTAAATAATGCACATTTCTATAGTGATTTTACATTTACAAAAGGATGCAATGATTGGAAATGGCTGTCACTTATCCAGGTTCATCCAAATGGTATCATAAGATATTACAATGCTTCTCAGAATTCAGAATATTCTTCTCCTGGAAACTGTTCCCTGTTGTTCTTCCCTGATGAAGAGACCCTGTCAGACCTCTGGTCCCTGTGTGTGGGGTAGCCCAGACAATGACACTCAAATGTCAGTGGAAATGAGAGGGATTGCTTTCCCAGTATTCAGACCAATTCAGTATGAGCAAGTAAGTTGCTTACCTGGCCACTAGGCCAGGCCAGTCCCAGAGAAGACAATGAAAAGACCACTAACTATAATATTGTGTTCCTGAATTTGCCTTCTCCCTGAAGCCTAGACAAGATGTGCTTGTGGGTGCTAGAATTTCCAGGATTTCTCTCCATGCTGAACAGATCATAGACATAGAAATCAGAGGTTTTTAGAATTGCCAACATTTCTAATTCAGGAATCTGAATTTGAGAGCTAGGCTGTATCATTCATTCCCTAGAGCCTATTGGTTTTTTAGATAACAGAAAACATCCAAAGTAATGAGAGAATTTGATCTATTATTATTGGTATTCAGAAGGCCCCTTCCCACCAAGGCAGGCCAAGTTTCCTGTACAGTTGCAACTCTCCCACATCAGACCATCCCTGTCTTTTAAGAGGGGGTGCAAGGCAAAGAAATGGAAGGAAAGGAGAGAGCTATCTCAGAAATTCTGTCTCCCACTCCAATGTTCTACCCACTTGCCAAGAGCTGCCTACAAGATGAAAGCTGTCAGAGGTAAAGGAAGGGTCAGAGATTTCCTGTATAGCTGATCTGATGTTGGGGGCAGTGTTAACAAATGTTGGCTTCTTGTAAGGGCCAAACAGAGATCTGAGCTTCCCTGGGGATCAAGGAGGGGTTGTGTAGAACACAAGGTCAGGATAAAGCAACCTCACCAAACTTTGAGCCCCAAACAGGAGGACAAAAGGGCAGAGGAAGGGGCAAGAAAGGAGAAAGTGACTGAGCAAAGAGGAAGAAAAGGGGAAGGGGAAGGGGGAGAGAAAAGAGAGAGAAAGGGAAAGGAAGAGAAAAAAGGGAAATGAGGAAGAGTTGGCAGGGGAACAGGGAGGGAAGGAAACAAATCTTTCATGGAGAAATGATGTGATGGTTTTCTACTAAAAACCCTATGTGTCTGTCCCTTGCCTCTTGCTTGCTGAGCTTAGGCCAACTGGAGTTATGGGCAGTGACTGGGGAGAGCATAGCACAGGACCAGAGCAGGGGTCAGTTGGTCTAAGCTCAGTCACAGGGAACCAAAATTAAAACTAGAGAAGCTACCTCTGGGGAAAAGAACCATCTGTCTTCACCTAGCAGTTGTTTCTTCTAGGAGCATTCTGAGACCTGCTAAGAGCTGATCTTTAAACCTGTGCCAAGTTCTACCCCCACCCCTCCTTTCCCCTCCTTCTCCAGTTCAGGCGTGGTATATGGACAGTGCCGGACAGAGATTGCAAAGAGTCTTTAGGACAGGGGTTCTTAACCTTTTTTGTGTCATGGGCCCCTTTAACAAGCTAGTGAAGCCTACAGACCCCCTTAACAATCAAAGGAGATACAGTTAGGCCCCAATGGGCACAAATAATGAATCCCACGAAGTGGTCACATGTATTAGAACTTGCCCTGTCTTGATTTGTAATATTGTCAGATATGGTCATTGGTTCTAGTCCAATGGAGATGTGCAGCATGGATTTGAATAATGTGACCACTTTATAGTGGTTTTGCATTATTTGCACTAATGAGGACCTAGCCTGCTAAATTTCAGTTAGAGGTTAATGACAGTGAAGATGCCATTTTTCCCATTTAAATTCATGGACACCTCTAAAATCTATATCCCTACCCTTGGGTAGGGCTATAGCAACCTATATAAGTGTAGCTCACTTTAGGACCCCTACTTCTTCAGGCAAATAGCTATATCCAAGATCCTAGAAGAATCTAGAAGTTTCTGTCCCTAGGAAGCCTGGTTAACTCCCTCCACATATCCAGTTCTCCAAGTATTACAGTGACTAAATCTTCCTCTGTTTGCCTCTGTTCACTCCCCAAGAGTATGTGAAAGGGTCCTGGGTTTTCACAGAGAAGGTTCTGTGGAAAGAAAATCATGCTAGAGATCAGAAGACCCAGGTTTTTGTCCAGATCTGCCATTAGCTATCTGAGCAAGTCAATTACCCTCTGTCAGACTCTTTTCTGAAAAGGAGAGGTTTGTACTAGGTAATCTCCTAGGTCTCTTCCAGCTTTAAAGCCTATGAGACCATGTTCCCATATTCTTAAGGGCTGAGAGTCTCACATATTGGGGAAAATTATTTGAACAACATCTCTCTAATGATTTATTATGAGTCTCATGATATGGTAATGCCATCCAAGATATACTCAGTTTAGGTAAGAGTGTTTTCAACAAAATGAGTTTCAAAGAGGCTATACGAGTCTTCCAATGATTGGTGATATGTGAGTAATAGGCAATGAACATGGGGACAACTGGGAAGAAAGATCTAGACAATGCTGAGGGTGGCATGAGATTCAATAAGAGTGTTTGTTTGGTTACTGTGTCACTAGAAACTAGAGCCATCTAGATTGCCACTCCAACAAAGTCAGAGTCCTCTAGGCTACCACTGTGCCAAGATACAAAGAGTTAAGTGACTAAGCAAGAGGGAATGTTTCAGACACTGATCTCTGACACCCATGCTGTGAATCTGAAGCAATGCTTTCCTCCTTTACTATGTTGGGAAACAGAAGTTAACCTAGGAACATTTGTGATCTTATTCAATTCCTTGTTGTTTCCTTTGCATGAATTTTTAGATGTCTTTTGTTCCAATTTCACGTGTCACCTGGCCCATTCTGGCAAAGAATCTTTGGATAAGGGCTTAGAGCAGAGAGTTTTAATGGACACTAATCCAAAACAGGACATCAGATGTGGACATCAGAGATTTTTGTCAGAGTCATGTGGGAACCTGTGGGAAACCCATGGTATATATATAAAGTAGTCCCTGCTCTCTGGGAACTTATCTTTAAAATAATTCTTATAGGCACAGTGGAACAAGATACACTAATAACAGAGTTTAGAAAGAATGGATAATGAGGTACTTCTGTCCCTGAAATTTTATTATTTTTACTTCAAAATTCATGGTTTCAACAGTGTGGGTCCTCCCTTCACCAATACTGATCACAATTCCTCTACATCTTAACAAACAGTTCTTCATGAGCTGCAATGGACAGAAATTCATCACCTGATGTCCAGACTGATAATGAGCCTCTGCAAAAATAGACAGGTTGATCCTTACGAATAGACATCATTGCGCCCATACTGGAAGACTTTTCAACTTGTTACTACCACTTGCCAGTCCTTGGAATCTTCTGGTACAGCCTTCCTAAGAACCCAAGCAAAAGACAATGTTGTGCACGGTAACAGCCGTATTGTTCTAAGAGCAATTTTGAAAGACTAAGTCATTTTGAGTATTATAAATATTCGAATACACTACAGAGGACATATGTATATGTATGTATATTCATGTCCAATGGTAGCCTGCTCTAGGGGAGAATGGAGAGGCAGGGAGAAAAAAAATAAAAAGGAACAAAAGAAAACTTAGAAGGAAGCACAGAAAAGCAGGGTCGCTTTGAAAATGATGTCTAGCCTTTATTACATAGTGTTGCAAAAAAAAAAAGCAGTTTGAAATGGAAATTCATGATTTTATATTGAATAGCCTTTTTATGCTGTGCTGTATACATGGAAAGATTTTCTTTTTTTGTCTTTTTGCATTAAAGTTCAAGATGAATAAATGTTTAAAGAATTTTTAATTAAAGAAAGGAATCCAAGGTCACCCCCATGTCATAATGAGGCATTAGAAGGCTCAGTTTAGTGGAAGTCTCTATTGGGTATCCTTCCAAATGCATGTGGAAATCTGGACAAGAAACATCCTTCGTCCACTCTGTCCCAGTTAAAATCCCACCTTCTCTGGGAAACCTTTCCCAATCCCTCTTAATGCTATTGCACACTATGGGCTGATTATTTCCTATTTATGTTTCTTTGTACATAATTGTTTGCGTCTTGTGGTCCCCCATTAGATTGTGAGTTCCTCAAAGGCAGGGACTATCTTTTGCCTTTCTTTGTGTCCCTACCACTTGGCATAGTGCTTGGCACGTAGTAAGAACTTAATAAATACTTGTTGACTGACTGTTGATAGCATAGTCAAGCAATTAGAGCAGTGTCTTTGGAAGGTGTTAACTACCCCTTGGCCCTGCATAAATGGGAAAGCTTTTTTCCCCTGGGGGAAAGCTATAAGTTAAGCTATTTTATGACATGTAGCCCTATAGAAATGGGACAGCAAGAATACTGGTGACATTTCACCTACCCCTTCCAAGCGTCCTCTGATGAGATGAAAAAAGACAATTCTCACTTACAAAATGAAGCGGTTGAACTCAATGGCTTCTAAGGTCCCTTCCAATTCTGTATCTATGACATAATTTAAACCCAAAGGTTGATTATAACTCTGTTGGTTTCTCAACTCTGCAAAATCTTCTCTCTTTCTCTTCTTTCCTTTCCCTCTTCTATGGTTTTTTATTTTATGGTCTGTGTGGGATGAGCCCCCTACTCTATTTGCAGACCTTTCTTTGACCCATTAACCAAGAGCAACTGTTGGGGAAGCACCTGCTCACTAGAAGTGTCTTCACAGGCTCCCTTTTGCTGTGACAACTTCTTATTTGCGGAAGTGTCTCAATTCCCTGTAGTCCACAGTGCACATACCAATCTGCCTACATGCCCAGAGGCAGAGCTCTTATACCCAAACAGCTGAAATCCAGGTACCTGGCCTTAGCAGAGGCGGTAAGATAAGAGCCTTGGGCAATTTTCTGGCTAAATAAACCAGATAGGATGATAGCATGCCTTCTTGATTCATGTAAAGTATCCCTACTTTTCACTGAGATACACATGGTTAAAATAGAGTCATAAAGTTCCATGACCCCATTTAGGGTTTTCTTGGCAAAGACACTGGAGTGGTTTGCTCTTTCCTTCTCCGGTTCATTTTACAGACGAGGAAACTGAGGAAAACAGGGTTAAATGACTTGCCCAAGGTTGCATGGCTAGTAAGTATCTCAAGCTAGATTTGAATTTATATATATGGGATGGCCCCTTTAATTAGAAAAAAAAATCAAGCTAGGAGGGGAAGAACCTCAGGGTTGCTCTTCAAGAGAAACAAGTTACCATTGACCTTCACTCCAAGCCGGGAGAGCCCAAAATACAGCCATTAAGTGGAGCTTAGGCAGGGCTCTATTGTGGCCCAATTTATGAGCTTCAGAGTGAACTGGGTTTAAGGTCTGACTCCAGGCCCAGAGCTCTACCCAACTGTGCTGCCTAACCATGCCTCCTCCTAGGAATATCACACTATCTTTTAGCCTATGTTGTTAGATGTTTAGAATATATGTCATCAGAAACATGGATAGAGAGAAAACCTGGGATATTTCCCAACATTTTCCTTCTATAACTGCAGGCCAAAAAACAAAAATTAAGTGCCTCTTCTCTCACTTATTTAATCTAGGCTTATTTTTGTATTTCTCGCTGTGTACAGGTAGGATAAACTGAGTTATTTTGTTGAATTTAAGTTCCAGGATGTAGGCTAGGGGAGAGGGAGCACTGGTAGGATGTCAAACAGGGTGGAAGGGGCAGACAGAGGGCTAATGTGCAGAGGATTTCTAGCAGTCATTAGAACCCAGATAGATGGAGCTCAGAAGCTTACCTGCTAATGGAAAATCCCTCTTCTGAAGTTCACCCTCTTGTTATTCTAGGTTCACTGAATTCATATAGAGGAAGAAATATGAAGGATATATGCTGTAAGGGTGGGTTAAAGTACCCCACCTTGCCTAAAGTAAGATAAAATGCTGTGAGTAGACCGAGCGGCCTGAATGGGGACCCAGCTGGTTGGGTAACTCAACTCACCCTCTCCCTCTCCTTCTTCTTCTTCTTCTCTCCAAAGGAAGGTAAATTTTGATGGCCAGAAGCTGCCCACTTAACTTGGGGTTCTTTCTTTTTTTCTTCTTTCATAAAACCTTAAACCCAGTTCATTCTGAAGCTCATAGATTGGGCCACAATAGGTCCCTGACCAAGCTCTACTTAATGGCTGTATTTTGGACTCTCCTGGCTTGGAGTGAATGTCAATGGTAACTTGTTTCTCTTGGAGAGCAACCCTGAGGGTCTTCTCCTCCCAGCTTGATTTTTTCCTTTTTTTCTAATTAAAGGGGCTATCCCTTGACTCACTTCTTAAAATGGGAATGACTAGGGAAGGGAAGATGAACCTTCAGGATCTTTGATCCCACTGATGTGGTTAGAAATACTGAATATCAGAATTGCTCATGAGCCCAAGCAGCCTTGCAAAGAATGTCTTGCTACGCACAGCACTCAACCACTGTCTTCAAAGAGTTTACAATCCAACAAGGGAGACAGAACTGAATGTATATGAGCAAACAAGTGGACAAAGTGTGATCCACAATAATGCCTCCTGAGAATGTCCCTCTCCCATTCTTTCTCTCCTTTCCATTCCCAACCTTAACACTTTTGCTCTACAAAACACTAAGATTCTGTGATGATTGGTAGACTTGGTTGATCCTGTCTCAGCATGTCTACTTCCTAGGACCTTTAGCAGTTTTGATTCTGGCTCAATTCTTCAGACCTATTTATTCTCTGCCGCACCTAACTGATGCCTGTACCTCTGATCCTTTGGCCTTCATAGTGCATTGCCTTTTTTTGTTTTAACAAAGAGATATTTATTTCAAAAACATAGCAAGCACAAAAGTATAAATATTTCTCTCCAACTCCTGGAACTCACCTCTACCACCTCCCCTCTACCTCTTCAGTCTGGGGGTGGGGGTGGAGAATAAACTCAGACAATCTAGTTTCTATATATTACTGGTCCCACCAAGTTCATGTCCAAATACAGCATCAATACTTGGATGAATGTCACAGGCACTAATGGACTGGGCATCAGTGCTAAATTGACTCTAAAATTCGGCCTGCACTTCACTCCTGGAGTGGAGTGTCAGTGGTTGGGAAGACCTTTAGGACCTCTCCCCTTTTAGTGGTCAAGACTCTTTTCCCACCAGAATACTGCCAGGATGGAAGACGTCAAACAGAGAGGATCATGTTCTATGGATTTTGGTTACTTAGCTATTTAAGACTGTGGGAATAGACTTGAATAATAAATAATTCTTAGGTATAGTTGCATTATCTAATATGCAATTGTTCAATCTGAGGCAAAGCTTAGTGAATGGGAAAGTGAATGATATGACAACAGAATGAATGGATCACAGATTTTCCTTAAGATACTTTGTCAGAACTTCTCTTAACTCACTTGCAAATCAGATTCACCCCTAACATTTCACAGGTCCTTGTTACTTCAAGACCCCACGGATTGATGATCATTTGTTAGGTAACAAATCACAAGTCAAATGGAGACTAATGGGAAGACCAACATGTGGGCAGAGAGAGGTAAGGGCACCCTGTGTACAGTGCCCTTGACTGCAGTGAGCTGCCTTCAGTCTGTCTATTCCTCAAGGACTGCTTCGTAGGGCTCACTCTGTGCCCTCCCCCCATCATTAAGCTGATTTGGGCTTATTGACCCAATCCTTCTTGTGCAGGGATGTGTTACATGACACTTAAAGGTCTAAAGGGCCCAGAAACAGAAACAATAAAATGTAAAGGTATTCCACACCTCAGGAAGTCAACTAACCACATATACAGGATGTCCCTAAAATCTGGACACATAGGAAATATCATTAATTAGGCATATTTTCAAGAAATGGAATGAATGGAATTTTCAACATTTTATTTAATTAGCAGAAATGATATTTCATAGGAAGATATAGGAAGACATAGGAGACACATAGGAAATCTCATTAATTAATTTAATTAAATTAATCTCATTAATATGAAAATAGTCCTCAATAGCTAATGAAAACTTTTATTCCATACGAAATTGTCATGGCTAAAATTTACGCTAATTAAATAAAATGTTGAAAATTTCATTCATTTCATTTCTTGAAAGTATGCGTAGTTAATGAGATTTCCCATGCGTCCAGACTTCAGGGACACTCTGTACAAAGGTCAGCAGAAACAACGAATTTCCCTCTAGGGCAAAAATGATCATTTTCCCCATTTACTCATCTGTATAAGATAAAAAAATCTGGGAAGAATAACATTCTGATCATCATTAATAATGTTAATAATAATATTGCCCACTAACATTTATGTAGTCCATACTAGTGTGCCTAGAACTGGGCTAAGTGCTTTACAGTTACAGTTATCCCTTCCACACCGAAGAGGTCAGAGACTCACACACACACACACACACACACACACACACACAAACACACACACCCGGGCTTCCCCATCTGGAGGGGGCCCTTCCTTCATACCAGAGAAGAGTTCTGAATTTTTTCTTTTTCTTTTACGGGGTATTTACAGTACCTTATTATAAAATTTGGTTTGATATTGTGCAATATTATACATATAATTTATTCATTTTTGAGTTTCTAAACTTTTCTGTGTCACCTAATGGTCTTTGTGTGCTGTCTGTGGCATCTGCAAAACTCCCCCAAAATTCCCATTTAATTTCTTCTGCCAAACCACGATATATTGAAACTGTGATGGGGAAAGTTGCTATGTGAAAGGGATAACTATTATGTTCTCACAACAACCCTGGAGGCAGGTGCTGTTATTATTATTATCCCCATTTTACAGTTGAGAAGACTGAGAGGCAAACAGGTCAAGGGACACCATCAGTCTCTAGAGTGAAAGAACTTGCTCTGAATTAGTAAGAACTGTCCAACTGGAGGGGCTAGGCCTCTCCTACCTCCTGTGTGGAGGTGATAAACTTGAGAGAGCTAAAAAGGGGAGGTTTCTGCTGAGGGTTCTTCTTGCCCTTTATGAAAGCATTGAGTAGCACTTCAGCTGAAGAGAATGCAACTGATTCAGTACCCTGGGCATTCAGCAGATTGGCCCATGTAGAAGAGCCCAGTGGCTAAGCAGTCTGCCTGGTCCAACCTAGTAGTAGCTAGGCCCAGCAGCCAAGCTACCTGCCCAGTTCAGACCAACCTAAGGAGAAACGTGGAGGCATATTTAAAACTTTCTTTTAGTTTCCCTAAAAACAATAAGAAATATTTCTTTTCTCTAAAAAGTCCTTTCCAAAATCCTTGGAAAAAACTCTTGAAAGGTGAGTGATACATGAAGGATAAAAGGATTTTCCTTAGGCAAATAGATGAAGGATAGCACCTAACCTCTTTTTTTTTTAAACAAAGAATAACTATCACACTACATCTGGAGTGCGTTGGGACCGTGAAAGGATATTGATGACCAACGGGGAGGAGGTCCCTTTGTTTGTTCCCAGAGTGAGAGGAATTGTCAAAGAGAGAATAGTATTGTTACTCAATTATTCTTGAATATTAATACAAAATGTACTTAATATCTCTTCCTCATTCAAGATTTCTATAAATGTTATCTGAAATCATCTTGGGGCAAAGAACCTTGTCAGAGGGCATGAGGGACTGTGCCATTTTCAATATCTCTCTCTAGAAATGGCTTAAGTATAAATAAATAGCAATTGTTTCTGATAGACTCAAGGCCAAAAATACAGATTACAGTAATAATATTAACATTTTTTCTTTGATAGGAGCTAGTTCTGCAGCCAAGTGACCCATTTCACTCAGCCTTGCCACAGATCAAACATTCCAGCTGAGACACCTATGGTCTGTGAGGAGCTAGCCCAGCTGAACGATGGAGCAATTTATCCATCACACACTGTGCCCCATAATGAATTTCACAAAGCCTTGTAATTGTAGTGTTGGTGAGTTTCATTGTTCACATGTGTTCCCTACACATTACTCCTATTTACTCCCTATACATCATTCCTATTTACACACATTTACTCCTGTTGTAAATTTGTGGTCACTCTTTCTCCCATGAACTGTGTGGAAGAATGTGTCCCAGGTTGGGGGGTGGGAAATGTTTTGTAACTATTATTCTTGCTATACCATTTAAGTAAATATCTTTCCTAAGAACTGATGAAATCCATTGGCTGATTGTTAAGTGCAAATATGTTGCTGGGGGCTCGTGAGCTACAATAGCCACACACAAGATTGCCCCTCTTGTAGTAGTCATCTCTCTGGGGACCCAACCTGCCCAGTGCTAGAGTAAGCCTAGGTAGGGCACCACATTGTAGATGTTTGTCCAGTTTGGATGCTCTCCACTTTTGATGGGTCCAGTGGAGCACTGGATTCAGCTCATATTAGCTTTAAAAAGCCAATTGTTAAAATTTCAGCATGAATATTTTTGCTTCGGAAATCAGCAAAGGCTACAGACCGGGGCTTGCTTTATTGTTTTATTGATTGTCTAAACTCAAGAAGGTGATAGAGAAAATGCTAACGCAAATTAAACTTAAAAGCGTGTTGTGGATATATTTTTTCCCTATCATTTAAACATTCATCAGCACGCTCCTGGATGGGACCCACAGGAGATATTTTCCAGTTTAGAACTTTCCATCTTGGATGCTTTTGCTAGAGAAAAATTAGCATTTTTCTCTTTTGTTCTAGATTGTAGTTGAATCATCTGTTTTCTGATGTATTTCCTTTATAAGTCAGACCAGTTCCTCTGAGATAACTCCTGCTGGGTGGAGTGTTTAAATATTGATAGGAACAATATGACTGTGGTATCCTTTGAGCACTGCTCCCTCATCATGTAGCCAGAGCCACATAGAATCCTTGTGAAAGGGTTTAAGGGTAAGGACTTAAATAAGAACTGAGAGAATTTGCAAGATATTATTGCAACTTTGGAAGAAGAAAAGTATTCAGTTAGTAGTATGAGCTGAATGATAAAACATTGTTTTCTTTAAGTTCTCTGAGACTGGGAGTTCCTGGTAGGATAGGAGTTCTGAAAATATTTGGAAACAGGCCAATATGCCTTTCACAGAGGATGAAAAGGTTAAGACAGTTAATATTCAGACATAGTGTCAGGACTGACACAGAAGGGAGAGCCTTCTGACAGCCTGGGAACAGCTATAGATGTAGGTAGGCCACCACATTGAATAGGGTATGATGTGATATTCCATCACATTGTCAGAAACAGTTAGATAATGTAGTGGACAGAACACTGGACTTGGAGTCAAGAAAACCTGAGTTCAAATCCTTACTCAGACCCTTACTAGATAGGTGACCCTAGACAAGTCACTTCATCACTCTGTACCTGTTTCTTCATCTATAACAAGAGAGCTTTCCTTATAGAGTTATTATGAGGATAAAATGAGATAATATTTGGAAAGTCCTTTGTAAACCTTGAAGTGTTATAAAAATGCTAGAGCTGTTAGTATTATTAGAACCACAGGCACACCTTAGAACTTTTCTCAGGAAAGGACCAAGTCACTCTGGGGAAGAAACATGGACCATAGGGGTCTGGAGTGTGATTAAATGTATCCAAGGTAGAAATAAACAGACAAAGGGAAACTGCTAAATAGGCTTAAAGATACAGCTTGAATCGTACAAGGGAATTGTGCAGTCAAAAGACCAAAACTGGAAGCCTCATGGTGAAGTGTTTGCAAAAACTAGAAAACCAATGTGGTGGTGGTGGGACACCATGAAAAGCATGTGCCACGTTCATTTAGTCTTCTACTCTATAAAAAAAGGAAAAAGACCTTCTGAGCCTGTAACTCAACTAATAGAGGAACAAGAAAATCTGAGAAAGCAATTGAGGCAAGACCAGAACAAATATGCCAGAGTATGGTATATCTTTGAGAGCTAAAGGCATTCCTAAATGATCTTAAGGATGATCAAAAATTGCCAAATTTTGATCAGCTGCTTGACAAAATAAATTAATTTATGCATGATTTCCACATTAAAAAGAATAAACCTTTGGGGTGGTGGATAGGGGAAAGATGGGGAGAAAATTTATAACTCAAAATCTTGTGGAAATCAATGATGTAAACTAAAAATAAACAAACAAACAAAAAAAGAATGAACCAAGTTGGAAAAAACTCAACTTGGTCTAATTCGAGGACATCTTCCTGTGCATGGACCACAAAAACCCAGCAAGAAGACACCTTTGGTTGGCCAGATTTAAAGGCAAGAGCCTGCAGGAAACACATTTAATTAATAATTGTGGGATGACTTTGTACAGGGTGTTGTGCTAAGCTTGTTCTTTTATCACCACAGTCTGGTGTAGGAGCTAAGATGCACGAATAAATGTATTTTTATTTTGTTTTAACAGCTGTTAAAGAGGGCTACATTTCATTTTCATACAATAGATTTTTTCCAACAAACACCCAAATAGATGCCTCTACAAAGTATATTATCTGAAAACAGTTCAGCAAAACCACCTAATAAGCATGATTATGCCTGATATCACATGGTTTTCTACCTTTGTTATTCATCTGTGCTTAATAAGAATAATAATTGCTAACATTTATAGAGTGATTTAACAGGAAGACTATATTCTTTAACTTTAATAGCATGATACCAACATTGACCCTTCACACACACATATTCACAATATATGGGAATTTAAGTGCCTCTGGAATGGTGTTAGACACCGTAGTCTTGTGTTATTGGTATTGCTAGCTAATTTTTCTTGTACTCATGTCTTTTCTAGCTATCTCATCCTTCTTTGTATGCAACTTTTACCCTCCACGCCACTATTTTCAGCACCTAGAACAGTTCATACACTCAATAAAAATATTTTTTTTTTGGAAGGGGGAAAGCTAGGCAATGGGGGTTAAGTGACTTGCCCAGGGTCATACAGCTAGTAAGTGTTAGGTGTCTGAGGCACTTAGGTCCTCTTGACTCCAGGGCTGGTACTCTATTCACTGTGCCACCTAGCTGCCTTAATAAGTGTCTCTTGACTGATGAATATCACCACTCTTCCCAAGAAACTAATGAGTTAAATCTAAACATTCTCTCTGACTTTGAGAGCCCTCCATGATCAGGCCCAACCCTTCCATAGAAGACAGCATAGTCAAGTAGAGGGAGCAATGGAGTAAAAATCAGAAGATTTTTAAAAATTCAATTTTATTTTATTTTCAGTTATAGATCCTCCCACTCTCTCAACTCCTTCCTATTTATGAGTCACAAGCAGGGAGCTGTCAATTCTAAAGGATATTTGATAATCTCCAGTCTTAAATATTTCAGATATGGGGGTCAAGGTAGTTGAAGTATCAGATAAGAGTTGGGGGTATGTCTAAAGCAGAGAAAATCCATCTCCAAAAAAAAGCTCAATCTAGAAAAACAGATGATTTTTTTTAACAGCCACTTTTAGGTTTGTACTCATGGGTTTATTGAACATTATGTTCTTTTGCTTGCGGGTCTTGTTTATCAAGTCTGTTCCATTGATTTACTCTGCCCAAGACTCATTTTGAGAAAGATTGATTGAAAGGATTAGGCGCTTTGAGTAGACTGCTGCCTAAGTGAGAGGTGGCTTGGTCTACTGCAAGAAGGAAGGATCTACCTATCCAATAGGTTTGGTTTTTTTTGTTGTTGTTTTACAAGATCATAGGATTTTTTTTTGTTGTTTTTTTTTTTGAGGGGGGAAGGCAGGGCAATTGGGGTTAAGTGACTTGCCCAAGTTCACATGACTAGTAAGTGATAAGTGTCTGAGTCCAGATTAGGACTCAAGTCCTCCTGACTCCAGGGTTGGTGCTCTATTCACTGCACCACCTAGTTACCCCCCAACTTAGATTTTTTAAAAGACATGGAGAGAAGGTGGAAGCAAGTGCATACAATGGAAGATGAATGCAAAAGCATGGCATGGTCCTCTTGGAATAATGTTAGGAGTACTAATGCTTAGAATAAACTGAAGCTCTAACAAATGCTAAGCACAATTTTTTTTTTATTGGAAGGTAGATATTGTATTTTTTTTTTAATTTTATTATAGTTTGCATCATTCATTTCCACAAGATTTTGAGTTACATATTTTCTCCCCCTCTTTCCCCCACCCATCGCCCCAAAACAGCCATCCCAG
>CM053586.1:197768724-197796679 GCA_028646515.1 Pseudochirops corinnae
TCTTTTTCCATCTGGCAAAGTCAACTTTTTAAGGCATTCTTCTCCTCATTGGTTTTTTGGGCCTCTTTTGCCATTTGAGTTAATCTATTTTTTAAGGTGTTAATTTCTTCAGTCAGGTTGTTGACTCTCTTTTCATGATTTTCTTGCATCATTCTTATTTCTCTTCCCAATTTTTCCTCTACTTCTCTCATTTGATTTTCAAAATCCTTCTTAAGCTGATCTCTAGCTTTTAGGCAATCTTCATGTTTCTTGGAAGCTTTTGGTGTGGGAGTTCTGACTGTGTTGTCTTCTTTCCGTTCCCTGCTTTGATCCTTCTTGTCTCCAAAGAAGGAATCTAGAATTTGGTTGCTGTTCTTACTTTGCTTCTTTTGCCTGCTCATAACGGCCAGTCAATGATTTTTTTAGCTCTGTGGAACTCTGCTTCCAGAGGGGAAAGCTCTGTCCCAAATTGCTGGGGTTTTCCCAGCTGCTGGAGCTTTTAGGAGGCTGCTGTAGCCACCACCAGCTTTGGCTCACTGAAAACGCACCCCAGGACCACCATCCAAGACCATGATCTCAATCCAGGCCGCTCAACGCAAAAGCATTTGGCCTCTGAATGATTGCTTGGCCCCCCTGCATTCTGCAGGCTGGGAGCTCTGAAACAGCAAAGTGGAGGTGGCTGCAGGGCCTCCGCTTCTGCCGCTTTGTTGCCCTGGAGGCAGTTTGGCGGGACCTGCTTTTCTCCCCCAGTTTTAGCCAAGTTCCACTGACCTTTCACTTAGTCCTTTTTTCTTATGGCTTAATAATTCTGGAAACTGCCACAGCTGCCACAGATCCACTCTCCTGAAGCTCCAGCTGCGGCTGGGCTTGGCTTGGCTTGTCCAGCTGCCCCCAGGGCAAAGCCGTGGTTTCAGGCTGGGCTGGTTTCGGCTCCCAGTACTGAGATGGTCCCTTCAAGCCGAGCTACCTTCAGCGGGAGGTAGATCTGTGTGCGTTTTAGAGCCCTAAAATTTGTTTAGAATCATATTTTTTGGGTATTTGATGTGGCTGTGTGAGAGCTGCCATACCTTGCTGCTCTTACGCCACCATCTTGGCTCTGCCTGGAGTTGTCTTCTAACCTTGTATTGCTCAGAGGAGCCCAGTCTATCAAAGTTAGTCATCACACATACAATATGTCTGTAGTTGTGTACAAAGTTCTCCTGGTTCTGCTCTCCTCACTCAGCATCAGTTGATATAAGTCACTCCAGGTTATCATGAAGTCCATCTGCTCCTCATTTCTTATAGCACAATAGTATTCTATTGCATTAATATACCACAACTTCTTTAGCCATTCCCCAATTGATGGGCATCCCCTTGATTTCCAATTCTTTGTCACCACAAAAAGCTGCTATAAATATTTTTGTACAGACAGGTCCTCCTCCCTCTTTGGGATACAGCCCTAGAAGTGATATTTCTGGGTCAAAAGGTATGTACATTTTTACAGTTCCAGGGCATAGTTCCAGATTGCTCTCCAGAATAGTTGGATCAATTCACAACTCCACCAACAATTCACTAGTGTTCCAATTTTTCCACATCCTCTCCAGCATTTATCATTTTCTTGTTTTGTCATCTTAGCCAATCTGACTGGTGAGATTTGGTACTTCAGAGTTGTTTTGATTTGCATTTCTCTAAATAGTAATGATTTAGAGCATTTTTTCATATCCAGGAAGATTTTTTTGTACAGGCTAATTTTAATTCTCTTATGTTTTGCACGCTCTACTGGTCCCTAGTCTGAAAATTAATCAAGGCATTTATGCTCACTTCTGAGGGTTCTTCTTGTTTGAGTAGAGGGGAAAAGAATGAATTATTTGAATGGGAGGGATATATGGTTCTATGCCAAGAGATACAAGCCTTGTGAACATCTATCTACTGCCTGGAAGAAGAATTTGGATCAGACTGAGTAGAGTTGAAGTAAATGGGAAATTCTTGTCTCTCCTATAAAACCTCTGGAATGGAAAAGGTCATAAGTTAGGGGTAAGAGGGAGAAATTAGACCAGAAAATCTAAGAGGAAATAGAGTTGAGCGAAGTAGGGAGGCAGTATGATATGAGAAGATACCTGTGTGAATTTCAGCAAATTCCTTCCCTGCTCCAGTCCTCAGTACCTTACTCTTTAAAACAACGAGGTCAAAGTTAAGTTCTTAACTGAGGATTTGCAAACTTGTGTGTTTTTAAATTATATTTCAATATAATTGGTTTCTTTTCTAATCTTATGTATTTTAAGCATTTGAAACGTTCTGAAAAGGGGTTCGCAGGTTCTCCTGTATTAACGAAAGCATTCATGACCCCCAAAATTAAGAACCCATGAATTAAGATGATCTCTGAGGTCCCTTCTGGCTCTATATTCATCTAATTTAGTGTCTTCCCAGGACCTGCAGTTGTGAAGAAAGTTATTTGTAAACTTTGAAGCTATTGGATCCAATTCCAATGCATGTGAAATATGATCATGCAACCCCACCTCACTGTGAAGGGAGAGATGAAGAAGAGGAAGAAGAGGGGAGGATGAAGAGGAAGGAACTGGAGCCAGAGCTGACTGCTCAGTTTAAGTGGCAGTATTATTCAGGGACCTGCATGAAGGAAGGAATTCTCATGGCCCTACAGAAATGTGGTTGTTGTTGTTGTCATTGTGAGTCATTCAGTTGTGTCTGACTCTTTGTGACCCTGTGGACCATGAGGTTATCTTGTAAAAGAGATTGGAATGGTTTACCACTTTCTTCTCTAGTGGGTTAAGGCAAACACAGGTTAAGTGACTTGCCCAGGGTCACACAGCTAGTGTCTGAGGCTGGATTTGAACTCAAATCTTCCTCACTCCTATCCATTGAACCACTTAGCTATCTCCAGAAGTATGTTTACCATATTCCGATCCCAGGTCTATTGTTGATCACATTACCTTCCTTCCCTGTGCACTCACAACTGTCTTTTGGGTCTACCTCTTATCAGGCCATGATAATAGCTCCCATTCATATCTCATTTTAACCTCTCAACAACCATCTGAAGAGGGGGCAGTGCAGGTGGTATCATTTCCATTTTACAGATGAAGAAACTGAGTCTCTGAAAGGTAAAATGACTTATAAATTCATAGATTAGATTAGTAGGTTAGGTTACAGAGTTAGCAAATGAGAGAGCAGAGAATGGAATTTAGGGCTCCCAGCTCCAATTCCAACACACCCTCCTGCTTCCCGGCAGTAATGGTAAGTTTGGAAGAATGCATGCCTCCCCTCTTCCCACGCTCCATGTGTGTCCATTGTGAAAACAAATCAAATATTTATTAAACCGGCTGCTCCAAGTATTACAGGGAATGATAAAGACACAATCCCTGCCCTCCAGGAGTTTATAATCTAATTAGGGAAAACAATGCATTTTTGTGAGAAGAAAAAATTTTAATGAACAGTTCACGACAATGAGCCAGTGTCCAAGGCAGGAACGATGGCTCCCAAGGGAGTGGAATTGACTCAAGGGCTAAAGGAAGTCAGTTCTAGTCTTTGCAGGGGGCTTTTTCACTACCTCTGATCCTAGGCAAATCATTTGATCTCTCATGGTCTCAGTTTCCCCACCTGTAAAATGGGTGCAAGTAATACTTTGCCAACCTCACAGGGTGTTTTAAGAACAATAAAAAATAACTGACATCTACATAATGCTTTACATGCATTAATTCACTTGAGCCTCGCAATCGCCCCATGAGGAGGGGCCTTCAGATAGTATGTTCAAATGAAGAAGCTAAAAAAAGTTTGAGAGTTTATGGTAGAATGTAAATTCCTTGAGGACAGGCAGACACTTGGTACACAAAGATACAATAATCAGAGTTCACACATACATGAGACTTCGGGCAAGCTAGGCGGCTCAGTGAACAGAGCACAATAAAGTGAATGTTGCCCAATTTCAGTCCTGTGAGAGATACTGATTAGCTGCATAACCCTGGGCAAGGCACTTAACTACTCTGATCCACAGCATGTTCTTCCATAAAATGAAGATGATAATTGTTTTTACTTCCCAGAGCAGTCTTAAAGATCAAATAAGATATTATCTAAGAAACATTTTGCAATGCTTCAAGTCATATGTTGTTGTTCAGTCATGTCCAGTTCTTTGTGACTCCCATGAGCCGCACTGTCCATGGGGTTTCCTTGGCAGAGATACTGGAGTGGTTTGCCTTTTCCTTCTCTGGTGGATTAAAGCAAACAGAGGTTAAGTGACTCACCCAGGGTCACATAGCTTGTCTGAGGCCAAATTTGAACTCAGGTCTTTCTGACTCCAAGCCCAGTGCTCTATCTATTGAGCTATCTAGTTGTTCCAAATTGTTATATACATGTGAGCTCTGGTTATTTTATCTTTGTACACCAAGTTGTCTACCACATCATTGGATTAGTTTAGATTGAATTGGATCGTGTCATCAATAGCATCCATAGCAGCAGTTCTGAAACTTTTGGTGGTCTGATGAAACCCTGGATCCTTTCTCAGAATACTATTTTTAAACAAATAAAACAAACAAACAAACAAAAAACAAATAAAGCAAAATATATAGGATTACAGTATTTGTAAAAAATAAAGATGTAATTTTTCCTCATGGACCCCTGAAATCCATCCACAAAATCCTTGAAGATCTATGGACCCCAGGTTAAGAACACCTGATTTACAGTGAGTTAACCACGACCTCCTCCAGTGACTCTGGAGGAGAGATCAGGCTGGTAACTTTGCACAGCTTTGCCTCACTCAAATCCAATTCACTTACAAGTCAAGACATCACCCCCCTGATGTCATTCTTTGAGAATGACGGACAAACAACCACCCCCACCATGATAAGCAGTGATGTTTTAACTTTCAGACTCTTACTCCTCCATTTCAACACGGATGTGGATAAATACACACTCTATCTTTTCTCTGCCATCCTGGGTGTCCAGGGATCTGGGCCTACTTGGGTCTTGAATTTAATATGAAGTTTGGCCTTTATCCTTCAGGCCATGGAGAATGAAGAAAATGAAGACCTGGCTATATCATTTTCCAGATTCCCTTTCATAACTCTCTTCTCCCTCTCCCCATACCCCTACCATATTCAGTCTCTCTCCTTTTGGCTGAGCTCAATTCTAAAAGTCACTGCATTCTCGTTGAACTTTGAAGCTAATGCTGAGCTGAGGGAATATAGCTAACTGCAGTCTCTTCCTTTTATGCCCTGACTCCCACTGGCCCCAGGGACACATACACCTCCAAAATAGCCACTGTGCTAGTGAGCCCCCGAACCTGATCTTCCCCTGGGGTGTGTCAAGCCTAGTAACTTGAGAGGCCCATCTCATCACAAGATGCTTCTCTTACCACTTGGCCCCCATATGAGAGGAGGGCTAGGGGATGTTAGTGGTTGGAGTGGGGAGGGAGGAGGCATCCATTTCCCTATTCTACTCTGTGCTGCCCACAAGACTTCATGCTCCCTAGTGACACACACCCCCCTCCCCCGCACCAATCAGACCTGTCCAGGGGAATGGGAACACTGGAGACTGATGGGAAGAACCTAAGGACTAGGGTTTAAGAGGAGAAAAAGGATCAGAGTCAGACCATTACAATATTAACTGAATAGCTTAAAATTTATAGACAAAGCTGCATGCAGACTAATATTTTAATCTACAATCCATAAACTTATTTTTTAAAAGTTTGTTAATTGCATTTCAATATAATTGATTTCTTTGGAATCTCAGGTATTTTATTTTATGTACCAAAAACATTATTCCTAGAATTCTAGAATTCCTAGAATAGGCTTCACCAGACTTCCATGATAAGATAAGGGTAAGGAAAGCATATGAACCATGAAATGATAAGAACTCTAAACTACACAATCTCTAGGGGCAGCTAGGTGGTGCAATAGATAGAATACTGGGTTTGGAGGCAGGAAGATTCATCTTCCTGAGTTCAAATCTGGCCTCAGACACTTACTAGCTGCATGGCCCTAGACAAGTCACTTGACTCTGTTTGCCTCAGCTTCCCCATCTGTAAAATGAGCTGGAGAAGGAACTGGCCAACCACTCCAGTATCTCTGAACAATATTACACAGTCTCTAAGGATGATCCTAGTTCTCTGATCTAATGATGTAAGGCTTAGAGAATCACTTGACTCTGGCCTAAGTATCCCCTAGGATACAATTCCCTTTTCCTGCCACAGGATGTGGGGGGGTCACAGCTTTATGAGCAGAATCTCAGACAATAACCTGACTGCTGTGCTGAGGGAATATCCTATGGCTTAGTGAAAATTGTCCTGGACAGCGAGACATTAGTGATCAGTCAACAAACTGCTTTGTAACCTCGGGCAACAATAATAATAACACGTTTCTATAGTCACAGGGTACAGGTGGGAAGGGGGGGACTGCACTGCTATCAAGAGAGGTGTAGGCAGCTCTGGGACCCTGCGTAATCAAGTTAATCTCTCTGAAACTCAGTTCCCTCCTCTGCAAACTGGGGATAGTAATAGTAACTACCATGGGCAGTTAGGTGGCCCAGTGGATCGTGTTGGACCTGCAGTCAGGAGGACCTGAGTTCAAATCCAGCCTCAGACATTTATTAGTCATGTGACCCTGGGCAAGCCGCTTAGTCCTTGTTTGCCTCAATTTCCTCATCTGTAAAATGAGCTGAAAAAGCAAGTGGCAAACCACTCCAGTATCATTGCCAAGAAGATTACAAACAGGGTCACAGAGAGTTGTACTGGACTGAAATGACTGAACAACAAACAGCATATACCTTACAGGGTTGTCAAGAGGTAATTTATCTAAGGTGCTTTGGAAACCTTGATGTGCTAGAAAATGGTTATGTGGCACTTTGAAATTTAGAAAGTATTTTGCGCTTTTGCGTTTGATGGTATTTTATTTTTTCCAATTACATGTAAAGATAACTTTCAATATTAATTTTTGCAAGGTTGGATGTTTTGAATTTTTCTCCCTTCCTCCCTTTCTAAAAATTTTTTTTTAATTTTTGCTTTTTGGAGGGGGGAAGGTAGGGCAATTGGGGTTAAGTGACTTGCCCAAGGTCACGTGGCTAGTTCCTTTCTCCCTTTCTTACTCCCTCTCCAAGACACCAAGCAATCTGATTTAGGTTATACTTGTACAATCGTATTCATCATATTTCCACATTAATTGTGGTGTGAAATAAGAATCAGAACAAAAGGGGAAAACCACAAGAAAGAAAAAACAAAGTGAAAATAATCTGCTTGGCTCTGCATTCAGCCTCCATCCATAATTCTTCCCCTGGATGTGGTTGGTGTTTTCTGTCACAAGCCTTTTGTAACCGTCTAAGATCATGGTATTGCTGCGAAGAGCTAAGTCACTCACAGTGGATCATCACATCACATAGCTGTTGATGGTTCTGCCCACAAAGTATTTTTCTTACAACAACCCCGTACGTTAAATTGTTCATGTGTTATTGTTTGTGCGATGAGGGGGTTGGACCCTTGAAGTCTCTTCTCACCCCAATGTCATAATTCTATTTCACAGGTGAGGAAATCGAATTTCAGAGAGATTAAATTAATTTCACAGGGTTACGTGACTAGGTCATGGGAAACCAGGATTCAAACCCAGATCTACTGACTCCAAGTCTATATCACATTACTCCTTTTGTGCATGATCCGGATTAGATGGTGACTAAAGTCCCTTCCAAATCTCAGATTCTTTGATTCTATTACGTAAGTAGGTGATACAGTGGATAGAGTGCCAGGCGTACACAGGGAAATTCATCTTCCTAAGTTCAACTCCAACCTCAGACACTTACCACCTGTGTGACCCTGGGCAAATCACTTAACTCTGCCTCAGTTTCCCAAATCACTCCAGTATCTTTGCCAAGAAAACAAAGCCAAATGGGGTCACAGAGAGTCAGATACAATTGAAACAACTGAACAACAACAAGAAGCCCCTTCCAAATCTCAAATTTTTTGATTCTATGATTTTGTGCAATCATTTTTCCTTCTTCCTTGAGCTTCAGTTTCCTCTTCTGCAAAATGTGGAAGTCCAATGAGATGATTACTATGATTTTATGAT
Organism: Pseudochirops corinnae; assembly: GCA_028646515.1. Classification (NCBI taxonomy): domain Eukaryota; kingdom Metazoa; phylum Chordata; class Mammalia; order Diprotodontia; family Pseudocheiridae; genus Pseudochirops; species Pseudochirops corinnae. The sequence goes on from CM053586.1 coordinate 197,776,743, forward strand.
TCTAGGGCTGGCCAGAGGCTGCCAGTCTGGCAGACTGGCTCATAAAATCACTAAGGGCATAAATGAAGTTTCCCTGCATTATAAAATAAAAAGGGAAGTTACCATTTCTCAGTTCTCACTGGTGTTTGGGTTCTCCATGAGCCACCATCACCCAGGAATAAAATGTGTGTCCTAGGTCCCAGCATTCCCCTTTTCCTCTTCTTAGGTGGGACCCTTTGTTTTGCTAACCTGAGAGAGAATTCAGGGGAATGATTACACACAGTAAAGAATAACACTGGTCAAGTGCCATTAATTAGCTCAGCATAATTTCAGTTAGGTAAGCTATTGCAAAATGAGGCAACTGGCTAGATGATCCCTAAAATCCTCTCCAGGGGAGAATGCAGTATAGAGGAAAGAGGACCTAAATTTGAATCCTAGCTTGACTACTTCCTCACTATGTAACTTTGGGCACATCCTGCATCTCTCTGAGACCTTGGTCTCATCGTCAAGTTGAGAAAGTTGAAACAGATGATCTTTGAGTTCTCTTTCAGACCTAATCTTCTCTGACCTCTCCTTGACTTGGACTTTGCTTTCCCAGAATGAGATGTGCACTTTTTGACTGTAGCTTTTACAAAAGTGGATTTAAGATTACTTTCCTTTAAGTATGATCCTATGATGCCCCTAATAGATACAAAAGGAAAGTGAAAATAGGCTATACCCCACCCCTTTCCTTGCATCTTGATGCAAGATGGCTGTTTAGTCATTGACAATGGAGGAGAAATCACAGACTGGAGATTTCCATTGGACTAGAGCCCAGAAGGGTGCTTGGAAAGCCAATTCCAAGGAAAAGTTTTCCAATATGGGGAATTCTCTATAATTGTTTGCTAAACAAGCAGAACTAAGAGATGGATATATGAATGGATGAATGGATTGATGGTTAGATAGATGGAGACAGACAGACAGACTAGATAACAAGATGCATGGATAGATAGATAGACTAGATAAATACGGAGATACATGGATAAATAGATAGACTAGATAGATGAACACAGATAGACTAGACTAAATAGATGAATGGATGGATGGATAGACTAGATAGATAGATAGACTGGGTGGTTAGATAGACTAGATAGACAAAGATAGATAGATGGATAGATAGACTGTATAGATGGATAGAATGGGTGGATTGATAGACAAATATAGATAGATAGGTAGATAGATGAATAGAATGGGTAAATAGATAGACTAGATAGATGTATGGATGGATAGAATAGGTAGATAGGTGGACAGGGATAGACTAGATAGATAAATGAATAGAGAGATGGATGGAAAAATGGATGGATAATAAGAGATAGATTGGAATATGTGCCAGGTACTGTGCTAAGTGTTAGGGATATAAATACAAGCAAATAAGGTAATTCCTATCCTCAAAGAACTTACATTCTAATGGAGGAAGACCACACATAAAGGGGAGCTGGAAAGTAAGAGGAAGAAGGGTACTCAAATGAGAGGAAGGTTGCTGGTGAAAAGATGGAGAAGTCTGGAGGGAATGGAGTCAGGAATGAAGTGACCATGGCCTACGCTACAGTGGTCTGGGCTAGGGACTCACTGATCAAGAGAGTGGGTCTCAGGGGAGAGGTATCTCCAGAGTGGGGAGGCTGCTGGCAAAGGGATGAGGTTTGGAGCAGAACTGGAGCCAGGAGGGCAGCCAATTCACTCCCCCTGCATCTTGGAACCACCCAACTGGGTGGGACCCAGGCACAGGGAAGGTGGTATTCCAGGAGAAGATAGCCCATAATGCTTGGAAGGAATGGCAAAACCACACTTGGAGGGCCCCCTGGGCATCATTTGCAATAGTGCCATCATCACAGTAAATATTTATGTGACACTTTAAGGATTACAAACCTGTGAGATGGGTAGTGTATTACTACTATTCCCATCAAGGGAAACTGAGGTTGAGAATGTTTGAAGTTATATAGCCAGTAACACTCAGATCTGGGAATGAAAACCACACCCCTTCCGCCAAGCCCAGACTCTCTCTATTACATCATGTTACGTAGTCATGGGACTATCAGCTTTGGTGACAGGCACCAGTCAGGAGCAACAGGTGCCAGCCAACCTTGAACCATGGATATGGGGGAAAAAAGTAGGGAACAGAGAAGGTCAGTTGATAGGGACTGAAGTAGGAGAGGCAGCCTAGCATGAGGGAAAGCGCACCAGATTGGAAGTCCAAGTCATGGCTCTATCAAAAATTAACTGTGTGTCCTTGGATGAGTCACTTCCTTTCTCTAGGGCTCAGTTTCTTCATCTGTAAAATGAAAGTGGACCAGATTACTCTCAAGGTCTCTTCTAGCTCACATTTCATAGTTTGAAACTGAAGGATATTCTGTCTTTGTGCAAAAGGAATTATGAGCATGTTTCTTTGGCCATAGCCACATACTGACCACAATCAGCACCAGCATCATTCAGAACAAAGAACAGTGATGAAGTCAAAGATTTTGATCCTCTTTAGGTTATTCCCCTGGAAAGGAGGGAGCGTAAGAAGAGTGGAAAGAACACTGGCTTTCTTCAAGACCCAGGGTTGATCACTGACTCCCTTGGTGACCAAGTCACCTCTCTGGGCTGCATCTGTAAAATGAGGTAGTTGGACTCGATAATCTCTTTAAGATGTTGCCTAGTTCAGGGGCAGCTAAGTGGCACAGTGGATAGAGCACTACCCCTGGAGTGAGGAGGACTTGAGTTCAAATCCAGTCTTAGACACTTAATAGTAAAGTGACCCTGGACAATTCATTTAACCTCAATTGCTTCCTTCCCCCCCAAAAAAAATATCTATCTATGTATATCTATATATGAAAGAAAGAAAGAGCTCTTCTAATTCAAACTTCCTGTTTGCTGTTTGATTTTCATGAAGTCCTTGGGTCTGGTCCAAAGGTAGGCACCTGGATGAAACTAGAGATTTAGGAAGCCAAGCTTTTAGCAGTCATTCAGGGTGTGATACCTACCCCCAACAGGTTAGGTCCATAGCTGTTTCCAGGCTACCAGGCAGAGTGTTCAGGGAACTGAACCAATGCTCCCTTCCTGTCTAGAAAAGAAAAAAATAGGAAGTTCCATCAGCAGTTAATCCCATTGCTTTCTTGGAGAGTTCCCCCCTTCACCTCCCTAATTGGATCTAGAATCTTCAAGAATGGGGTCTGAGTCAAGCCTCTATGTCCCAGACTTAGCTGTAATGTCTCTGGGTTTCTGTGTTTTTGATCTATGTGCTTTAAGAACATCACCAAGTATACGGGCAATGCACAGATATCTACATGGGACAAACATATATGAATGTTTGCTGTTCAGTCATTTCAGTCAGATCCAACTCTCTGAAGATACTGGAGTAGTTTGCCATTTCCTTCTCCAGATCATTTTATAGACGACAAACTGAGGCAAACAGGGCTAAGTGACTTGCCCAGGGTCACACAGCTAGTAAGTGACTGAGGTTGGATTTGAACTCATATCCTCCAGACTCCAGGGGCAGATCTCTATCCACTGCATCGCCTACCTGCCCACATATGTGAATAGACTTTGTATATATCAGGCCCAGGAAGGTCTTATAGATACATGGAAACTGCTCAATTTTGAGCCATTGGTGCATGGAAATAGTTGAATACCCAAAGAACCTAACCAGCAAAATTAAAATTAGGAATTTCTAGTACCTGGAACAAATTCATTTGAGTGGGGGCAGGGGAAGACCCCAGGCTACACCAAAGCTGCTACTGAGGAGGTTGGGCATGCCCTGGGTATCTGTGTTCCATGGGTCTTCAGGCCAGGTGGCAAGAGAAGGGCATTTTGCTTCAGCTGGACAGTCTTGACAGTAGCAGTAGAAAAAGGTAAGTCCCCAGAGAAGAATAGAACCCTTCTGAGGGTGCAGGTGGTGTGCGATAGGGAGAGAGGTAAGGCAGAGGAAGGAAATATGCCTCACCCCTACCAGTACTGGTACCCTGGGGCAAAGTCCTGCTCTCCCCTACTTAGTTACAGTTCTGCCATCCAGTAGGTGAATGTTTGCTGTTGAGTCATTTCAGTCCGGTCCAACTCTCTGACGATACTGGAGTAGTTTGCCATTTCCTTCTCCAGATCAGTAGGGATGTGAGGATAACCGGTCCTAATGGAACATTAGCACTTTTTATTATATTGTATAATATAGAATTTGATCTTGATTTTAAGTGTACCAGATCTTAGGCAATTATGAGCCTCATTTTCTTCATCTGTAGAATGGGAATGCAATACCTACCTTAGAGAGTTGTTTGAGCAAAGTACTTCATAAATCTTAAAGTCAAATGTGGGTTTCCTTATTATTAGCTCTACCTAACTTTTTGCTCTCTAAAAGGATTCACTATACATTTTCTTTAAATAGCTAGCTTTCCTAATGCATTTAAAAATATAATTTCATTTGCAAAAATTTGATTAACTAAAAATGTATGCAAGCCTCTTAACATAAAGTGAATTTCATGTGCATTGGAAAAAGCTACCTCCCCTTGCTAGCTCATGGATTCTAGAGAGTCAGAATCTCCTGGGCCCTCACTGGGTACCTGATTCTTTCTCCAGAGGTCAAGATGGATGAATACTTCTCCTCTCAGGTGAAGAAGATTGGTCTGGCCATGGGGACATCCCTATCAGACAAAGACATTGACATGCTGCCATCAGACATGAGGCACCATGGTAAGGAATGAAAGTTAATGCAGATTAACCAGCCTTCCTACCTGCCCCATGCAGAACTGGAGGAGAATAGAGCCTGGTCAAGGCATCTCTGTATACTCTAACTAAGCATGGTTTTAAAATTACCTTCCTTATCTGTGTTACTGTTTGCAAGAGAAGGGCATTTTGCTTCAGCTGGCAAGTCTTGACAGTAAGCAGTAGCAAAAGGCAAGGCCCCAGAGAAGAATAGAACCCTACTGAGGGTGTGGGTGGTATGCAATAGGGAGGGAGGTAAGGCAGAGGAAGGAAATATGCCTCATCCCTACCAGTACTTCCATTACATGGGACTCGGTCTATCCCAAAAAAAGTACCAGTGTGGAGTGGAGAGCAAAATCTTTTGACATTAAAGAATTGTTCATTTATGGGGGTAAAAAGCATCCTATTCTGTATTCCTCTAGTGCGGTGGCCTAGTCTCAGCTCTGGGCCCTCATCCCATTCCCCAGCACTAATGGACAAATAATTGCACATCTCTCAAAGTAGGGGAGTGGAGAGAAGCTAGAATCTCATTTTTCACCCTACGGCTTGGTCAGGTCTGGCTGGTTTGCTAGATCATAGATTTCAGTAACCCTGGTGTTAATAGCCTTTCTTTGGGCCATTGGCAATAAGTGGTATCTGGCCTATACTTCTGTTCTTCTCCTAGGCACCCAATGCCCATGCCTCACTTCCTCTCTAGAGTCTCTACACACCACGAAGGGACCTCAATCCTGAGCTTCTTCTCTGGGATCTTTTTCCTTGCCTGTTCAAGGCTAGCATCTCAGGCTGAGCATGAGCCTGTAGCTCCAAAGTACCTTACTCTATCAACTAGAGACTGGGAGCATTAGACCCTCTCTGACTGCCACCACCTCCAACTCACCTAACAGCTGCTCTCTCGTCTGTGGCTTGAAAGAAAGCATAGCATATTGAAGGGGCTGAGTTTGAATCCTACCTTCAAATCTTCTATCCCTGTTAAGTTAAGAAGTTAAGTAAATCACTTAACTTCTCTGACCCTATTTCTTCATACATAAAATGGGAAGGAAGGAAAAAAACAAGCATTCATTAAATATACCTACTCTATTATCTCATTGGATCTTCACACCCACCCTGGGAGGCTGGTAGTATGGGCAAACCTTGGAGATGTTGTGAGTTAGGTTCCAGATCACTGCAATGAAGTGAGTTTTGTAATAAAGCAAGTCACAAAAATTTTTTGGTTTCCCAGTGCATATAAAAGTTATTTTTGCACCATGCTGCATTTAGTATTGTCTTTAAAAAAAACCACAATGTATATACCTTGATTTTCATTTTATTGCTAAAAAAATGCTAATCATCATCTAAGCCTTCAGTGAGTCATAATCATTTTGTTGGTAGAAGGTCTTGCCTCAATGCTGATGGCTGCTGACTGATCAAGGCGGTTGGTTGGCTGTGGAAATTTCTTAAAATAAGACAAAAATGAAATTTGCTGCATCAATTGACACTTCCTTTCACTTCAACACTTCGTGGCCATTGTAGGGTTATTAACTAGCCTAATTTCAATATTGTTGTGTCTCAGGGAATAGGGAGGCTGGGGGGGGGGAAGGAAGGAGGGAGTGAGAGAGAGAGAGAGAGAAAGAGAACCACCAGTTGGTGCAGCAGTCAAAACACACACAATATTTGTCAATTAAGTTTGTCACCTTGTATGGACACAGTCCATGGCACCCCAAAACAATGACAAGAGTAACCTCAAGGATCACTGATCACAGCTCAACATAACAGATATAATAATAATGGAAAAGTTTGAAATGCCATGTGAATGACTGAAATATGACACAGAGACGTGATGTGAGCATGTGCTGTTGGAAAAATGGGGCCAATAGCTTTGCTCGATGCAGGGTTGTTACAAACCTTTAATTTGTAAAAAACACAATATCTGTGAAGCACAATAAAGTCAAACACAATAAAATGAAGTGTGCCTGTATTATCTCCATTTTACAGTTGAGAAAGTTGAGGCAGACAGAGGTTAAGCGACTTACCCAAGGTCATAACAGCTAGTCAAAGTCTGAAACCAGATCTGAACTCAGGTTTCCTGAGTCCAGGACTAGCCCTTTATTCACTGCACTATTTAGTTTCCTCTAATGGAGATACCAATATTTGCACTGCTAACATATATTATGCACCATTATATTCTAGGCTCTTTCAACTACAACAGATTCTTTGAGTACATGCAGAAGTTCCAGACCTCAGGCCAGCAGGAGGAGATCATTCGGAAATCCTTCCAGATGTTGGACAAAAATAAGAGCTGCTTCATTGAGTGGAATGAGATCAAGTAAAGGGCAGGGAGTGGCCCTGGGCCCCATCCTTCCCTCCCTTTGTCTGCCTTCTCCTCCACTCTTGGGAGCCCTCCCTCGCCTACTCTAATCCTAGAATTTTTCCAGATGAGGCAGTGACTAGGCCAAGGCCACGTAATCATTTAAGTGGGCAGTCATTGTTGGAGCTGGGAGTAAAATATGTCTACAGACTCTTTCTACTATGCTCCACTAGCCCAACCAAGGCTCTGGTATATGCTCTGGCTCCCTTCCCTGCAAAATGCACAGCTGTAGTCTCCTTCCTGTAGGGGCTTAGAGGTTACATACACTACCGATGTGGAGGGACATAAAAAGGTTCATAGACAATGGGAACAAAATGTGTGACTGGACAGGAATACTCTCTTTCCCCCTTTGTTGTATTTGATCTGTTCTTCCTACCCACATAACCTCCCTTCTCCTGTCTCCTATCTACCTTATTATACCTAGGAGGACAGGAAAGAAGAAACAGGCATTACCCTATTCTAATCTCTTCTCATCTGATCACTCACCATCCCCAAGAGCCCTTGGCTGTGTCCACAGCCTCCTCTCAGAGTAAGAAAACTGATAGACAACTTAGATCCAAAGCCCTGAGAATATCCCATACCTCTATACTCTGCCTCTTCCAAAGCTTCCCATCCTCTGAGGTCCAGGGATCTCTGCTTCACAGGTACATCCTGTCCACAATCCCCAGCACTGGCCCTGCAGGCCCTCTGACAGATGAAGAGGCTGAGGCTATGATCCAGGCAGCTGACACAGATGGAGATGGACAGATCGACTTTGAAGGTTGGGAGTATGGGCACTGAAGGGAAAGAGGTGGGACAGATTCTGGGGGTGGTAGTAAGGAGACAGACTAATTCCTAGTTCTGCAGTGAAGGGCCTGGTGCCCAGGCTCCGGTCCCAGGGTCCCCCCAGCCTAGCCTCATGGGATTTACATGGCCCCAGAGCACATCTGCCTAGCTGCAGAATTGGGAGATACTTTGGAGCTTACATAGACTAATAAATCCCTTCCCAAAGGATAACGCCTATTTACAATACCCTTTATAAAAGGTCAGCTAGCTTCCAATCGAATGCCTTTAGAAAAGGGAATTTAGTATTCCTGAGCCCATCCATTCCATTATTAACTAGCTCTCAGTGTTAGGGAATTTTTCCTTATGCTGATTCAAAGTCTACTTTCGTGTAACTTCAACTCCCTTGTCCTAGTTATCCTCCTTAAGACCGAGTATTCATTCAACAAACATTTACTAGTCACCTATGTGCAGAACCCTATGCTAGGCTGCATACAGAGTTTAAGCAATCCATCACCCCTGACTTCGGAGAACGTACAGTCTAGCAGGGGGATGCAATGCATACGTGGTTGACTCCAATACGTGAGGCCACTGAACTCTCTGAGCCTCGGTTTCCTTATATGGGGGAGGAAGGAAGGCAATAACCATTTATGGGGCATCTGCCGTGAGCCAGGCGCTGTGTGAAGTGCTTTACGAACAGTAGCTCATTTGGCCCTCTCCACAGCCCTCTGAGATATTTGCTAAGAAAACTGAGGGAGGCAGAGGCTCATTGATTCACCGAGGGTCAGGCAGCACTAAGTCTGAGGCCAAAGATTTGAACTCCCACCTTCCTGAGACCAGGACCAGCCCTCTAGCCACCGTGCCATCTAGCTGCCTCATGTGTAGGAGAATACCTGAATTAGTTTGGTGAGGAACAAAAAATGCCAAGAGACAGAATTTCTGGTAATTAGTAATCAATTTATTAATTAAATTGGTTGCAATCAATAAATTGATGGTCGGAGGTTTCTCTTGGTCACCAAAGATGACCCATAGATAGTCTGAAAGTTATAAATAATTCTTGAAAGTGAATGGCCCTGACGTGTGAAAATCAACTCTGATTGGTGGATATTTACTGAGGAGGTGGGTTAGAAGTCTCCAGCTCCTCCTAATGAGAACACACCTTGATCATGAAACTCAGTCACTTCCAACAATCCAGACAGGGAATTCATCTTCATCCAGACCTCTCTGCTTGGTTTTCTCCTTCACGAACTGGGTGACCCTAAACTCTAATGAAGGGGGTACAAGGATAGGTAGGGCCTCTTTTCCCAGGATAAGAACTTGGATTCTATTTATACTCTAAGTAGAAAGAAAGTCTCCTAGGTGGTTGGGTCCTGTTCAAAACTGAAGAGCATGTTCCTTGAGGGGAGGGGTAATCTCATCTATCAGTCATGTCCTTTACAGACTGACTTTTTACCAAGAACTGGGCATTAATGAGGAAATTAAGGGAAAAAGTCTGGATGCCATTAAATCTTTGGTTATTAATATAATAGTAAATAATTGGTCTCATCTTACAGGATGACCATCACCAGCAAATGAGAATGCACACTCTAAAGTGCTGTACAAATGTCCGTTATTATTATTATTTGAGAGTTGTAAAAGAAATGCTATCTGAAGTTCATGGGATCAGGAAAGGCCTCATGAAGGTGACTGCATTTGATTTAGGTTTTAAAGGAAGGAGAGGAGTTTAACAATTTTAAGTAGAATAATCTAGTCATGAGGATTGAGATAGACTCATGGTCCTACAGACTGAATGAACAGGAGTAATATAAGATAAGATACCAGATTGTAGAGGTCCTTGAATGCCATGCAAAAGAGTTTGAGATTTGGGTGGCAATAGGGAGCCACAAAAGACTTTTTGATCAGGGGAGTGACATGGTTAGATCCAGATGAAAGGAAGGTGTAAAGTGCTGTAAAGCACTGGTGTCAAATTCAAATAGAAGGGGTGGGACACTAAAAGGGACATAAGAATCCCTACAGGCTTCATATTCAATTAGAAACCCACATATTAACATTATCTGTGTTCTACTGAATTTTTATTTATTTTGTTAAATGTTTCCCAATTATTACCCCATTGGGGCACCAACGCAAAGTAGTAAGAATTTTTAGCCTCTGTATACAAATGGAGGACATGAAAAATTTATATTGGGGTGAGGATGCTTTCTCTCCTTTGTGGGCAGATGAGGTGAAGGAAAGAGTTGGTTGCTCTATGTCTCATTGCCATCTGATCTTGGGAGCTAGCATGGAAATCCACCGAAGCCGTTTGAGTGTACCCATTCCTCTCATTGGCTGCAGAGCTGTCAGGCTTTTGTCAGGGCACCTGAGTTTGGAAACACCTTGCAGACACTCTCAGGAGGCACCTCTTTGTTTTCTTCTCTCTGCTGACCTTAGTTTGGTGGGTTTGGCTGTCCCTCTGCTCATCCCTTTGCTCTGGTTGCATTCTTTTTTAAATTCCTGCCCCTACAAGTCTTCCCACCTTAAGGATTAATAAGAATTCTCACCTGTTGACACCAATGCTTCTTCATCCAGTCTCTGAGGAAATTTCTTCCAATGAACAACATTCTCAGAGCATCACAGAAAATGAAGTCCTGGGGATTTGCCTAAGCTTCTTTCTTTTTTTTAACATGTTGGGTCTGGTGTGCCAGTGGGACTTGTGGATGGAGATGTTCTGTAGGCATTTAAAGATGTGGGTCTGGGGCAGCTAGGTGGTGCCATGAATAGAGTATGGGCCCTGGGGTCAGGAGGACTTGAGCTCAAATCCAACTTTAGACACTTGACATACTTACTGTGTGACCTTGGGCAAGTTATTTAACCCCAACTGCCTTGCCTTCCCCCCTCAAAAAAACATGTGGGTCTGGGGTTCAGAAGGGAATTCATGACTGGAAATAGAGATGTGGGAGGGGTCAGCATAGAATTTGACGGCAGAGGAATGAAAACATTTGCCAAAAGAGAAGGTCAAGAGAGAGAAGAGGACTGGAAACAGAACTTCCTGGGTTCTGGAAAAGGATGAGGAACAGTAGGAGACAAAGGAAGAGTCATTCAAAGGATAAGAAGAAAACTAGGAGGATGTGGTGTCTCCGGAGTCAAGAGAAAGAAAAAAAGGCATTCAATAAGAGAGGGGGTGGTCAAGTACGTAGAGATGAGGAGGAAGATGAATACTGAAAATAAAAGATCAATGGATTTGGCAATTAGGTCATGGTTGATGAGCTAAGAGCGACAAGCTTCAGTAATGGCAGGTTTGGAGTGGGAGGTGGAAAGGAGTAAGGCAAGGCAAGAATAAATAGTGAGGAAGCTGAGGCATGAGACGAAGATAATTTTCTCAAGGTTAGTAGCACAGGGGAGAAAAAAGCTAGAAGGGTCAAGGGAAGACATGTTTTGAAGACTGAACATGGTGGCAGGCAGACATGGAAGAAGCCAGAGGCAAGGGAAAGATGGCTTGAAAGATGATGGATGGAGAAAGGGATCCCAGGTCAAGAAATTAGCCTTATAAGGATAACACTTATGTCAGAGAGAAGTAGGAGATAGTAGGTGATGCTTCTCAGTAGTTCTGAAGAACAGCGTGCTGAGGAAGCTGTTGTCTGATGGTTTCCATCTTCACAGCAAAACAGAGAGCCAAGTCAGCTGCTTTAAGTGTGGCGGGTAAGAGTGCCAGGGAAGAAAGGAAAAAGCTCAGAACAATGCTGTGGGCAATGAGATAAAGAGCTGATAAAATGGGATTTTTAGAGCAGCAGAAAGGGCGCAGCTAAGCTTATGTACCATAAATTTGAAGTGGATGAAATTAGCTCAATCTTTTGACTTTCCTCCACTGACAAATAGATACTCAACAGCCCTAGAGCAAGAGGAGAGAAATTAGACAGTGGAGTTTTCTTAGGGGTGAGGATTCACAGGATAACTTTTCAAGTTTTCCAATTCAATTAGATTCAAGAAATACCTATTAAGCCTTCACTATGAGCAAGGCCCTTATGATGGTTATCATGAACTGCAAGTCTCCTGTTATCCAGGCTAAATTCTCGTATTTCTTTTCAGCCTGATCCTCCTTTGTCTTTGTTTCAAGTCCCCTCATCATCCCAAAATGCTCTGTCTAGATGTGTTCCCATTTATCTCTTCTGAAATACAGAACCCAAGACTGAATGCAATACTATTGAAGTACTTGTTAGAAGAAGATATTTTATGTTGGTCACCTGAGAAACATCCTTGTCCCTCCAAAACAGAATCCCTGAATAGCGCTGTGGCACTCAAGGGTCACTTCCTGGAGCTCCCCATTGGTCCCAATGGCTCTGTCTTGCTAAAAATCCTAGCCTTGCCCCTCCTGGTTCCATTCGTTGACTGTAGGAAGACAAGCTACTAGGTTTGGGAACCAGGAGGTAGCCTTGGGACCAGCAACAAGGATACATGCTCCCTGAGGATGCTATCTCTCTGGATTTTGGAAGGGATAGATAACTGCCCCTTGACCTTGATCAAAGCCCTTTGATTCCAGTTCCCTCTATTTCTGCCAAGTCCTGTTATCTCACCCTATGAGTCTTCATGTATTTACAACCTGTGCTGTTGGTGAGTTCACTTTAAACCTAAAATCATGGTGCCCTAGGGCCTTAGAAATCGCACATCTCTCTGGTCTGACCCCTTCATTTCCACTAATGTTCAATAAATACTTAGTAAGTGGCTACTTAGTGTTGGGCAGTAAGGATAAAAGGAAAAACCCTGAAAAAAATCCCTGCCCTTAGGAGTTTGCATTCTGCTGGAGGAGGGGACTACACCTACACAGAAAGCAACAATACGAGACAGAGAGTAAGGCGGTGAAGGGGAGACCAGAGCACTGAAAGACCATTGAGGAGGTAGAGAATGCTCAATGTCCCTACCATTCAGTTATCATTTCTCAAGTGCCTGCTGTATACAGGGCACTTTCAGACTCTACAACGAGGTTTCTTTTTTTTTTTTTAATTTTAATTTTAAATTTACAAAGAGATTTCTTAAGGCCCTAGAAGCAGAGGAGAGACAATAGGATCATGGATTTAGAGACAGAAGGGATCTGAAGATACCTAGTCCAATCCCCTTTTTTGACAGATGAAGAAACTTAGGCCAAGAGCAGCTTAGTGACTTGTCCCAGATCACATGTGTACTGAATGGGAGAGCCGGGATTTGAGCCTGAGTTGACCCAGGTTCATGGCATCCTGGGAATCTGTACTAACAATGGACAGAAATTTTCCAGTCTTGGACATCTGGAGCAATCTGAGTCTTGTATAGGGACAGGCCCACCGCTGTCTCCTAACCAACAGGAATACCACTGCATAGCTTCCAAATCCTTTGCTGACTCCAAATTCATTATTCTTTCTCCTGTACCACACAACCATGACCCTCCCCATGAGGTCCAATATAGAACACTGACTATACGACATGCTACTACAGGTACACAGAGTCCCTTTCTGATGTCTCCCATGGATAGTCCCTTGCAGGTCCCAGTATCTTTCTCTATTCTTCTCTGGCCATTTGGTCCAGTGGGGAGAGAGCTAGGTTAACGCTTAGAAGACCCTAGAGATCCCAGGTCCTGCCTTTGTACTCACTGTGTATCTTCGAACCATCACCCAGTTTTTCTGAGCCTCTACTTCCTCAGATGCAAAACAGGCACAGTGATCGTTCCCTATCTCTCTTTCAATGGATTGTTGCAAGGACCAATAAGGTACAATGGGGTTTTGAGACAAAGGGTATATCATGGGAGGTATTCATGACCTTTCTCTTCCCCCTTCAGAATTCTCTGACATGGTCAAAAAGGAGAAGATTCCAAAAAAGAAATAGAGAGAAGACAGACCCCCAGCTGCTCTTCACCCGAGTGCATCCAGTCCTACTTACCTTCAGCTTTGAGAAAGATTTTGGGTTGTACCTGCACACACAGTGGGTCAGCGAGCCTGAAGAGGAATAAGACACCCACTGGTGATCAGCACAAAGGCAGGCACAACTTTTATCCTGGAAACAGAATGTTAGCCCTTGAGGGCAAGTATTTTCTCTTGTTTTGTCCTTTGTCTCCCTTGCACATCTTAGTGCCTTACATACAGTAGGCATTAATAAATGTTTGTTTAATTGAATGGAATTGAACAAAGGAGAAAAGATTGGTAAGTGAACTAATTTAAAAGTATGATTGCCCATGTGCTCAGGACATACCCACAGCCATCCTTGGGGCTAGGCCCAAACCTGCCATCCCACTGGCTCCGACTCAAGCCACTAGTACCTAAAGGAGGGACAAAGACTTCTTACTTCCCTTACTTCCACTTTCTCTTCTTCATCCCTCCTTCCTATCCTGCCCCCAAGACACAGAGAATGAAGCACCCAGGATTAACCAGACTTCTTAGTGCCCTGGAGGAGAGTGGGGAGGCTTTGGTCAAGAGACTGCTTTTAAACTCATCCAAAACCACCAGAAGCCAGGATTGCCCATGGTGGGTTCAGGAAAGAGGGAGAGCCTCTCCTGTGGATCCCGATCATTGGCCACAGGCGTAGGCCTACCCTCGGGTTGCTGGCCCTGAGTGAGCAGCCTGGGAGGTGCCTCTCACTGAGACACTCCTTTCTGTTCACTTGGGGTGGGGTGGAGAGTCTGCAAAGGGGGAAGGGAAGGGAAAGCACCTCCTCTATTCTCCGACACCTCTAGTTTGTTGCTCTAGCACGGTGGTTCTCAACCTTCCTAATGCCGTGACCCTTTAATACTCGTATGTGGGCATATCTGCATGTGGGTGGACCCACCTGGAGACAGATAGAGGAGCGGTGTCTCAGTTCCTAAGACCATTGGAAATCTGTGTTTTCCGATGATCTTAGGTGACCCCTGTGGCCCCTATGAAAGGGTCGTTCGACCCCCAAAGGGGTGGCAACCCACAGGTTGAGAACCACTGCTCTAATGTCTCCTAAACAGCTCTCTCCTCACTAGAGAACAAGACCAAGGCTGCTCCCTCTTAGTTAACCTGTCTGTGATGAAGGTTGCCTCAACTTCTGACCCTCCCCAGGGCCTGGTTAACTGATTAGCCCATATCTGCCAAATTAGAGAGGCTGCTGTCTAGCTGCAAAGCGCAAGGGAGAAAGGTAGCAAGAAATAACAGTCTGCAAGGGGCTTGCCTAGGGATGTCCTCATAGTTCAAGATGACCCCTGCTCCCAAAGGGCTCCCTGGTGGAGGGCAGTCTCTCTCAAACACCCCTTTTCCTGGCACATGACACCTGCATGAATCTCTCAAAGAGATTCCCCCAGTTAGGGGCTCATCAAATAGGGCAGGAAGTAGGAACTACAGTTGGCCCAAGACAGACACAAATTTCAGCTGTTCTGGAGGAAAGACCAAATAGATGGAAGCCTTGGCTCTGTTGGCCCCAGAGAAACATACACATCTGGGGTTGTACAGGGAACTAGAAAGGGCAGGAGCTGTGAGCCTCAAGATGAGACAGTGACTCTAGAATTCACAGGCAGCCCTGTCCCTTAATGGCATCATGGAGAATGAATAGCCATGGGAATATCCAGAACTTCTTTGCCCTATGCTCCTCATCTAGAAATGCCATCTAGAAGCATGGCATCCTGGGAATTTGTCCACCACATAGGCAGAAGTTTTCCAACCTTGGACAGTTGGGACAGTCTGCGTCCTTAGGGGCATGCCCACCATTGTCACCTTCTAAGCCAAAGGAGTATGACTGCATAGATATTCTATACTTCTTGGATTGGAATTAAACATAAAGGGAACTCCCACAGAAATTCCGGGAAGAGCAATATTTCCTGAGCAGATGATGGCCCAGAGGTCTGGGGTGCCATCTCCTAGGTTTTACAGAGGAAAAGGGACTCAAGTTGGAGATTGAATGAATTTATGGCATTACAAGCAGAAAAGAAACATATGCCAGCCTCGTATAGAAGAGTCTATAATGGTACAAGATGCATTTTGAAGGGTGTCAGGCTCATGTGAAGTACCAACCACAGATTGGGAGAGCTGTAAGGGTGGGACCATGTACAAGCTTCCTTAAAGAGACAGACGCCTCTTAGAACATACTTGGAAATATCCCATCATGGCTTCAGTCCAAGTTTCACTGAAGCTGTGTGTGTGTGTGTGTGTGTGTGTGTGTGTGTGTGTGTGTTTGTATGTGTTGGTTTCCTGTTTAATTTGTATACCGATAAGTTTACTTTTGTTAGGGAATAATAGCAGCTGAAAATCAGTTAGGATTGTTAACAATAATAAAGATGGCTCAGGAGGGGGAAAGGTGCCCTCTCTCATTAAGGGGCTCCAGCTTTGGGCCCATGAGGACTGGGTTCATGTCCTAGGGAAGCTAGGCCCCAGGGAAGGGAGTAGAACTCCTTCCATACTCTGGCTCATTATACTGCCATCCCAGTTCTTTTTCAAAAAGGTACTCAATGGGGCAGCTAGCTGGTGTAGTGAATAGAGCACCTGCCCTGGAGTCAGGAGGACCTGAGTTCAAATTCAGCCTCAGACACTTGACACACTTACTAGCCATGTGACTCTGGGCAAGTCACTTAACCCCAATTGTTTTGCCTTCCCCCCCCCAAAATAAAGGCACTCCATATACAAAGCTATAGTACATCTGTTTACTGTCTCCACAACAGAAAAATGGGAAAGGAATGGGGAATAGAAATTTATTAACGGGAATGGAAAATAAATACTTATTAAGTATATACTATATGCCAGGCACTGTCCCAAGTGTTTTATAAATACTATTTTGTCCTCACAATGACTCTGTCTCCATTTTACAGTTGAGGAAACTGAGGCAGACGACAGTTAAATGAGTTGCCTGGAGTCTGAGGCTATATCGGAACTATCTTCTGGGATGAAGGCCCAGGTCTCAGCTACTGCGCCACCTAGCGCCAACACAAAAGATTCCTAAGTGCACATTGACAAATATTTCAAACATGGTGACAGTACAAGGTGTCCCTAAGTCTGAACATGTGGGAAATCTCATTAATTTTGCATATTTTCAAGAAATGAAATGAATGAAATTTTCAACAACATTATACTTAATTAGCATAAATGAGATTTCATAGGAAGACATAGGGAGACACATAGGAAATCTCATTAATTAAATTAATCTCATTCATATGGAAAGCTTTTATTCCATGTGAAATTGTCATGGTTAAAATTTTGTGCTAATTAAATAAAATGTTGTTGAAAATTTCATTCATTTCATTTCATAGTTAATGAGATTAGCTGTATGTGCCCAGACTTTAGGGACACACATTATACTCTTCCAGGAGGTCAGTACTTAAAACACAAAACACTTTATTGGATGGCTGAACAGGCATGTCACTTTCCATTCCAATCCTCACTGTCCCAGTCACCCAGTCAAGGTCCATTATCCTCTGGCTGGCCAGGTCATGGTGATGGTCACCTTCTCTGAGAAGCTGCTCCAGACATTACATCCTGTTGGGAAACCAGAACCCAGATGGAGAAGCACCTGGCCTCTTGAACTCACAAGGTTGTTATCAAAGCTACAAACAGCCATCTCAGGGTTGCTGTTTGGTCCTGTACTCAGGGAAAGAAATACAGAACAGAGACTTTGAATCCAATCACAGGGTTCCCTGCCAAGCTCTCACTACCAGGTGCAAATTGGTACCCAAACTGCCAGATGTTCAGGGAAAGGACAAATTACCCCCTCCTCTCCTTGATGTATGTGTGAGGGAAAGACTCAAAAAGTCCTGATATAATCAACTGATGAGAAGAGAGATAGTCTAGAGGAAGCTGTCTGCTTTTAGAATCTACTGAGTTAGGCTTAGGCTGGGACCTTTTGTTGGTCCATCAGCGAGAGCCAGAACGTTTTAGTTTTAAGGCACAGTCCTTAAAAAAGAAATCTAGCCCTTAAATCCCAAGCTATCTTGCAAAGTTTCGGCAATCAAAAGCTATAATTCCTTTGGGCAGAGGACCCACAGGCAAGGGCATGATTCCCTATGTGGACAGAGGGAGAGGAGGGAGGGAGAAAAGGAAAGAAGGAAGGAGGGAGGGAGAGAAGGAAGGAAAGAAGGAAGAGAGGAAGAGGAGGAAGGAAGGAAGAGGAGGAAGGAAGAGGAAGAAGGAAGGAAGAGGAGGAAAGGAGAGAGGAAGGAAGGAGCCGTGTTACCCAACTGGACCTGGGCAGTTGGGTCCCCCATGGGGCAGATACTACTACTCACAGATTGTTGATTATTGTTTGTCCTTTGTTCTTGAAGAGGAAGAGGAAGGTGATGTTATGACTTGCAAATGAATTGGATTTAAGTGAGGCAGGGCTGTGCAAAGTCACCAGCCTCACTCTCTCCTCAGGAGCCATCTGGGTCCATTGGGCTCTGATGGTTCAGAGTGAGTGTAAATAGCAATTGTTTCTGTTTTAGCCAGAAACCCTGAGGGTCTTCCACTCCCAGACTGATTTTTATTTTTTAAACTAGGTAAAAGAGGCCATTCTTTGCCTCATTTCTTACCTAGCCTTAATGACTGCATGGGTTTTGTCTCAGACAAATTGAGACCTGGGAAAAGACTGCTTAAAAAGGCTAAGATCTCCCACTGTATCCAGGGCCGTCTCCAGTTGTACTGATCTATATCTTGCCACTGGACTTAGCTGGCTCCAGAGGAGGGAGTGAGGCTGCTGACTTTGGACAGCCCTGCCTGACCTTAAATCCAATTCACTTGTAAGTCATGACATCATCTTCCTGATATCATAGTGCTCTTTGACAACAAAGGACAAACAAATAAGTAAGGGGCAGCTAGGTGGTGCAGTGGATAAAACATCAGCCCTCGAGTTAAAAGCACCCGAGTTCAAATCCAGCCTCAGACACGTGACACTAGCTAGCTGTGTAACCCTGGGCAAATCACTTAACCATGATTGCCTAGCAAAAATAAACAAAATAAGAAAAAAATCTCATAATCTACTGAGTGGGGGGCCATTAGGTGGCACAGTGAATAGAGCACCAACCTGGAGTCAAGAGCAAATGTGGGAGGAGGGGCCCCTCTGATTACTGCCATTACACTCCTCTTCCCTCCAAGTTAAATATTTGCTCATGCCAAGAAATCAGCTGGGGTACAGGTTAGTACCTCTGTCCATATCACTAATTCTAAAAAGTTCTCCGAGATCTGGAGAGCTTAAGCATCATCCTCTTGAGGACTTTCCTGCTTTGCACTAAAGAGTTTCAACTGAGTTTATGTGAGATTCAGTGCCATGTCAGACTACCATCATCATCAAAATAATAACTCATCAAAATAATAAAAAAATAAAATTTAATCTGGAGAAATAAAAGGTCAAGAATGTCAAGGCAAGGGGCAGCTAGGTGGTGCAGTGAATAGAGCACCGGCCCTTGAGTCAAGAGGACCTGAGTTCAAATATGGCCTCAGACACTTAACACTTACTAGGTGTGTGACCTTGGGCAAGTCACTTAACTCCCATTGCCCTGCCCTCCCACCTCCAAAAAGACAAAAAAACCCCAACCCCCAAAACAAAACCCAAAGCCATAACAAAACAAAACAAAAGAATGTCAAGGGAAATAATGGAAGAAAGTGGAAAGGAAGAGGGCCTAGCAAGACCAGATCTTGAACTATACAACATGAATAGTATCATGAAAGTAATCATAAAAACTATTTAGTATTGACTAAAAAGAAAGGTTGATCAATGGAATAGATTAGGTACATACTTTCTGGGGAGAGTGAAAACTTCTCAGGCAATTTTGGATTAACTTACCCCCACCAATACTGCTGTCAATCAGCAGCTAGCCCTTTCTGATTTCCCACCTTTGTGGGACCCTCCTCCCAGCCAGTGGGAGTCAGGGACAGCCTGAGCTCACTCCTCCTCCCTTGCTTTGGGACCCTTCCACTCCCTTTCCCTTGCTGTCAATCAGCATCCTTGTTCTTTGTAAACCTATTTCCCAGCCACTGAGAGATAGTGGCAGGCTTCCCTGTGACTTGCCATTGGGGAAGATTTTGGTGCTGAGACTTGTCTGCCTCTCAGCCAATGAGAGAGGAGACAGTCAGGGAAGGGGGCTTGACTGCATTAGGGTATAAATTCTTGTTCTGTCTTTTGTAACATGCCTCTTAATCATGATCAGTCATGGGGAAGACCGCTCTCTTCTCCTGGGGAAGAGAATAAACTCCTGTTTTTATCCTAAGACATCTCCAATTTTTTAATT
>CM053586.1:197797179-197812650 GCA_028646515.1 Pseudochirops corinnae
AGTAACCTAGAATTTGCTAAACCCAAGGACACTACCTTCTGGGATATGGACTCACTATTACAAAACTTGCTTGGAAAATTGGAAAGTAGTCTGGGAGAAATTAGATTTTGACTACATCTTATACTATATACAACAACAAGCTCCAAATGGATACATGATGTACATATCAAAAGGATATATGTAATACATATATATTATACATATATTATACACATACACATATTATACATACAAATGTGTGTGTACATATCTATCTATATGTTTTAGAAAAGATGGAAAAGGAATTAATTTCACAACTATGGATAGGAGAGAGTTCTTGACCAAACAAAGGATAGAAGCAATTATAAAAGATAAAATGGACAATTCTGATTAAATAAAATTAAAAAGATTTTGAACAAATGAAACCAATATAGTTTGATTTAAAAGGGAAAAAATGAACTAGGAAAAAATCTTTTCAGCAATTTTTTTTCTGTTGAAGATTTATTATACTATACACAATGTATATTATATATCAATGGAATTGATTCAAATATACAATAACAAGAGCCATCTCTCAATAAATAAGTGGACAAAAGGATATGATTAGGAAGTTCCCAAAAGAAGGCAAGCTGTCAACAACCATATGAAAACACGATCTAAGTCATTAATAGTTAAAGAAATGTAAATTAAAGCTCTGATTTTCCATCTAATTGTCAAGGACGAAAAAAAGAAAATTAGAATTATTGGAGGGGACATGGGAGAACGCATATTAACATACTGCTGGTGGGGCTGTGAAGGGTTCCAACTGTTCTGGAAAGCAATTTGAAATTATACACCAAGAGACATTAAATGGTGCACCTCTTTCAATCAAGGGATATGACTCCATGGTCTGTGCTCCCGAGGTAGGCAGAGAGCAGGGACCTGTGTGCGCAAAAATACCAATAGCAGTAATTTTTGTTGCAGCAAAGACCTGGAAACCAATTGAGAATTACAGTATTACAGTATTATGAACATGCTGAAATATTCCTGAGCAGGAAGAAATGACAGAATGAAATGATGTAGAGAAGCCTGGGAAGACTTCTATGAACTGATGCAGTGTCAACATAGCAGTACCAGAACAATTATACTATAGTTTCTTAATATTTTTTTGTATGATAGATGCTTTTGGCAGTTTCCTATGGACCTCTTCTTTGGATGCTTTTAAATGCATTAAAAAGATATATTGAAATAGTTATCAAAATGTTTTTTAAGAAGTCCACAACACTAGGTTGAGAAGCTCTGATTATGATTCTTACATTTTAGAGGAAAACAACTTTTAATGATTTAATAGCTAAGATCAATGCAACAACAATTCGTGACTACAACATCAGACTGAAGATAAAACACTTACTGTCTCTTGGTAGAAGGGTGATGGACTGCAGAGGCAGAATGAGATATGCATTTTTAAACACAATTCATATATGAATTTATTTTACATGATTATATTAATCTTTTTTTTTTTTACAAGGAAAAGGGTTTTTTTTTTTTTGGAGGGGGAACATTATGGGGAAAAGTGGAGGGTAGTGATAGTGGTACAATAAAGAGTGTCAATAAAATAATTTAAAATACACAAAAAAGAGTAAAAGGAAGGTCACAGAAAATAGGGTAGTATTGGTAATATTGTGCTAAATTTAATATATACTTGAAAAAACAAGTTGTATTTAATAGTGATTGGTGATTTCATATAAAATCTTTTGGGGCAGCTAGATGGTGTAGTGTATAGAGTGCCAGGTCTAGAGTGAGGAAGACTTACCTTCCTGAGTTCAAATCTGGCCTCAGACACTAGCTCTGTGACCCTGGGCATGTCATTTAACCCTGTTTGCCCCAGTTTACTCATCTGTAAAATTAGCTGGAGAAGGAAATGGCAAAGCACTCTAGTATCTCTTCCAAGGAAACCTCAAATGAGGTTATGAAGATTTGGACATGTATGAAGAACAAATCTTCTGTTCTTTGTCTACAGAAATGTTCACTTTTATTATTGTTCATGAAATTCATAATAAAAAAGGAATTTTAAAATATCCAGCAAAGTCCATATGATGCAATTTTTAATGGCCTCTGGATGCCATGGAGTTCCAGCAATCTATTCTGTATAGTTCTTAGATGATTCCACAACTGACAGTCTTTTGAGGGTCCAGCCCCACCATAAGCAGTGGGCCTGAAGATTATAATCACCCCCAAATATATAAAGTCATGCAAATTTAACAAACAGTATTTCACAAAGTTTTCATAATTATTGCTTGCCTAATACTTATTGTCCTGTCCTAACCCAAAACAATTAGAAAAAAAATAGCTATAAAAACAGTATGAAGGAAAACAAGCTTCTCTTCTCAGAGGCAAAATCTCCCAGGGTAATGATTTTTCCCAACAAGCATTGAGGATTTAGGATTGACTGAAATGTTCCACTTACCTTTGAGAGAGAAATCAAACTATCCCAGGAGAAAATCCTTCCATAGGTCCCTATAGCTCTTAAGGAAACCCATACACTTCCCCAAAGGATCTCCTACCATCCAGATGGAGGCCTGGACAAAAAAAATCTCCAAAGGTCCCTAAAACACATAGGGAATCCTATTTTTCTCCAATGAAGTTTGGGATAATCTAACGCTTTCTAAATGGAGGTGCCCATCCTGAGGTTGTCTGGGGCTCATAAAATAGTATTATGTACTTAGGGGTGATATGTAGGCAACAGATGGCACATGGAAGCCAAGCAGGAGGAGCTGTCAATCACGCAGTGAGCCCATGGATACGTTGAGTATGCTTAGATGACTTGCTCCCCCACCCTTTGTGTGGGAGGAACTTCCTTAGCAGCTCACTCTTGGCTTATACATCTGACCTAACATCAGGGTCAGTGGCACTTTTGGTAGGCTGCCCTCAGGTCAAGGTGAAAAACCCCTTGGAGTTTAGAGAAGTGGGACTGGGAAGACTGACTACTGGCAGAGAGCCACTAGCCACCTCCTCTTGGCTGTTTCCTAATCTTCAAAATGTGGATAATCATAGCAACTACCTCAAAGGCTGTTGTCAGGATCAAGAGAGATATGCAACATGTTTTGCAAACCTTAAAGCACTATATGAATGCTATTATTATTATTCAGTAGGAGCTAAATTTTTGCAGACTGCAGTGATGGTGATGAGGTACAGGCTTTGGGAGCCCCCTTGACTCTTCCCACATAAGGCATTTCCCACCCTAACCCTCTACATTATATGGGTAACCGCAACATGATGTGGATAGGGCTAGGGGTGTTCAAGACCCCAAAATACCAACATGCTGCGTCCTGCCAAATGAATTCAACTCAAGTCTTCTCTCAGCCAAAGAAAAGCAAAGTTTCTTAAAAGTTTGCCATATTGAGTAGACTCCTAAGGAGCCTGGGCTTCTGTGACACTTGCATTGGACAAGCAGGCCAAAGCAAGTTTGTGCTAGGTCATTCTATGGCGCTCTCATATCACATGGAGGGAAGATGGGGTCTTATGTGCAGGTTGTGGGAGGAATCTAGGGGTGGTCTAAAGGAGGAGTTTGGGGAGGATCTTCAGTAGTCAGATGAAGTCAGACTCCAGTAATGAGTGAATAAGGGTGGGAAGTTGCTGGAGGCTACCTGAAGCTGAGACAATGGTGGGATAGGCCAGTTCAAGGGTGGAACAGGAGGATCAGAGGTGGGAAATTGCTGGACAAAAGAGGGCTAAAGACTTGGTCAGGGCCACAACTTAAGGCCTATGGCCTCAGACAAATGCCTTATGTGGGAAGATTCAAGGAGAGCTCAAGGGGGCTCCCAGAGCCTGTACCCCATCAATGTTTTCCATGCAGATACCTGGTTTCCACCCATATCTTTTATTAGCCTTTATCAGTAAGTCTGGGTTCCTTAAAGCTAACCCTTCTATAATTTCTTGTGACAATGAATTGCATTCATAAATCCCTCCTTTTTTGTAAAGAGAGTCTTATGACTGAGGGGTTTGTTCACTTCTTTGTTGGTCTAGTTAGTTGAGTTCATGTAGCTGCTGCCCATGGAAGGCTTCTGATTCCACTTTGGGATTTTAGCGATTTCCTAGGCTTCATCTGGAAGTGAATGACTTTTGATTACATTAGACAAATCCAATGATGTATACCCAGTGCTGGCCTTTACGTAGATCAGTGAGATCTATTTTGTTTCAAAGGCATTTCTGTAAGTTTTTAACTTTGTCATGTGTATTGAGAACATCTGTTAATCCTTTCTCCTTTTTGACAAGAGAGTTAATCTGGCTGTAAATGCCTTAAGTGATGGGCCCTGTGTTTCATTAATATGGCACTGGTTTTTGAAGTATCCATTAAGACTGGTAGTGTGTAGATGTTAACTGCTTTAAATATTTTCATCCCATTCAGCTTTGCTTTCAGGACATTGGTAAATCTTTTGATATTCACAGTCACAAATTCCTCCTTAATAACTTTATGCTCAGTGTGTCTTGCCTGGAGAAAAACAAGGTATCTGTCAGTATCATCTTTGTGCATTGGTTCAATTTGACCTCCTGATTCAAGGTCAAAGGCTTCCAACTCTGTTTTTCCTTTTTGATACATTTAAGAATTTTATACTTGAGTCCAAATAACACTTTGATACAACTTGGTAAAACATTGCAAAAGATTCGAGAAGATGAAGGAGCTATTTAATATGTTATTCACTGAAGTCACATTTGAAACACCAAGTACTTAATAAGAGCATTCTTAATCAAAATCGGCTTAAAGTGTCTCACCAGAAAGATGCCATACTTTATATCTCAACATTCCTGTAGTGGCAACATGTTTTTAAAAGGGAATGTTTTCCATGTGGCCATCAAACGCTAATTATTCTAGTATTCTTACGATTCTTGGGCTTCTTTTATATATTTGCAGTACATGAATAAGTCATCAGTGTATAACAGAGTCAAAGGATTTGGGATAATCAAAAAAAGAAGTAAAAATATTTTACAGTAGTAGGCTAGTAAATGTTTAACAACCAGCACTCTGGGGGAAATGTGCACATGACATATCCTAATCTCTCTCTCTCTCTCTCTGTGTCTCTCTCTGATTTCTGTTTCTTGGGCTTGTGAAAAGATTTTTGGTTGGTATTTTTCTCTTGTTCTCCATGTTGCTTTAGCTCAGTGGTTCTCAACTTTCCTAATGCTGAGACCCTTTAATACTCGTATGTGGGCGTATCTGTATGAGCGGTGTCTCAGTTTCTAAGACCATGAGAACTATGTATTTTCTGACAGTCTTAGGTGACCCCTGTGAAAGGGTCATTCGACCCCCAAAGCGGTCGTGACCCACAGGTTGAGAACTGCTGCTTTAGATCATAATAGCCCCTTAATCTTTTGACTTTTACTTTCCATTGCCAATTAAAGAAATCCAGACTATATCCTAATACTACCTTGCCCAGTGTATTGGGTGACATAGAGACCTAGTTTTTACTTGAACAGCACCAGCTAGATATTGATTCAGTCTTCCGGAATCTTTTGGCAGGTTTTCCATAGCTTTCTCAGTTGCTCTTGCCAGGATGGTATTTGGTTCCTGTTGTCAAGAGTACTTCTTTGATATCTCTTCCTTTCATCATGCTGTGGCTGTAAATGTTGCATGTACTATTGTGTCCTGATGTATTTCTACTATGTCCAACATTGTGAGAGAATGACATTAGCAATTCACAGCTTCTTTTGAATTACCCTGTTTTGGTATAAGTGGCCTGCTGTATGTATCCGTGCATCAAACTTGGAAGTTTGAGAGCTGGGCTTAGGAGTCTGTGACGTCAGATGTTTACCAGCTGTGTAACCCTGGGCAAGTAACTTAACTGAATCTTGGATTGTTTCAGTGTCCTCATCTGTAAAATGGGGATAATAGTAAAACCTAAAGTGCAGGGTTGTTGAGAGGATGAAATGAGAAATAATTGGAAAGCACTTTGTATAGTGCCTGGCACATTGGCACTATGTAAATGTCTTAACGTTATTATTTTAAAAGGGCATTTCAAAATCCTAATCTAACTATGCCTATCTCCTCTACAAAGACATTTGAGACTGGTATTATTTTTGTTATGTTTCATTGATTTTCTGGTGTTTGCCTTAAGTGAGCAATAAATTCAATGACCTCCTCAGGTTCCTCAAATTTTTCTTCTTTAGATTTCATTAACTCCTTGATTTTAGCCCTTATTTCATCAAATCTGTGTCTGGGGCTTTTTATAACTTCTAGCTGGCATTTATATGGTACTTTGAGGTTTACAAAAAGCTGACATGCATTATTCCTATCTGACCTTCACAGCAACCAGATGAGGTGGGTGTTACCATACCTATCTTACAAATGGAGTCGTTGAGACTCAGAGCGTTAGCTGCCAGGCACACACAGAGGGATTCAAAGTCAGGTCTTCCTGATTAAGGGCAGAACTTCATCCACTCCACCAGATCAAGCCCATTCTTTCTGTCAATATTCAATACTTTATGCCTGTCCATTTGAATTCTTGCAGGGGAGCTGAAGCAAAATGAACCAAATAGTGGAGTCCCCAAAGCTTCACTGAGTTTGGGCTTGAGTCAGAGGTGATGTGAAAGGCCTTCTAGAACTGATCCATCCTTACATCAGTGTAGTTGAGGGTCTAGGATGCTCTTAACACTTGGGTTATGCTCCAATAGATCAGGATATTTTCACATTGTTGCCTTCTGCGTTTACGTCTTAGTCTTCCCTGCTACCGTACTAGCTTTTTTTATGGTTAAATTCTTTTGTTTAGTTGTTGGCTCATTTTTCCAGCCTATTTTTTGACTTTGAACTTTATATTAAAGTTGGGCTCTGCTTATATAGGGGTGGGGAGGCACCATCTCAACTTCAGGCTTTTTCATGATGCCGTTTTCAGAACTAGTTGGCGTTGGGGGTGGTGGGGGCAGCACAAAATCTGTATCTTTTTGGTGCTTCCAAGGTGATGTGATCCTGGGAGAAGTGCGGTCTCTGCTTTCCTGGTCTTCACTTTGGTCTTTACCCAGAAAGGGCCCTTGGTCCCCTGTAGTCACAAGAGCTGGTGTTCTTTGCTTTGGAACTATGATCAGGGCCCTGGATCCTTGTGAATGACCATCAGCACTCCTCTCTGCCCAGCAAATGTGACCCGAACTGCATATGGGCAACAGAGTTGCCAGTCAATACCAGCTGTACCCAATGCCAGCAAAGGGTCCCCTGTAATCTCTTCTGACCAGCTAGCTGTCCAAGCCCCTTACCATTTCTAGGCTGAGAGCTCTCAAAGCTGCTGCTGCCACAGCATGTATGGGCTCCAGACAGGCCTCCACTCTGATCTCACAGACTTCTCTTGCAGACCTATTAAGTTTTTTTAGGCCAGAAAAATGTCTCACCACAATCTTTTGTTGACTCTGCCATTCCAAAATTTGATTTGAGGTGTTATTTTAAAGTTGTTTGGAGGGAAATGTTCAAAAAGTTCAGCTAGGTGTCTGCCCCAATCCATCATCTTCCTTCCTCATTCTTTCATGCCCAGCAATCTGTCTTTTGATCCCACCATGCTATTGAAAACCTCACTCTCAATCTGACTACCTTCTGTCACTCCTCATCCTCCTGAACACGCCTCTGCCCCTTGATTTCTCTTCCTCTGCCCTCTCCAGTCGGATCCCCCCTCTTTGGTCTCTATCACTGGTTCACTCTCTTTTCCCTATCACCTCAGCATAGCTACATCCTTGGGGTTTTGTTCTAAATCTCCTCTCTATGCTCTCCCTCTTGGTGATCTCATCTACTCCCACGGCTTCGAGGATCACCTCTTTGTAGATAACCTCTAAATGTAATACAGTGATTTAATCCTAATCGCTCCCCTGAACTCCAGACCCACATCTTCAACTGACTGCTGGACAGTTTGGATGTCCTATGTCACACTCCATACACCTTCCTTCAAAACCTGCCTTCCCCGCCTCTTCCCAGTTTCTGCTGTTGTGCCAAGCACAGTATCAGTCACTCAGACTTTTAGAAAACTGAGTTATCTTTGATTCTCCCTTACTGCCCTCACCACAGCTGCCACGTCGTCAATCCCATTTCCACATCTTGGCGGATGCCTGTGTCTCCTTTTCTCCAGTCGTGGGATGCTCACAATCCAGGTATTATCTTAGTCTAAGACAACAAACTGAGCTTCAAGAAAGAGAAAGAAATGGATCAGGGGCAATAATTCCGTAAGACCAAAGGCAGAGACTTCTAGGTGGTGACTTTAAGATCAGTGCTGGATAGTCAGAAGAGGAGACACAAAGCATGCTGGGATCAGATAAAATGCTCTCCTCATTCACAAGCCAAGGGAACAGGGTAGGTTCTCAAGGGCACAAGGGAAGTTATGAAGAAGTGCTGTTCAGCATAGGCCAGAAGACACAAAATGGAGCCCACATAAAAGATGATTGAGAAGGAAGCTCTGAATGGGATCTGCAAATCCTTAAATCCTACCTAGAAGTAGTAAATCTTCAGTTCTTTGTTTAGCACTTACAGCATTTAGGAAACCTGTGCTCAGCAAAGTTCTTCTGCTGTTGAGTTATGCATCTCTTATGAATACTTCTTGTACTTTGGTTGTGTTATTTCCTTGTTTCTTAGTAAAATTATCCTTTTAAATGTCCAAATCCTTTATGGATGTATCTGGGGAATAGAGTAAGCAGTTTCCACACCTATCAGTGCACCTAAGGGGTGAAGCCAGGTATAGTAATGTCAGAGACTGAACAGCTACAAGCAGCAGAAACTGGAGAAGACCTGGGAGCTGGGACCCAACTGTCCCTCAGGATAATCCCCTGACTCCCTTTAAGCCCACACACTTCTCTTCCCTCCCTCCATGCCAGGGCAGTGAGTGGATCCTCATTCCAAAAAGGTTTGAGAGGCTGGGAAAGAGAAGAAAGGGAAATCATAGGAGAGAGCTAGCTTACGGTTCCTTGTTGACAAGAAGCTCAGCTCTCCCAGGTCCCATACTATCATTTCTGAACAGACGTCCCTATGACTGCCCTCTTAACTCCAAACTCTTCTCATTCTAGGAGAAACAAAGGGCTTCACTGTGTTTTAGAAACCAGTGACTTTTTTTAATGTTAAAATACAACGACAGAAGCCCTGAGATGCCTCTCAGGTTAGGGAGCCATTCATTCACGGGCACAGGGGACAAACACTGTAAAAGTAGAACAGCAAAGGATGAGAAGAAGCCTTCTTCTCTGCCAAGTCCCGGGCCATTAGTGCTTCCTCATTCATAGCCACAGACTCACAGTCACACTGGACAGCGAGGGCCACCCCAGCAGAATTGTAGCTGCAATCTCTCTTCGGTGTGGCCAGAGCTGGGTGCTCACTTGACACTCAGGAGCTGCTTCCTCTGTTGTTCCAGTAGTGCCTCAAGGTGGTCAGCCCGCTTCACTGCTGCCTGCAACACACAGATACACAGAGCCTGTCAGGCCCAGGGCCTCACACAGGATGTCGCCCTTGGGACAGATCAGAAGTTATAGGCTGGAAGGAACAACTTACTTCATACTGTTTTCGAAGGTTGTTCACAGTCTCTTCTTTCTTCATTATAGCTATCTTGACTCTGTGGGGAGAACAGACACTAGAGGAGGCTCCCATGACCCTACAGCATATTTAGTCAATGGCTTGGAAGACTAGTGGAACAAACTCCAGACTGAGAGTCTGAAGATTTGAACTGGAAACATACTTTGGTAATAATTCAACATTCAACTTTATGACCTTGATTAAGTTACTTAGCTACTCTAGGCCTGCGTCTTCATATGTACTAGAGTGGACCATGATGTTCCCCCAAGGTTCTTTCCAGCTCTACTGCTCCAGGATTCTAAATTGTCCTTTTTCAGTTTTTTGGGAGTGAAATGAAGGGACCAGAGACAAGTCATTTGGGCTGGATGTAAAACTAAACCTTTGTCTACGAAGGAACAGTCTCTACACAACTTACTAGGCAAATCACTATGATGCCAAATCACTAGGCAACCTTTCCCAGGGCTCAGACCACTGCTGCTTCCTATCAACCTCCCTAGGAGACCAAAGATTGCTCCACACTGACCCACCTCCAGGGATATGAGCTCTGTCAGCAACACAAGAACTTGACTAGCCTGCTAAGAGAGGCATATTTACCCAATGACCAATTGTACAAATGGGCATTGCTATTTATTAATAACAAATGAGGACTTTAGTGCTGAGCTACCTCCTTCTACCCCAAGATAGCCAAAGGGCATGGCCCAGGGGGCCTTGCCTCCCAGATGAATATCCACAGAATAATTTACATATTTTTGGTATAGATACATACCTTTTCATAGAATCCTTTCCTAAGCCTATTGGCTCTGTCCTTCTCTACCATACCTATGACTGGGATATGTGCTTAACAGCACTGATAGCATTACTTTGGCTGCATTAGGATCAGTGATATATGGCTATACTTGGATGGCCTAGAGAGTACTAAAATTATATCTTGCTGGAATCCCCCAGACTACTACCTCTCCTTCTAGTCAATATAGTAAGTTAGTTTTTAAGTAGCCAGTATAAAGGGGCAATAGCAGGAAATAAGATTGCAAAGGGGACCCTGGAAGTCACCTACATTATGTCCCAAAGATCAAAGGAGCATAATTCACAGAACATTTACCATATATTAACCAAAAAAATCACATCCTGGCAATATGTGTAGAATCAGGGGGAACCATCTAGGGGCTGCTGTCAAGGTTTTTGATCAGACAGGTTCCAGACATCCACAGAAAACCAAAAGGTACTGATAATTTTGAGATGATGTGGACATATTTATTTTTAAAGTTTTACTCACAACACTGAGATGATAGCGATGCTAATGAATTAATCTCAAGATGGTAGATAAGAATGTTCACTCCAAGATGCCATAAAAATGAGAACTCAAATTCCTGCCCCATCTCCCACCAGCACTCCTCCCTCAGGTTCATGCAGCTGAGGGCTCCCACCTCTAATCCATGGTGGTGTGAGTGATACTCTCTGCCTTTCCCTCTCTCTATCCTCTTCCCCATGCTGTCTGATGCCCTTCTCCATCCTATCCCCCCCAACCCCATGCCATCTGCCTCTGTATCCCTTTTGGGCTTGTCTTGGTATGCTCTGTGCCTAATTAAAAGTGTGACAGCAATGCCACTTCCCACTGCCATTGTGGGCTTCCCCACAACTCTATGACCCTGGATAAGTTTTTCTGAGAAGACTTCCAGCCTGGAGAACTTTCTGGTTTCCTTTTCCAGGCTACTCTACCAGTAATTCTCCTACTATGCCCCTATGGAGGGCAAACCTGACAAAGAAGTGCAACTGTTCTATGGATCACATGTAGTGTGCATCTGAACCAATGTGAAGCAAGCAGTAAGAGTGGGCTGGGTACCAGTGGATGAAGCAAATCAGTGTTAAACAGATGCTTTGCAGGATCCATCCAACTTTTTTCTCCCGAAGAATTCTCTATCATATTAGAATGTTATAGGGACATATGGAATATCCCTAAATAACAGGAGCAACTAAGATGGGAGCAGAAGTGGCTCTCTCTCTATTCCCTGGACTCCATTATACCCCATCCTTTTCTTCCATATATCACAAGGCAAAGCCATTTCCTCCCCTGGTTGCCTAGTGCAATGCTAATGCAATGTACTGAACAGATCCTTGAAAAATGTAGGTTGTGGAAAGATTTACATGAACTGATGCAAAGTGAAATGAGCAGAACCGGGAGAACACTGTACATAGTAATAGCAATACTGTACAATGATCAACTGTGAATGACTTAGTTATTCTCTGCAATTCAATGATCCAAGACAATTCCAAAGGGCTTAGGATGAAAAATGTTTCTCATCTCCAGAGACAGAACTGACAGAGTGTGAATGCAGATCAAAGCATATTTTTTCTTTACTTTCTTTCTTCTTCTTGGTTGTTGGGTTTGGAGTTTTTTTTGGTTTATGTTTTCTTTCACAACATGACTAACATGGAAATACGTTTTGCAAGACTGTAGGTGTTTGACCTACATCAAATTGCTTGCCTTCTCAATGAGGGGTGGGAAGAAAGGAGAGAATTTGGAACTCAAAATTAAAAAAAAAATAAATGTTAAAAACTGTTTTTATATGTAATTACGGGAAAAAAATCAATTTTTAAAAAAATGTAGGTTGCTGTTTTCCCTCAAAGAAGTCTTCTCAGACAAGAATCAACCCACTTACCAATGTAAATAGGAAAGATTGATTGGCTGGAACCATGACACTCTCACCTCTTATGCACTTCTTCCAGCTCATCTTCTTTGTCCCGGATGATCTTCCCTAGTTCTAACTGTTGACGGGTCCGTAGCTCTGATATTTCTACTTTCAATCTCCTGTTCTCCTCTTCAGTTGCCATTAGTCGTTCTGAGAATTCCTGGCGGATCACCTCTGACAGGCTGCTCCTCTCTTCCATTAACTTGTCCTTCACCTGACAGGAAAATCTAAGAGTCAGAGGCAGCTTGCTGATGTGGGAAGGAGAGAGGACATTCAGTAAGAGCCCCCAGGATCATGACACCTCCAGGAAGCCTGGGCTCACCATTATTACATCCTCCACCTCTTTCTCCTTCCGTTTCACGAGGCCCTGAAGCCGAGAGTTCTCGCCTTCAGCTTCCCCTAGCCGGCCCTTCAGCTCTGCACAGCGCTCCTGCAGCTTCCGCTCTGACTGCTCCAGATCGGCCAGTTCTGCCTCATATTTGTCCCGTACACGTTTGATCCTGAGGGCAGGAAAGACCAAAGGATGAGGAGGTAGGACATGCTGGCAACATCACAAGCCCCGGAGTCTAGGCCAAGTCCTATCACTGACTTACTACTGAACTTTCAATACATCACCAAATCCCTCACTGTCACTGCATGTCACTGGTATCTACTAAACTACATGATAAGCCCTGGGATACACCGATGTAGGTCCATGCTTGCTGGCCTTTTTAATTTCTCATGCTGTGTGCTACAAGTGGATCAAGTCAGGAAATTCAGGTTTGACGCGCACCTCTAATTGACTGTAACTTCTTGAAAGAAGCACATAACTTCCCTGGGCTCTAATCTCCTCATCCATAGAACCAGGGACTACAACCACCATAACAGCCAATGCTGACACAGTGCTCCAAAGTTTACAAAGCGCTTTTTACCTGTGTATCCTTCTACACCAGCTGGTCCAAATGCAAAGCCTTGGCAGACCTCACTCTTTCACACCCAGAACCCCTGGGACTGCTGTGCTACCTGGTGGCCGCCTCATCACCTGCTTTGTCAAAGCCTGGACTCCAGCCACATTTTGTGTCCCTCTGCACCACTTTCTGGCCCAAATATCCTTTCCAGTTTTGGAACTTTAATCAGCTCTGGAAAGGGTGTGTCAATATATTCCCCAATTGTTCCAATCACCACCCCTCCAACTTTGCAAACTACATGCTCTCTTGGGCTACACACTTCATTGTGTGTGTGTTGTCTTTGCTCCTTGAGGACAGAGACCCTCTGCTTTGTATGTGTATCTCTAGTGATTAGCACAGTACTCAATACGTAGCAAATACTTAATAATTTTTTTTTCATTCATTCATTATCTGCTACCATTGGCATACCCACTTTATAGACAAGGACACTGAGTTTGAGAGAAGCTAAGGGGCAGGGCTCCTCTCCATGACAACACCCAGCTGCCTCTCAATACCTGAACTATCTGCTTCACAGGACTGTGACTGAAGGGCTTTGTGAGCCTTCAGACAGTGCCGTCTGAATGTAAGAAACCATTATCTGAGGCAAGTGCCTCCCTGCCCCTCTGGAGGAGGGGGGACAACACAGCACTGGCTACAGCAGGACCACTGGTACTACACAGGTTTGCACTTTAGTAAGCATCATCATGGACAGGTCCCTTAACTTCCTTGTGGCCGTTTCCTCATCTGTAAAATGAGCGAGCTGGATTTGGAGTCAGCAGATTTGAGTTTGCGTCCCAGTTTCAGTACTTACTACGTAACCATAAACAAGTCCATTAACTGCTCTAAGTCTCAATTTCCTCATCTGCAAACTGGGAATGATAACTTGCATTACTTGCCTGTAAACTGCAGAACAGTATGTAAATGCCAGCTATTTATTTCACCCTGTTAGACTATAAGGTCCATGGTGGGGCAGTGTCACCAGAAGGAGCCAGATCTTAGTGCCAGAAGATGGAAGGAGTGAAAATGGAAGAGGATTAAGATGAAAACAAGTGTGTTCATTACAGAGCAGGTGCAGTCACTGATCAGTCATGGCAGTAGAGTTAGCAAATTCTTGCTCCTTGTTGCTACTTCTGTACTGTGCTTTACTACCATCACTTAGCAACCTGTCCTCCACTGAAGATTCAATTCAAATTTATTCCCAAATCTAAATTCTGGTAGCTATTATAATAAGCCCAGTCTCCCTGCTTCCCAATGAGTTTAATGCCTGGCTCACTGGCCGTTCCTTCCCAACTTCTTCCCTCATTCTAGGAAACTACATAATATATGCTGGCATTCCATCAAACAGCCTACTTTTTTTTTGAGGCAATTAGAGTTGACTTGCCCAGGGTCACACAGCTAGTAAGTACCTGAAGCTAGATTTGAACTCAGATCCTCCTAACTTCAGGGCTGGTGCTCTATCCGCTGTGCCACCTAGCTGTCTCAAGCATTCTACTTTCCAGTTCCTCTAATCCATTCTTCCATTTCACCTCAACTACTCCTTGGAATAACCTTGATCTTGCCATCATTGAGAAGTACTTTACTTCCATGATCAAGAAGTCTGAATTTCCTTTATCTGATGATAATTCTTTATCTTTCTATTTTTCCTTATGCTTCATTCCTCCTAAATCTACTCTTCATCCTTACTTCATCCCTCAAGACTATCCCTGGTCATAAAAATCTGTTTCCTCCACTTTCCCAATCCTGACCCCGTAGAGCGCCAGTTCAATTGCATACTATCTTCCCCTCTCAAATCCCTTGCTCCTGTGTCCCCTGTATTATTACTCCACTATCCACCTCCTTCATTCCTACTTATGCTCCTTAGTACCTCTAAGACCAAATTTAACATATTCAGTTAGGCATTTAAACATCACAATCTGACCGCTTTCTACCTTTTCTTCCTTAATACACAATGTTCCTCTCCATTCATTCCATGGCACATAGTAGAGATTCAATGACTGCTCACTGGCAGATACAGTGATTGTCCTCACTGAAAAGTAGTCAGGTAGGACTTAACTCTTCTAGCACCACCTGCCCCAAGATGCCTCCTTTTCCCTCTGGCTCCAATTCTCACCTGTTCTCAGCTGTTTGCTCGCATTCCTCCTTGGTCAGGGTCATATCAGCTTCAAGCCTCTGGATAACCAGCTCAATCTCCTTGTCCCTGACTTTCCGAACTTCATCCTTCAGCTCACGCTCCCGTTTCAGCAGCCATGCCTCCTGGGAGAGAACAGCAGAGACCAGGCAGATGTTAATGAAGCCTATTCTACTAAACAGTGGAATGCAAATGAAAAAAAAAAGATTTTAACTCCTGACCACACGCTGATTTCCTTTCCTTTTTTTT
>CM053586.1:197813150-197834067 GCA_028646515.1 Pseudochirops corinnae
CTGATTTCCTTTTCTTTGAATCTTGAGATGAGATGGGGTGAGGTAAGAGACAGGAAGGAGTGGAAGGGAAAGACAGGGAAAGTTTGTTGACCAATGGGAATAAATACTGGCTTTCACCTCTTTTTTTAAGTAGTTTGCTTCCCAGGCTTCCTTCTCCACCTCTAGCCGTTCCTTCAGGGCTTTCATATCCAACTAAAAGACAAAGAAAAGTCCTACTGACCACAGGCCCCACTGACCACTCTCCATTCTACTCAGGGCCTGAGCTTCTGCCTGTTAAGAGTTTGACCTATAGCATCTGGAAGAATAAACCTTGATTCCAGAAAAGGTTCAGAGCTTAGAGCAGAGGACACAGCAAGCTTAGCTAATCACCCTTTGGCATCTGGGAGACCCAAGAATTTCTCAGAGAAACTGAAGCTGCCTGTGAGGGAGAAAAGGAGAAGCTTGGGTTTCCTGAAAAGTAGGAGGGTCTAATGAGAAGTGCCCTGGATTGGCAGTCAGGAGACTCAGCAGAGTAAAACAATGCTCTATGACTTTAACATCCCTTTAGGCCTCAACAGAAAGAGTCACAACACGGTAGGTACCTGATTAATATTTTTTAGGTTAAAATGAGTTCATGCTGCTATTGTGAGAACAGAAGAATGCCACTGCGTGGTTTCAGGAAAAGCTGAGGTGGTGGGTTGGAGGGGTGACATGCGGATAAAAGGAAAGAGAGAAAAGGAAACCTGGTGCCGCCTTTCTTGCTCCTCTCTCCCCTTCTCATATTCCTCTCTGAGGGCCCTCGTCACCACACAGCTGTTCTCCTCAAGCTGCTGCTTTAGTTTCTCCAGCTCCACCCGCTGCCTGAAAAGGAAGAGTCAGAAATGGTCAGTGCTAAGGAAGGGAAAGGCCCATAGTTGGTAGGCTGTGACTGGGCTAGCTCCCAGAAGGCCTCCTGTAATGCTGTGGTTGGTTCTGCTGGCCTGCCTTCTTTGCTCCCCGCTACCTGGCTGCCTGCTGGTTTAGTCGTTCCTTCTCCTCCGCCACCTCACTGTAGAGTCGGCGCCGCTGCTGCTGAAGGGCCTGCTCCTCCTCCTCCAAGTGCTTCTCGTATCTGTTGGAGAAGACAGATTCTTCTCAATTACATTTATTTCTGCTTAACCCCTGAAAGGTGGAGGGACTTCCCTCAATTCACTCCATTTGCAGCTGAATCATTAAAAGAAACAGGGATTGATCACCTGCTATCAGCTAAGCTGACATAGCAGACTAACCAGGATATGTCTGTGTTGGGGTAAGGGAAAAGTGAGGCAGCTGTGTTAAGGCGAGCTAATAATGAGATGTGGAAAGAGAAGACCCATGATGCTCTCACCCCTGGGAGTTGCTCCTTATTTATGGGGGTCACGTGAGTAGGATGCTTATCAAGCCCTAAAGTTTGATATGGGGAAACACTCTTGTTCTACAAACCTTAAGCAGGAAATAAATACTGAAAAACAGGGAACGTGTCGTAGGAGAGATGATTAACAGTGACAACAGTAATAGCTTGGATTTACATGGTATGCCAGTTAGCAACATACTTTATGTTATCCTTGGTGATCCTTGCTATAACAGTCCAGCTCATGTATACACACACACACACACACACACACACACACACACACACACACAAATGCATATGTATGTGTACGTAAGTTTGTGTGTACATATATATGTGTATGTCACCTACTTATAGTACCAGGAACTGTGCTAAAGTGCTTCACGATTACCTCACTTGATCCTCACAACAACCCTGGGAGGCAGGTGCTATTATGTGTTCCCATTTTATAGACAGGGAAACTGAGGCAAATGGGGGTTAAGTGACTTGCCCAGGATCACATGGCTAGGAAATATCTGGGACAAGATTTGAACACAAGTCTTCCTGACCCCAGGCCCAGTGCTCTATCCACTGTACCACCTGCTGTCCCCACCAGAAACCCTTCCATGTACCGCTGCCGGGCCAGCTCTCTCTCCCGCTGTCCCAGTTCCTCCTTCTCTCGCTCCAGGTGTTCCCGCATCTCTTCAGTCTGCTGCACATAGCGCTGTGCAGCCCGCTGGTCTGACTGTAGCAGCTCGGCCTCATGCAGCGTCTTTAACTTCTTGATTTCTTGCTTGTGCTTGGCGATCAGCTTCTGAATCTCTGGCTCCAAGCCTATAGCAAGAGACAAGGAACAGTCACCCCAAATAAACCAATCAGAAAAAAGGCTCCTGCAGATGAGCTCAGGACCCAACCTCACTTCTGCGAATGAAGCAGAAACCTTTTGCTCCGTCACCTTCAAGCATAAAAAGAATTCTTGGGCATTTTCTTGGCAGGAAATGGGATCTTCCCCCCAGTCCCTCGGGGAAATCTAAAGAGGGAACTGTCACCAGAGAGACAGAAAAAGAGAAAGAGCATTAAAGCAGACAAGGTTGGGAAGCATGAGCTGTCTTGGCCTTAGTATCAATGCCGTTTTCTCTCCCTTCAACTGCAAGGCATGAAGAGAAGGTCTCAAAGCCTGGGAAAGGGTCCTCCCACTCTCTCCAGGGCATTAAAAAATTCACAGAATCTAAGTTCAAAGGGACCCTGGAGATTTTCTAGCCCTGCAGCAATCTCCTCTACGATTCCCTTCACTTGGGTCTCCTTCTGAATGACAGGGAGCTCACTATTGTCAAGGGGGCCTCCCCCTGCTGGACAGTTCCTCTGCCGTCTGAGGCATGTCTGTCCTTTCTCTCCACTGGGCCAGTCCTGCCCTCTGGAGCAGCACGGGAACATCTGTTCCCTTAAAATACAATAAAACCTTTCAAATATGTGCATACAGCTGTGGTATCTTGCCTTTCTTCCCCCTCTTCTCCAGGCTAAACAGACCCAATCCTTTCAACTGTTCCTCCTACTATTTGGTTTTCGGATCTTTTTTTTTACCCAGAAGAATGACCTTGACATCTGCCACAGAAGAACAGAAACGCCTCCCAGGGGCTGTGCCCGCGGAGAGCGAGATCAGAGAACACCTCGGTGTCTTTGACAAACGTGTCACTTGCCCACATGAGCCACGTCCTCAGGCACAGGAAGAGCTGACATGATCACTAAGTCACCGTCAGCAGCAGGCGACAATTCCCAAGAGCTGGCCTCCTGGTTTTCCCTACCTCGGACAGTGATCTCTTTGATCTTTTTGGCTTTCTCATTGATCCACTTCTCTCTGCGGACTTTTTCGGTGGCGCTCATTAGTTCTTTGAGTTTCTTAATCTCCTGTGAACAAGAAAGGATGCTAAGGAGCAGCCCAAGAGAAATGGAAAATGAAACCCACATCTCGATCGCCACCTATTTCCAGATTCCTTAAACCAGTGGAGATTTAGGAAAATGTTCATTTCCTGGTCCTAACAGCAGAACCAGAATAACAAAGGCTATTAATAGATGCAAAATAGCCAGAGAATTTCAAGAAATCTACCCACCAATATCAAATTATAGACTGTGAACTTTCCCAAGGACTGTCCTCCCCATTAGGCTTTCTCTTTTCTTGTGGTACCTCACATCAAGTGCTTAAGGACTCCTGAGCAGATTTATTCACATAAAATAATCTTCTTGGCAATGTCAACAAAGTTGGGCACACACTAGTCAGCTAAGTCCCCAGAAGTGTGTCCACTAGGCAAATACTACCTGCCTCAGTGCTCCCAAGGAGAAGGCCAAGGGAAGTCTGAGATAAAATTCATATAGTTATTTTAAGAGGCAAATACCATAAAACACCTCAGGTACTGAAAGCTGGCTTTAACAGGGACTTATTTTCAATAGGCCAATCTAGGAAGCAGGAAGGAAGCAGAGAACACTCTGCTTGGCTGAAAGGGAAATGAAAACAGAAAAATATTCATACTGAGGCAAGGGCTGGGAATTCAAATTCCAAACTCCGGCCTTCATCCTCCCCCCCTCCCCCCCCCCCCCGCCCCCCAATCCATTGTCTTACTACACTAAGCTCTGAATTCTCCTGCCTTTTCCCTAATGAGATGTTCTGCCATGGCCACATCCTTGTCACCCTCTTTAACCTCCTCCCCAAAGTGAACAACAGAGCAAGAAGGAATGCATTGGGAAAATACAGGAGACTCTTGTAGAGGACAAGGTCTTGAGGTATCTCTCGCTACTCTCTGTGGCCCCTCTGACAGAGGTGCCACAAAAGGATACCAATAAAAACCATTCCAGGGTTCCCAGGTCCCCTACTTAATTACAAGGCTTTAGAAGCTTGGGGTTTTTAACCTGGGATCTGTAAAACAGTTTTTAAAAAGTATATATTTTGAAAACTGTATTTCAATATAACTGATTTCCTTGTAATCCTGTGTATTTTATTATGCATTTAAAAACATTCTTCTCAGAAAGGGTCCATGGACTTCATCAGATTGTCAAAGGGATCCAAAGTTAAGAACCCTTGCTCTAATCGGAGCTGAGGAAGAAGCAACAGAGATGAAGTGAAAAAATGGGCTCCAATAGCTACTCCAATAGAGAGTCACATCAGGAAACTGGAGAGCAGTACTGAGGTTTATGAAATACCTTATGAAAGCTACCAAGTACATCAGTACAAAATCTGCATACATCTACATAAATTACACAACTACTATTCAGCATAGATTGAAATTAAATTACTATAGCCTCTTGAAATTTGTCTTTCTTAATTTCTTCTCCTGATTTCTTCTCATCTAACTCAAGTCATTTCCCCAAGCAAAAAAAGATCCTTTTATTAGTATGCAAATGTGAGTTGTGAGCTCTCTCAATTCATCCATCATCACATTAAGATGTAAAAAAGTCCCGGCATTCCTCAGGTAATATTTATGAAACTATCTTGCTCTCAGCTGGCTTTGGCTGTGATATACATCATCCAGGGCAGGGATTCAGGGTTTCCTAGGTGCCGCCTTCTGAGGCTCACCCCTGGCCCCTTCAATCCCTCCAAGAATCCTGGCTAAGACATGACAGTAGAAATTTCCTTCACACAAAGGCCTGAAAGCACACCACACCTAGGGAGAAAGAGGAAGAGGGAAAGGAGGGAGACAGGCATCAGAAAACGAAAGCTCTGCCAGAAGAGAAATAAGCCAGCAAAGTTAAGGCAGGTGAGGAGAGGTCAGTGTGGGCAAGCCTGCTGCCTCAGCGATGGTGGCATCAAGGAACCCACCCCTTTGAGTCTCTCACCATTTCATGCTGCTCCTGCACTTGGGTGATTCTCTTTGTGTATTTCTGGTCCACTTGCTTCAGCTCGGCTACCACTGCCTCGCACTTCTCACTCAGGACCTTCTTGTCGTCAATCAGCTGAGATTTGAGGAGGGGACCAGGTGAAGCCAATAGGTAAAGCTGCTAACTCAGGACTGAAAGGTACTGAGTAGATACTCCCCTAACTTCAAGATTAACTCACAATGGCTGCAGGAGGAAGGGAAACCCAGAAAGCAACCCTAGCAGAGAAGACTAGCGGGAAGCATGTCCCAGCGAGTTACAAAATGCCTCCTGTCCTGGGAGTGAGCTCCCTGAGAACAGACCTTCCACACTATGTTCCGACAAAATCTTCATCCGTAAGTTGGGAATAGGGTTCTGTGAGAAATATCTCTGAGAGAAGGTGGGCCTCAGGGAGGGATGAATAAACTGGAACCCAGGAAACAGGAAGACCAGATCCACCAATCCAAATACTGGCTGTGGCATATGAGTTTAGGCCCCTATGTAATGGAGTGTGAACCTAGTAAGAGCTGGGGAGGCAGGGCAGCATCAGGAATCCTGTGGATCCTCAGCACGTGAGGCCTCAGAAACAATGCTTCCCCTTTCATTCCCTGCGTCCCGCTAAGATGGCTTCCCCTGTGTTTTCTGTCATGCCCTCACTCCTCTCCTCCGTGACTATTATTTGTGGGATATTTCAAGCCTAGAACAGCTAAGCCAGAAACTTCTGCTGGACCCTGTTCCGCTAGCATCCTCAAAGGGATATTCAGCAGAATCCTTAGCAGTGCTTACAGGCAGGTGGGGTCATTGTTCCAGAACACATTAAAAATATGTATTTCAGACAAAAAACTGCTAGTTCTTGCGGCTTCTGCACTTGGCCAACCCTTTCCTAATCAAGAAGTACCTGTGTATATCTGACCCACCACAACATCTGACTGTCCCTGCTGTCCCGACCTGTGGAATAGTATTATATGGGTCAGGAGTAATGAGAGAGGAGATGAGACATATGCAGTCATCAGAAGTTAAAACAAAAACCCTTAGTTCCATCTCCAAGAGGCATCTTAACATTTTCTATCCCCACCTCATGTTTCTGTTCATTCCAATCTATCCTCCATATATCTGCCAAAGTGATAATCCTAAACTCCAGGTGCTTCATTAAAACCCAGATCACTTCCCCTCTCAAAACTCCATTGGCTCTCTATCACCTCTGGTCACAGGCCAGTTTACTTTCTTCCTGTTCTTCATACACAGCACTTTCTTTCTTTCCTCCACACCTTTGCACAGGCTGTCCTCCATGTCTGGCACGTACTCCTCTCTCTGGTTTCCTTCAAGGCTCAGCCCAAGTGCTACTTTCTACCAGGCCTTTCCTGATCCACCCAATTGCTAGTATCTTCCCTCCAAGCACTGGGTATCTGAATATACCTATATATGTGCGTGCTATCACACCCAACAAAATGTAAACTCCTTGAAAGGACTGTTTTACTAGTCTGTGTAAGCCCAGTG
This sequence comes from Pseudochirops corinnae, assembly GCA_028646515.1. Lineage (NCBI taxonomy): Eukaryota > Metazoa > Chordata > Mammalia > Diprotodontia > Pseudocheiridae > Pseudochirops > Pseudochirops corinnae. The sequence goes on from CM053586.1 coordinate 197,819,818, forward strand.
CCTAGCACAGTGCCTGGCACATAGTTGGCACTGAATAAATGCTTGTTGATTGAATGAATGAAGGAGGAATAAGGATCACCCTCCCATTTTGTAGGTGGAAAAATGAAACTTGGAGAGGGAAAGTGACATGCCCTCAAATCAACATAAAAATAAACTGCAGAGGGGCAGCTAGGTGGTACAGTGAATAGAGCACCGGCCCTGGAATCAGGAGGACCTGAGTTCAGATCCGGCCTCAGACACTTAACACAAAACTAGCCATGTGACCTTGGGCAAGTCACTTAACCCCAATTGCCCCTACCTTCCCCCCTCCAAAAAAAAAAAAAAGCAAAAAAATAAATAAATAACCGGGAGAGCAACAAGCCACAACACAGTCTCTAAGTGTCAATTCTATAAACTAGCCACAAGATGCTGCTACTTGCCACGAACACACAGGGTTACCTGATCAATGAAGGCCAGGTGTCTCTGGATGGCAGCCTCATACTGCTCCCTCTGCAGCCGGAGCTGGTGGGTTAGCTCCTTCTCTGTTTCCTTCACATTCCGCACAGTGAGCTCTCGCTGCTGAGCCTGTCAATGGGGTTTCAGGGGAAGAGGATGGGAGGGGGGGGGTTGGCTGGTACCTGGGTTCAAATTAAAGGAGCAGAGGCCAGGATCAGAGGAGATGGGGCTGACCATGGGGCAACTAGAGAGTTCTAGTTCTACTGGAGCTCACAGTGGGAGGAAGCAACAAAAGAAAACCAAGAAATGTTAAGGAATAAAAAAAGTCATCCTGAAACATGCCCAGATTTGATTTGATTCCCTGCTTATGAGATGCAAGTGGTTGACATGCTGAATGAGAAAGAAAGGCCTATGAGACATATTACTCCTAACCTTCCTCTAATGAAGGGCAAGGGATGCCTTCTCCTACAAATCTTCTCAAGAAGCAACATTAAATCGCAAACCTGATCAACTACCCTAGGGGCTCAGTCTTTCCCACAACGGTCTAACCACCCCAGTGATTAAGTTAGACCTCCCTGGGCAGAAGGGACCGCTGAGGTGGTGGAAGCAGGTTTACATGAGCACAGTCAATCGATGAGCAAACATTTATTAAGCACCTACTTGATGCTAGAGAGACTTGGGTGAAGACTTCCTGAAAATAAGGCCTATTACATGCTGGAGTGAGCTACCAAGAGAGGTGGTGGAATCTCTCGTACTCTCTCAGAACAGAATATAGTCCAGGCTATCTGATGTTAGTTAAGTAAAGGCCTGATTTCTTTTGCTTTAATCTAGTTACCAGAGGAGACACATTTCCTTCCTCACATTTCCTCAGAATACAGAACACCTGTGATGTGGAGGGAACCAAAACTCCTATCCAAAATGAAATACTCCCTTCCCACAGGGAAAACCTTAGTACAGTCCCACACAAACCTCCCCAAAACTGGTTTCAGGAAACCTTAAGAATGCTGGCCATTTCTACCTAGGGGCACCCACCAATGCTGTCTGCAGCAGTGTCATAGCCTGCTTCTTCTCCTCCACCTCCAGCTTCAGTCTCATCATAGAGCTGGTGACCTCGGTAGCCACAGCCGATGCCTGCTCCAGGTGGGCTAGCTCTTCTTCGGTCAAGATGCCCTGGGGAAGGCAGTAAAGGTTAGCTACACCAGCACCATCTTTGACCTGGCTCTAACAGAAACTGATTATTTCTCATGGAAACCTCTCCTCAGATCCAACTGAGCATGTCACTTGCCTCTGCCCATTCCCTTCCATGTCATATCCCTCCAACTCCCCACCCCCTACAAATCACTCTCTAAATCAGAGGTAGCATGATTAAGTAAAGTCCAGAAGACCATAGAGAGAGGATAGGATGTAAGGATGAGGGGTGTGTGTGTGTGCAAATTATGTATATATACATGTGTGCATGTGTGTATATATGTATGTGTACATAGTGTCCTAAATTCATTCAACCCTTAATTATTCACTTTAGAGAGGAAAGAGGAGGTAGCATAAATTAAGCTAGTCTATCTATTTAAAAAGTGCTATTAACTTTGAAGTATGTAAAAAGTCTGCCACTCTCACTCCATTTAGCTTGGGTTAATATTAAGATGACTACATTTTCTGAGCACACACCAAATTGAGCTACATCAGTAATTCCCTCTTTTAACACACTGTCCTATTACCCCACTGCTCTGCCCTTGGTGCATGGGGAAAGAATCCACTTGGTGACAATTTTCCATTGGACCCAGCCCTGAGCCCAGAGAAGCAATGAAATTCATGCATTCCTTTGTGTGGGCTTTGGAGAGAAGAGGCTCACCTCCCGAGGAGGGGCTGAGGCTACAGAATGGGGTCGTTCCTGTTCTGACTTCTCCATCTCATCTAAAAAGCTCATGATACTTTGAAGCTTGGCCTCGGAAAGCAATGCTCCATCCTCTGGGACTCCATGTGGTGGATTCAGTTTCCCAAATTTTTCTAGGTTGTCAGCTGTTAAGGAGTTAGAGCCAACTTCCTGTAGAAAAGGAAAGAGGAAAAAGATAGGAATTAGAATGGAACTGGGATAGGATAAGGGAAGCAAAAGAAGCATTGCTTGTTTTTTTCACAGATCACACCAGAATAGTGTAGAACTCCCCAAAACAGGCATCTGCCTGCTGGTCTATAAAGTAATTTGCATTTTTTGTACTTGCTTGTCACAATGAAGAAGGGCAGGGACGCAGCAGTGGTCTAGCATACTAGAGATTTGCTTTTGGAAGGTCTAAAACGTTTTCCAGAACCTAATGGAAAAGTAAACTCCTCTGTCTCTCTCTAACCCTCTGATTCCATGTGAACAAATTCACACAAGCCTCTAAAGAATCTGCCACCATTAATGTGAGATGAATAGGCAAGTGAGGAAACAAAGCTGATTCAACACCACTGTTCTTTGCCTTGTACTCCAAGCTGAAAAGCTTTGGATTGTATGTCTGGCACCTAAGGACCAGTCTAGTTAGGTCTGGAGAGGTTCATCATTAGAAGACTGATCATCAGATGACTAAGACATGGAAGGCTACAGGGACATCATGCAGAATGAAACCCTCCATGTCTGAGGAGACCTAGTGCTCAGCCTTCATTAGCTGATCCAAAGCCTATCCAGCCCAAAAGGATCTAAAAAAGCTTGTGTACTGTCTTTGGGAACCTATGCAGAGGTATTGAGGGACTTCAGTGAGTTTCTTAATATAGAGCTCATCCAGTAGGAAGTTGGGGACAAAGGAACATTATTTCCTGTTGGCCCAGAGCTTACTGATACTGGGCTGATAGAATAAAGACATTAGGGAAACAGGTAAGGAACCATCATCATGCTTTCTCAGACCAACGTTATAAGGCTAGCTCCAACCAGCTCTGCACTAGGGCAGATTCCCCCCCCCTCCAAGATAAAAGATCAGTGACAATTCTAATTACTTTTATCTCCTCCCATAGTCTGTCCTTTCTGGGTCTAGATCTTTTTAGATCTTGGTGTTATGAAGGGGAGGACTGAAGTGGGATATGTATTGCTTTCAGGTAATCTCCCTGACTCCCTCTACTTACCCCATCAATCCAGGAATATTTTTCCTTTTTATAGGTCTTGGGTTGGGTCAGCTGCTCTGGTTCCTCTTCTAACAGCTTCAGGGTTTCCAACAGCTCATTAAGAGTCACCTTGGCCTGGGGTCTGCTGGCTGCTGTGACTGCAGTGTTCAGGCTCTCACAAACAACCTCATGGGAGGTTATGTCCTAGGTTTGGTATAGAGAAAAGGGAGAAAGAAAACAATAACCTAGGTAACCAGCCAAAAGCACACCAAAAGCACTTATGCTAGGTACTGTCCGAGAAGAGTCAGGAATATGCTCTCTTTCTCTGGGTAGGTGAAGCTGACTTCTGGAACAGCTCAGTATGTACTATAAGTTTGAAGATTAGGTTTTTCCCTTCACTAATTTTCTTAACAACTCATAGGTCAAGAAGAGGCATTAGGGTGGTAAAGTAGAAAGAATACTGGACTAAGAGTTAGAAGACCTGGTTTTGTCACTTAATAATTGTAGGATCTTGGGCAAGGCCCTTAAACTTTAAGCCTCAGGTTCTATATGTGTAAAATGTGAACGTTACTATTTCTCATGCCTTACCCCACAGGGTGAGGGCCACATGTGACAGAGCTTTAAAAAGTGCTGCACAAATATATGCCACCATCATCATGGCTGCCACTTTCCCTTAGAGAAGACCAAACTTGGCACACAGGAGTAGCCACGGAACCACGGCTCCTGCTCTCTGGCTGTACAACAGCACTCACTACAGACTATGGGAATCTTATTAATGCTGTAGTGGAAGGAGGCAGGGGAGAGGGTAAATGACGAAAGTCAGGCTTGGGCAGGAGGAGCCTTATGGCACATGATAATCATTGGGGAAGAGAAAGATTGCCCAAGAGAAGAGACCTGTGGCTTATCTTCTGGAGATTTACTAAGATCTGGGGAAGAGTCAGGGACTGGGTGGACGTATTCCTCTGGATCTGTAGCATGGAAGTTGGCACCTGTAAAATAAGAAATAATGTCATCAACCATTTAGAATGAACGTACTACTAACATTCAGATACAGAACCCTCTTAGTCATTTCCTGCCTATCAGCCATCCAAGGCTTTGTCAAAAGAAGCCATAGAGAAGGAGTAGGACTTACATGGATGACAGTGAATGGGTATTAGGTGTGAGAGATACCCATATCATGAAATATTATAATCTCCCCCAAAATCAGACTGTACTTTTATAGGTGTCATAGCTTAAATGAGTTTAAATCAGGGCCAAGGGAGCTTCAATGTAAGATTCCCAAGACTTCTGACCTTAATACTCCAATTGAGTTGTTTCTCTACTAGCTCTGAGGTTGATCTGAGGAACCCACCTGCATTGTTAGCTTTGATGGTGCTGTTTGCCAGACTCCCACTCTTTGGGGAGGCTGCCTGTACAGGCCTTTTTTTTGATGCCTTCCTGGTCTCCTTCAGCTGCCCCAGTGCAGTATCTCCTGCCTTTTGAGCCGCTCGTTTCTGCTGGAGTTCCTGCCGTGGTAGGGTATATGTGAGCAATTCACAAATTAGGGAGAAAGAGTCCCTCCACTTCCTGCAAGTAGCACTACACTGATACCCTGTTGTGTGTTTAGGAAGGAAAATGGAGGGGGAAGAGTCATTTTTTATAGTTACAGTAAATAGAAGTCACCACTGAAGATGACTTCAGTGTGAACAATCTCCCAAAGGATCATAATCCTGACTTAAATGTCCCAGACACTGTCTTTTGGTTAGAGGTACAGCTTTGAAAAAATATGTCAGTTTGTCTGTAACATTTACCTACTGCCAACCTGTCCCCAAATAAGTGAAATAAGAGACTGCTATCCTAACCTTTCCCTTCTTGTAGACACTATCGCTTCTGGCCATTGTGGGCAGATTTTCATATGCTGGGACTATTATGCTGACATCCCACAAGAACAGCCAGGTCCAAAAGAGATTAGAGCCCAGAGGTTTACATTTTTGGACTCTGCTCCATCCTGTAGCTAGGCTACCTGAATAGCAGCTTGTCTGGCCTGCCGGGCTTTCTCTTCCCGGATTTTCTTTCTCTCTAAATCTTTCCGAGGCTCCAAGTCGAGGATATTCCCTTCCAACTGTTTTTGTTGTATCTCCTACAGAACAAATAGAACAGGAAATGAATTCTTGAGGCAAAGTCTCTTGAGAACAAATTAAATTCCTAAGTAATATAGCAAGTAATGCATGGATGTTGGTGGAAAGGATCACCTTAAAACCAATGCCCCTAATCCTACTATTCTTTTGATTTGCAGAAGACATAGGGAGGTTAAAACAACAGAGGGTCTTTACAATGTCAGAATGCCTGAAAAGTCTTACAGTTCTAAGATGGTCTGTGATCTCTGTATTTCAAAAATCCATTAGGGCAAAAAACAAAAACAAAAAACTTGTTATTATCCCAAACCAGTCCCTTAGACAGCCCTCTCATAAAAAATACCATCACTAAGAGGACCCAGGACCTTAGTGACTGTTGCCCTACAGAGAATGACTGAGGCCAAGAAGCTATGCTGCCCAATCTTGTCACTCTGTTCAAACAATGCTAGTCCTATTCCTTCAGTCAGAATCAGGACCCAGCAGAAATGAGAGGGGGTGGCAACATAGGTTGTAACTACGTGTGGTAGTTTAAGTACACAGTACTTCTGAGTTTCAGCTTCTGTCACCCCAAGAATCTGCCACTTTGAAGAAATGCAGCCTATACTACTGATATTTGGGATTCTCACACATCCTCTAGGATTGTAAATTATGTGGGTATGGGCTCACATCCAGGACCTTTCTCTTAGATGTTAGCAGGTGTTCCAGGAGGGATGCCCCAGCTCGATGTCTTTGTGCATGGTGTCGGTACCAGCGCTGAATGGTGATGGCAGCTAAATTTACCTGATGGATAAACCTGTAAGAAGGAAAAAAAGGTCTGGATCAGATGGGATGCTCATTGGCTTCCTCATCATAATGACACAATAAGCTTTCAATACTATATTACTTCTTGGATTTCTCTAACACCTATATCCAAGTATATGAAATATGCCTGTGTGTCACAAGTCTAAAAGCATGTCATCTATATGTGATTTACATAGCCTAATATATATCACAACTGTCTATTCTCAAGAACTTGAGAATATAGTGCAATTTATATATAAATAGAGAGAAGATGCAAACAAAGTGGTTATCAGAATTTGGCAGGGTTGGTGAGGAAAGGCTTCCTAGAGGAGATAAACTGTCATGTCTTGAGCACTCTCTTCATTATTTCTTTTCCTTCCCACTCATTTCCAAATATCCAGATACAAATGAATAACAGTAAAGCTAATAGCCAGACCTAGGGGATTACTGAATAAAGTAGGACCACGAAAACCTCTGATTTATCATCCATAATCTGTGAGCCACAGACAGACAACACCATCTGAAAGGCCCTAGCCTACATCTTTCTGTCCATACTTCACACCCTCTGTCTTCCCAGTTCCTAAGAGACACAATCCTTTTACCCCTCTCCCTCCACTTCTATAATTTCCCACTGTGTTTTAGATTCATCTGCTGCCCTTCTGATCCCATGAATCTTCTCCCTAGCTATTTCCAGAGGGCTCAGCTCACCTTTCTGCTTCTTCTTCTGTTACCTCCTTCCTTTTAAGCAGTCCTGCTGTGCTGCTGGTATTGTTCCGAGTCACATTATTATTACTGGATAAATTCTTCTGAGACTTCATGAAACTGCTGCTCTCACTGTCTTCATTGGTGGTTGCCTTGATGATATTGCTAAAGAAAAAAAAAGCATCAAGTTTTTTCACAGGGTTCTCTTTACCCTATGGAAGCTGACTGTAGCTCACACCTGCCTACAGGCTAATAACTGTAGAAGAAGGAACAATGACTGGCTAGTTTGCTGAGTTTTTCTAAATGGCTGAGCAAAGGAATTCAGAAAATAAATAAGACTAGTGGTTGGAGAAAAACTAAGTGTTTTTTCATTTTAAATTTTCTCGGTTTTTGGTTATAAACATAATCATCAACAAACATTTAAATATAAAAACAAGAAAAAGGAATGTATACAATACTGTGAACTTGTTAAGTTTTTTTAAAACACATAAAATTGCTTTATTTGTATCCTCTTCCATACTTATTTTTGTTTTCTTTTGCATATTTAAAATTTTTCTTTTGATCTTGTCTGGTAACTACCACTACCTATTAACTTATCCCCTTCCCCTCAAAACAAAACAAAATAAGCCATCTCAACACCTCAGAGACCTCAAAGGTCCCTTCTATTCTCTGATTCCAAGTGACCTCTGGATCATTAGTTTCACTCCTTCTTGTCTCTAGTGGTAAGAAGACAATGCCTACTGTCCAAGGTAAATTTCAAGGACAAAGGTCTCAACCATAGGAATTTTTCCCTTACTTTTTTACCTGTCAGTAATAATGATGAGACTACAATCAAAAAGCAAGGCAGACAAGATATATATGGGAAAAAATTGTTGCTCATTCTCATTAAAAGTCCTGCTATAAATATCTATGCCTATCAACCTTTACTTTCTGTGACCTCAAAATGGACAGTAATGAAGCTTGGTAACTCTAAAAACCTCTAAAAAGAAAGTCGGATAAACAGGCAGTACACTTCTTTCCAACAACTCCATATAACCCTTGTGAGTCATAATACAAAAGCATCATTTAACCTCTGGCTGTAATATGGTGTCTTAGATTCATACTCCACCTAAGGTCAAAGCATCTGAAGAGCCCAGGCAGAAAATTTCCATTTTCTCTCTTCCAACAGAGATGGTGGCTGTGGTCTCTATGAAGCCGGTCAACAACTGGTCAACCTTTGGGGATTTGGGGGGGGGGGAGTGGGGGTGGGGAGGAAGATTTGCCAGAAGAAGTTCCCATTGCTGCTACAGGTAGCTGCTACTATGGTTAGAGAAGGGACTAATCTTTGAACAGGCTTCTCTTCTCCAATTAGATTTCTCCTCTTCTATTCTGTGTTCAAAAGGGGAGTTAGGGAACAAACACTTTTCTAAGCATCTTTACTGACTTTTTTATCAATCCAATAAAGACCCTCATTTAGATCTTGACTGGTTGCCAGTGCCTAAAGAGTGTCTCAGGTGCTGCTGATCAATTAATTACACTGAACTGTACCATGCATAAACTCAATGACCAGAGTGATAAAGGAGAACATCCTCAGACACTGAATGAGGAAAGAGAATATAAGAGGGGCTCTTAGAACAACAAACAGATTTTAGGGGTGGTTTCCTCCTCTGGCAAAGGGACCTGATAGTAAGCTACTCTACTGAAGAGAAAAATCTTACTACTCATTTACAGGAGGGGTAAGAGAAAGGGACAAGGGAGCAATAAGAATAGAGGGAAGGGGGCTGCTAGGTGGTGCAGTGAATAGAGCACTGACCCTGGAGTCAGGAGGACCTGAGTTGAAATCTGGCCTCAGACACTTAACACTTACTAGCTGTATGACTTTGGGCAAGTCACTTAACCCCACTTGCTCTGCCTTCTCCCCTCCAAAAAAAAAAAATAGTGGGAAGAAGAGAGAACAGATGCTGAACATGAACAAGACCTCTTTATGCTCATGGAATATCAGTTTTAAAAGAGACCTAAGAGGTCATTTAGCCCAAAGTGTACTTAACTAAGAATCCTTTCTTAGCTGTCCTTAGAAGTAGTAATCCAGCCTTAACTTAAAGGCCTTAAATGGAGGGAATCCATTACCTTCTGAGCTAGCTCATTCTACTTGGGGATAACTCCGATTGGAGGAAGATTTTTCTTAGATCACACCTAAATCTGTCTCTCTGCCCCAGTGTTCCTATTTCTTCTTTCTGTGGCCAAGTAGAACAAGACTAAACCCTTCAAATGTTTGAAGACAATTACTAGGTCTACCTTAAGTCTCTAGGTCCTTCACTATCCTGCTTGTTCTTTTCCACATGCTCTCTAGCTTGTCAATGACATTCTCAATGTGGTACTTCAGAACTGAACACAATACTGCAAATGGGGGTTAATCAAGGCAATAGCACAGCCTTCTACATTCTGGACACTTAATGCAGTCTAAGTTTGCATTAGTGACTCATCTTGAACTTGTAATCCTAAATCCCTAATTCTTTTTCATGTAAACAATGACTTCTTTTCTAACCCGAGTATAGGACTGTACGGGACTTTACCCATTTACCTCTATTAAATCTCATCTCGTTAGACTTGGGCTATTGTTTAACATGTTGATATTGGCCCAAATCAAAAGAACAGCCCCATTCCTATTTTCCATGACCATCTCTGTCTTCAGCTCTAGAAAGAAGTGGTTCGGCTTTTGGTGGTTCTAATTAGAAACTACTGTTCATTATAGTAGCTTCTTTATATTACTCAATGATTACTTGGTAACATGAAAGCTGACCCTCCCTCAAAGTGGGAACCTCCTGAGTTCCCACTGGTTCTGACTGGTTCCTCTACTATTGCTCCAGTATACTTTCCCTGCTTGACTCCACACAGGGTTTTCTTTTCTTCCTGGCATAACTCTCCTTGATTTTCAGGAAGTGGTCAAGGATAAGAAGAAAGCCTACTTGAGGGATGAAGCAGCCTGGTTGGAGCTCTTAGGCGGAGGAATTTTGTCTACAGTGCTGTAGTTGTTATGTACCATGGTGGTAACACAGTTGCCCACTGCTCCCTTGTTGCTCCTAACAAAAAAGAGAGAGAAACATATTACAGCTTGCTGGACCATTGACTGTTCTCCATCAGTCAACACCACAGATCAGTGGTTTATAGCATCCCTTAAAAAAAAAAAACAAACAAAAAACTACCCATCTTGTGCTTAAAAATTACCAATGACAGGGGCACCAGTTCCCATAAGGCAGGGGGATGCTTAGTGCTAAACATTTCTAATTGTCATTAATTCTCTCTTATATTAAACCTAAGTCTGTCTCCAGAAAGTCTATTCAGTAATCCTGGCTCTTGCCTCTGGAGCAACATGAAATAAGTCTTTTATATATAATGGCTCTTCAGATATTTAAAGACAACATGCTGCCACCTGCTGATGCATGTATAGGTGATAGACTTTTTCAGGTGATAGACCCAAGTTACAGTGGCTGCAAGCTCCTCAAAAAGCTATTGGTTGGGAGAAAAGCAAAAATTGGTCAACATAAAAAAAAATGAAAAAGAACTCCCAACTAAGGAAGAGGAAGTAAAGGAAATTATTAGAAACTATTCTGAATATTGATAACTTAATAAAATGGATAGATACTTACAAAATACCCAGACTGACAGAATAAGAAATAGAAAATTCAAATAACCCAATCTCAGGGAAAAAAACAGAAAAAAACTATAAAGGAACATCTAATGAAAAAAAAAAAATCCAGGAGCAGGTCAATTTACAAGTAAATTCTATCAAACATTCAGAGAACACTTAATTTCAATATTATATATAAATTGCTTGCAGAAATTTTTAAAAAAGACAAATATGGTCTTGATAACTAAACAGAGAGACAATTAAAGAAAGAAATCTATAGAGTAGGGCATCTTAACCTGGAGTGTGTATACATAAAAAAACTTGATACCTATATTTCAGTATAGTTGGTTTCTTTTGTAATCCTATATATTTTATTTTATGCATTTAAAAACATTGGAAAAGGGTCCATAAATTTTCAAGAACCCTTGCAACATACAAAGATCTCTAATGAATATCGAAGCAAAATGTTTTTTTTGTAAAATACTGAAAAAGACTATAACCACATATTAAAAAGATTATATCTATAACCAGGATGAATTAATACCAGGAATGCAGATTTGGTCCAATATTAGGAGAGGTATAACATGCCTCGTCAATAACAAAAACAATAAATGTCACATAATTACATCAATTGGCATAGGAGAGGCCTGGGGGCAAATGCAACAGTCCTAACATGTTACAACCATTACAAAGCTTAGGAGCAGACTTGTCTTTAACATACGGTAAAGAATGTCTTTCCAAAACAAAGAATTAGCATTATCTGTTATGAGGAAACATTTGAAGACCTTTCAATAACATCAGGAGGCAAAGGAAGAATTTCTATTAATACCACCATTATTGATCTAGGTCTAGAAATGCAGTAAGGCAAGAAAAAATAAATTGAGGAAATGAGCATAGGCAGAGGAAAAAAATATTGCTCTTTGCTGATAATAAGAGAGCTTATAGAGAACCCTAAAGAGTCAACTAAAAACCTGAAATAACTTCAGTGAAGCAGCAATCTATAAAATAAACCCACCAAAACCACTAGCCTTTCTGCACATTACCAACAAAATCCAGCAGGAAGAGGTAGAAAAACAACTGCCTTTCAAAATAATGAAAGAAAGTATAAAATATCTAGAAATATAACTACTAAGACAAACAGAAGTCACGTGAATACAATGCAAAAAAACACTCTTGACAGAAAAAAAGACAAATAATTGAAGATATTGTTTATGATTTGGTTGTGTCAATCTAATAAAAATGACATACTACATAAATTAACTTACAGATTTGGTGCCACAGTAATCAAATTACCAAAGGACTACTTTATAGAAATTTAAAAAAACAACAACAAAGTTCTTGTGGAGGAGCAAAAGGCCAAAAACTTCAAGGAGAAATAATAAAAAAAAATGGGAAGGGGATCTAGCAGTACCAGCTCTCAAACTGTATTATAAAGCAATAATCAAAATTATTTGGTACTAGTTTAAAAACAGAAAAATTGGCCCCTTGAAGAGATTAACTACACAAGATCAAGAAGCAATTGAGCATAGTTGCAAAGGAAAAGACTCACTATTTAACAGAAAATGCTAGGAAAGGGAGCAGATATGATGGAGGAGCATGAAATACAGTGTGCGAGCTCCCCATAAATATCTTCCAGACAGATTTAGAAACATGCCATACTGAATCCTCATGGGGAAATCCAAGAAAAAGTCACAATGAGTCATTTTTCCAGCCCAATTTGGCACAGGAAAACAGACAGAGAAGTCTAGGGCAGACCACAATCCTACCATACAGAGAACTCTGGCCCTGGAAAGAGGTTGTGCACCAGGGCAAGAGTGGTCGCAGTCTTACACCAGAGCACCATGAAAGGTACAGAAGCAATTGCCAACCTGCAGCTTTTTCACTTGCTTCCCCATTTCTAGATTACAGATTGGATGGACTGAGGAAGAAACCTGCACCCAGGACTGGTATTCTGTGGTATGGAACAGTTGCCTGCTTTGTACAAGAGAAATGAGCTCAAAAGTAAACAGCAGCAGCGTGGCCCAAACACTGAGCAGAGTAGGGTCTCAGTTCAAAATTCTAGCCTGATGTGAAGTCTACAGAGTTAAGAATAACCAGGGCAGGGATCCTAAACCAAAATGAAGCCTTTCTGTCACTGTGAATCTGCAGAGCTTCCCTGCTGTCAGACACTAGCTAAAGCTAGTAGTAATCTACTGCTGCTCAGACCCCAAACACCCAAAGTTTTTGAACACACAAAATTACTGTAGTTAGAATTAGAAAGGAAACCATTAATTAGGAGAAAAAATCTTTGCAGAAAATTCCTCTGACATCCAAAATATGAAGGGATTGATCCAAATATATAAAAAGAAAAGGTTCTCCACTCCTCAAAGAACAAGAACTGGCAGTTTCCAAAAGAAGGTAATCCATCAACAGCCCCATGAAAAGATGACCCAAATCACTAATAAAAGAAATGCACATTAAAATAACTCCAAGGCTCCACTTCATGCCCATGAGATTAGCAAAGATGACAAAAACAGAAATGGCAGTTGTTGGAGAGACTGTGGGAGGAGAGGGACAAATGTTCTGCTAGAGCAGGAGAGCTGTGAACTGGACCAACCACTCTGGAAGGCGATGTGAAACTACGCCCCCAAAGTCACTAAAGCACACATAATTTCAGTAACACTGGCTGATCACATACTCCAAAGAGATCAAAAACAAGGAAAGGACCCATTTAAACAAAAATACTGAGAGTAGCATCTTCTTGTGGCAGCAAAGCATTAGAAACAAAGGAGAGGCCTATCAGCAGGAGAATGACTGGACAAATTATGGTATCTTCATATAACAATATTATCATATTGAGAAATGACAAAAGAGTCAGATTAAAAGAATCCTTGGAATTCTAGGAAAGCTTGTATGAACTAATAGAGGGTGAAATGAGCAGAAGCAGGAAATTTGTCTAATGTAAAAACAACTAAGACAGATTTAGGAACTCTGATCAATGCAATGATCAGTCATAACTCCAGATGCTTCCCACCTGCTGGCTGGGAGGTGACAGACGAGAGGTTCAGAATGAGACACACACATACAGCCAATGTAAAGATCTGTTTTGCTTGAATATATTTATTTGTTTTAAGAGATGACTTTTATGGAGGCAGGAGGAGGGGAAACATGGGCAGACAGTAATTATTTTAAAAACAGAAGAGTCAAATAGACATTTTTTACAATACACAGAAAAGAGCAGAAGGAAACTCAGGAGACACAGACAAGTTGGGCAGCGTTGGGAGTGACATGTTAAATTTAGTAAATACCTAAAAAAAACCCCGAGATGTATGTAATAGTTTTATGATATATAAAAATCCTTTTTTTCTTCCTCTTTGTATAAAATATTCATGTTTTCTGTTTTTCAAATGCATAATGAAAAAGTTTTTAAATCAGTCTCTTCTTGATAAGACATTCATTCAGCTAAAGTAATTATAAATATTTCAGTATACTATACTGAAAGCAATAGGAACTTAGTTTTTAAATAATTGAACAAAAATATTTGCTTAAACTGTCATTGGATAA
>CM053586.1:197834567-197862916 GCA_028646515.1 Pseudochirops corinnae
CTGGGGGAGGGGGGACACACTGGGATGGCTGTTTTGGGGCGGTGGGTGGGGGAAAGAAGGGGAGAAAATATGTAACTCAAAATCTTGTGGAAATGAATGATGTAAACTAAAATAAAATTTTAAAAAATTAAAAAAAAAAATCTCATAGAGACCAGAAAGTTTCTTGTCACAGGCTTTTAATACAAATATATAGTGTGTGACCAGGTGAGCAGTTACATATTTTTGGGAAATACTCTAGCACCACCCAGAATGCAAAAATCACAAAACAACACTGGCCAAATGCTCCCTGGGTAGTATAGAGAAGGTGCCCCTGATGAGTGGGAACCTACTTACAAGTGGCTTCACTAATAGCTTATGTTTATATAGAACTTTAAGTTATAAACCATTTCCACATACATCAACTCATCTGATTGTTATAACAATTTTGAGTCATGGCACAAACAAGATCATATTTTTGTTTATAGGGCAGATGGAAGTTTATTTTTTAGAGCTGCACAGCCAGGGAATCCATTCTCTTTTCACAGCAATGATTTCAAAGTAAGAGTGAATATAAAGACATATCTCTACAACTACCGATACAAAGGATCTACACCCAGGAAAGGAAGCAAGTTTTAGTGAGGTCATAAATGGGGAGGGAGGGGAGGGGTCTTCAAGGACACATTTGGAGCTTATCCTGAGGGACCACAGCACTGGAAATTGGCACTGAATAGGAGAGGGGTTTGGAACACATTATATAATTCAGCTACCTAGATGAGATAAAAGCACCTGTATGACTTCATTCATGGGAGTGAATAGGAGTAAGGAAGACAGTCGTGTCTGAAAGATAAGTGTCCAAACTCTTAAAAGGCAACATTTATGGGAAGGAAGAGAAAGGCCTTGGGCATCTGGAAAACAAAACAAAACAGTTCTGCTGGCTTTGCAAGTTTGCATATAACAACAGACTTCTTCAGTCAGGCCCTTCTCATTTTTAATATAAGAAAAACTTTTTGTACATTAAGACTATACATAGTTAGCATACAGGACACAAAGCAATAGAATAGATGAGAGAGCAGGTAAGGAAAATTTGAGGTATAAAAACATTCTTTTTCTTATTATACTTATAAGGGAGGTAATATAAGTACTGTTAAACCCATTTTAAATAAGGGAAAACTGAGGCTTAGAGCAGTTAAGTAACCTATCCAAGGTCACATGAACTTAAACCAAGGCTTGTCCCTCTACAACACTCACAAAATGGTTTTGTCCAGGCCCAGGACCCCACCAGGCCTGACCTGATTGGCTTGGGCTTCTATCACCTATCTCCAAAGGACTATGTTTTCCAGAGTCTGAAATCTCTTGAATGACTACCTCAGATATCTCTGCCTTGTTCTGGGGCAGGAGGCAGCTCCTTCCCTCTCCCTAGAGGAAACCTCTAATCCCTGGCCCCTAGCCCAGAATTTAATTCTCTAAAGAAGCCAGGGTTCCTCACACAAAAGAATTCCCTTGGCTTTTGTAAACAATGCATTCCTGAAAAGGGATGACAGGAAGAAAAAAGACCCCTTTCCAAACTGAAGAGAAGCTTTAAGAAAAGAACATAAGAAGGGTTCATCAGTCAATCTCCAGTTCATTTGGATGAATAGACAGCTTTTCCTTACCAAAAAAAAAGTTAAAAGAATTTTAACTGGCTTCCTTTCCCAATTCTTCTCTCAGAGATTAGAATATGAAAAGAGAGTGGGACTATTACTGCCTTCTGGAATACTTTTTCCATAGCAGAATTGCCATTACATAAAGCAAGAAAATCAGAGAGGACCAAGGGTCAGTATAGGTTAACGGTCACTTATGAAGAGGAACCCAACACAGTCAAGAATGGGGCCCAGAACAATTCAGAACACATAAACATCACTGATTATGGGTCACCATTTCTTTTTTCCACAAGCCAACAATTGCCTAGATCCATCCCTGGAAAGGACAGGAAACAACATAAAATCTAGAAGACTTTCAAAGCAAAATGACCCTTTATCACATTTCTTCAACTGCTACCCCTTCTCACCCCTATCCTCTCCCATTGTTTTTTTTTTTAAAGACATAAGATAGCAAGGAACAACGACAAAAAAAACCCACCCTAGTCCCCCAAACATCTGTTGCTCTTTTTTCACCTTGCAGAATGAAGATAAGTCAACCTTCAGCCCTGCTGCCTCTCCCTCAGAGAGGGACAAAAGCCGAGCCAACAGCCTTATGAGAGAGTATTTCTTCAACCACAAAATGGTGATGAGAGCCCTGACATTATTTCAGGATATACCATTGGAGCAAGTACCCTCTCCTTTCTGATGTTTGATGGAATTCCTTGGGGAGAAGAGGAAGGCTATTCTAATAAAATTAGGGCTGAATTACAGAGAAAGCCAAGAGGATTACCTGAGGGTACCATTCAACTGCTGATTGACTTGGGTTGTGCTGTTGGATCTTCGAAGATTATTGATAGCTCTGGAATTCCCTAGTCCTGTACTCTCCTGAAAAAAAAAAAAATCAAGCAAGCAACAAATATTTATTGAGCATCTATTAAGTACTGAAAACTACAGTAGATCCTGGAGGGATACCACTATATACCTGACTAGGAAGCTTATAATCTAATTGGGAAACACATATGACAAAAGTTGGAAACAACATATGATACATATAAATATAATTAAGTGCTAAATTATGTTGCATGAACTATAAATGCTAAAGAAATTCACAGAATGGAAAAAGTCAATGTAGGTTAGAAGAGTTTTCGTGAAAAGTGAGTTGAGTCTTAATGGACAGGCAGGATTTTTGGAAGCAAGAAAGGAAAAATATACCAGGATTGGGTGATAACGTGAGCAATAGTAAAGAAGAAAAGTATAAACATGACATGTTTGTGGAACAGGGATCCCATCTGACTAGGACAGAAGAGACATATTGGAGAAGAACAGGAAGTGAAGTTGGTTAGGTAGGGAAGGTTCAGACAATGAAAGGCCTGAATATCAGACAGAAGAGTTTAGATTTAAGGCAACAGATATACAAAAGTTTTGACCAAGGGAGTGATATGATGAACATAGTACCCATGGAAGATTATTCAAACAGCATTACACAGGATGAAGGGAAAAACTGGAGTGGCGAATAGAGGGTAGGTCAAACAAGTAAGCTATGGCAATAGTCAAGGAATGAAGGTCTGAACTAAGGTGGTGCCAGCATAACTTGAGAGGAGGGGGTGAATGTCAGAGATAATTCTTAGGAAGAATAAGTAGTACTTGGTAGCTTTTAGATAAAGGATATGAAGAAAGGACAGCAGTCAAAGGTAACTCTAAATTTTCAAGTCCAAATAACTAGTCCTATGGTGGTGTCACTGATAAAGAATCTGGCAAGGAAAGCCTTTCGGAAGATCAGGAAGGGGTACAAGGATAAATTCTGTTTCCAACACGTTGACTTTGAAAGTCTTTTACTTAGAAATGTCAAACACATTGCTATGGAACTAAGGAACTTAAGCTTGTAAGGTTTACAGGTCAGAATTTGCCATAAATATTGGGAGTCACTAGCACAGAGGTAATTGTTGGAGTGATAAAAATGAATGGAGTAAAATAACAATTTATAGTACCTTATTGATTTTTACAATGATTACTGTACCTCTCAGTTGAGAACTTTACCAAGAAAATTCAGTTATTCATTATGAATTCCATCATCTCTCCTCATATTCAACATAATCCCCCAAATCCCCTCCTTTATTCCAGTCTCTGATTAAAAGGTGATCCTTATCCTCAAAAAGAACAACCCTTCTACATGACCCTTGATCATATCTTTTTCTAGCTTCTCCAGATTGCCCCCACCATGAGCTCTGTTCTTCTTTACTCTTCAATTCCACACCCCACCCCAACCATTTACAAGGTTTTTCCCTACTATCTATAAACACAACAAAGTCCCCTCTGTCCTAAAAAACTCTCTCTATAGCCTACCACGCTCTCAAGCTATCATACTACTTCTCCTCCATTCCTCAAACAAAGTCCATGAAAAAGGTGTCTACACTTATTCTCCTTATCTCATCAGTCAACTGAAATTGTTCTCTAAAGTTACTAATGGTCTCCTAATTGCCAAATTTGATGGTCTTTTCTCTTTCTTGACCACTCTGCAGCATCTATCATCATTGACTATCCTCTCCTTTCTGGATTTTCATGACACTGTTGTTTCTTGGTTCTCCTACCCCTCAGATGACTACTTGTTCTCCTTTGCTGGGTCGCCATGCACATCGTGCTTCCCTAACCGTGAGTGTCCCGAAGACTTTGTCCTGGGCCTTCTAGTATTCTCACACTACATTTCCATTTGGTGGCCTCATCAGTTCCCATGGGTTCAATGACCATCTTCATGCAAATGATTCATCAATCTATAAATTCAGCTCTGGTTTCTCTTACATCTCCAAATGTCTTTTAGGCATTTTACGTCCTAGATATCCTATAGATCCACAAATTCCACAATCCAAAACAGCTTATATTTTCCCCCAAACCTACTCCATTTCCAAACTCCCATCTTTTTGGCCAGGGCACCACTATCCCTTCAGCTACTCATTTTCTAGATATCAGTATCACCTTCAACTCACTCTCATCCCACAAATCCAATTAGATGCCGAATCTTGCTTGTCTCTACATCTCTTGGACCTGTTGTCTTCTTTCTGTTCACTCAGCCATTCCTTCTCCCCCGTTTGGGCCCTCTGCATCTCTCGACTATTGCAATCTACTCTTAGCTAGTTTTCCTGGTTCAAGTTTCTTCACACTTCAATCCATCCTCCACACAGCTACCAAAACACCGATCTGACTGTGTCACCCCCCTACTCAAAAAACTCCAGTGGCTCCCTAATCTCCAGGATCAAATGACACAATCTGACCCCAAGATACCCTTCCAGCCTTATTACACATTGCCCTGTCCCACTGCCCAGCCAAAGGGTCTTATTGCCGTTCTTCTCTGTCTCTGTGCCTTTGCACTAGCTATCCTCCATGGCTACAATGTGCCCCCTCCTCACCTTCACCTCATGAAATCCCTGATTTCCTTAAAAAATTAACCACCTTTTGTATGTGGCCTTTCCTAGTTTTCCCAGTGACTCTTATCTTCCCCTAAAGGATATCTTGGAACTATTTTGAATATACCATTAGATGAAGAGGGCAAGGACTATCTGACTCTTGTTTTTGTATCTCTAGCATCTAGCTCATAGTTGACCCTTAATAAATTCTAGTGACTGATCACTGTCCTAAAGACTAGTAAAATGAGGCATCGCTAGTTACTCCTCAAAAATTCAGTCCCCATGTTTCTAACTACCTGCTAGATTATTTCCATCTTGATATCCTGCCAGTCCCTCAAACTTAGTGTATCTAAAACTGAAAATATAAGCATGTCCCCAAACTGCCCCTCCTTCTAACTTTTCTATTTCATTACATGCTACTAACATTCTCTCAGTCTCCCAGGCCTATAATCTTATAGTCAAATTTGAAGCTTCTGTCTTCCTAACCCCACATAGCTAATCAGGTGCCAAATCCTGTCATTTCTGGGTTTTGGGGGTTTTTTTGCTTTTTGGAGAGGGGAGGGCAGGGCAATTGGGATTAAATGACTTCCCAAGGTCACACAGCTAGTAAGTGTTAAGTGTCTGAGATCAAATTTGAACTCGGGTCCTCCTGACTCCAGGGCCGGTGCTCTGTTCACTGTGCCACCTACCCATCCCAAATCCTGTCATTTCTACCTCCAAAACTGCTCTCATATCCATCTACTGCTCTCACCATCTCCTTGTTTTAGGTTCCCGTCTCTTCTCAACCCGACCATTTGAAAGCTTCCTAACTGGCCTTTTGGCTTCCAATTTACATCCCCTCTCCAAGTCATCCTCCCCATCACCACTGGAATAATCATACAATGCACAGCAATGATCACGTCATTTCTTTGCCCAAAATCATCCAGGGGTTCCTCACTTTTGGGCCCTCCAGGCTTAGAGTATATGTCAAGGGTAACTGCTTCTCTTTGGAACAGCAACCCTGAGGGTCTTCCCATTTGAGCTTGATTTTTTTCTTTTTTTCTAACTAAAGGGGTCATCCCTTCACTCACTTCCTAAAGAGGCCTAGTCACTGAATGGGTGTTAACTCGATCTAAGTCAGTATGTGAAAAGACCTTAGCCTAAAAGGGCCAGGGTCTTCCATTGCATCCTGGGTCATCTCCAGTTGTCCTGATGAATATCTGGTCACTGGTTCCAGATGGCTCTGGAGGAGAAAATGAGGCTGGTGACCTTTGCACAGTCCTCCCTCACTCAAATCAAAGTCAACTGCAAGTCATGTCATCATTTCCCTGATGCCATGGTCCTTTTTGAAAACAAGGACAAACACAACAACAACAACAACGGTATAAATTTCCAGCCTTACAATTCAGTGTTCCCAATAACTGGGCTTGGTTCAGCTCCCATTCCTTCCCTTACCATGTTATTCTACATTCCAGTCAAAGTGGACTCTTTTTTTTTCTGCTATTATTGTTACTAAGGACAGTAAATTGAAGAAATTGAAGTGCAGGCCCTCCCCCTTCCCTTTTTTAAGAAGACTCCTTTCCTTGGAGTCAGGAAGATCAGAATTTGAATCTTGCCTCACACACTAACTGTGTGACCTAGGGCAAATCACTCAACTTCTCTTAGGCTGATTCCTTATCTGTAAATGAGGATGATAACCATACTGACTTCACAGAATAGCTGTAAGGACCAAGAGATAACATATGTAAAGCCCTTGGCAAACCTTAAAGTGCTACACAATTGCTAGCTATTATAATTGTTATTATTATCAGCATTATTGGAAACTTTTGTATGAAGTGTGGTTTACTATCTTCCTTTTGGTTTATGCGTTAAGAGTTAATAGTTTTCTTTCAAGCACTGCAGCTGTGGCTCCAGTCAAGGACATTCTCAAAATATTTATCAGTATCCAAGTTGAGCAGATTGTATATACTAAGATAACTCCCGCTTCCCAATGTCACTGACCATATATAATCTTTAGTTTAATTATGACAACCAATCTATCAAAAGTTCCCCCAGACAGCAGGTATCTACATCCTGAAGCCACTGAGGATCAGAAGCCCATCATGAGTACAGAAACTATAGGCCACCCTAGGCTCTGGCCAATGAGCACTCATAAATCTCTAAGAACAATTGAATAACAAAGGTCTCACTGATTGAGGGTGGGGGGAGGGACACATAGAGGAGAGCAATGATAAATAAGATGTGGTCCTTACCATCAAGGAGCTTACAATTACTATAATGTAGTTATTAATTTTAATAACTATAACATAAAACAGAATATAAGTACCTAAGATATACCTTTGAAGTGCTATAATAATTCAC
Source organism: Pseudochirops corinnae (assembly GCA_028646515.1). Lineage (NCBI taxonomy): Eukaryota > Metazoa > Chordata > Mammalia > Diprotodontia > Pseudocheiridae > Pseudochirops > Pseudochirops corinnae. The sequence goes on from CM053586.1 coordinate 197,841,904, forward strand.
AGGAAAAGACCTCTCTGGCTAGAGTAATGAGGGAAGACTTTATGGAAGAGGTGGTATTTAAATAGGCACAATTTGAAGAGAGAGGAGGGGGCAGTATCAGCAAAGAGATAGGAAAACTTGAGACAGTTTGGGGGAAGAGTAGTATAGATTGACTGGAAAATGCCTTAGAAGCATGAATTTTATTTAGCAGTAAAGCACAGTGATTAAAAGTCTTGGAGCAGTAAAGTAAGTAAGGTTAGAATGCCCCCCAAAATTAAAACTCCTTACAATTTACAGATCTGGGAGGATTAGCTCAGTTGTTCAGGATGCTGCTAATAATGCCAAGTTCATAGGCTCAATCCCAACATACAATAGCTAAGTTTTATACACTGTTCAATGACCACTGACTGCAAACTTAAGTTCAGTTAACAACTCAGTAAATATATACCCTAGCTGGGGGGAGGAAGGGGGGGGGAATTTGAAACAAATGAGAATAGATGATTCAGCACTGTCCATGGTCCTTATGGGAAATGAAATAAAAGACAATGCGGTAGATCTCAATAAATTTACAACATCTGTAAGCTGACTGTTTTGCATGCATTGATATGTATTAACATAGGATTAATTTATTTGCCACAAGGGAGTAAAAGTTATTATAATGTTGGGGGGGATGTCCCAAATCACCTAATCTGAAAGTTACCCTTACTCGACCAAACATCCAGATTTTAAACAACCATATCCATGTCAATATATGCCTGATTTTGAAAAATGTCTCTATCTAGCTTAATGTCTGAGGGAGTGAAGGAAATATTCTGTAAGATATTCTAAAGCTTTGGACACTCACCAGGGCATTCCTTCTAGGTTTGTTTTCAGTGATTACAGAGATAGACCGGGCAATGGGTTTTGCAGGGGATGCGCTATTAGGACGTCTGGAAACAAGCAGGGGAAGACCTGTCAAGCTCAGCTCCATTCCTTCTAAGTTGTCTTCTGGATAGCAGGCAGGATTACTAGAGGCCCAGGTACTTTTCATTGTGATCAGAGCAGACCTGAAGCAAAAAAACAGATATAAAAAATCACCAGGAAAGATCAAATCTTTTTCCTCTCTGTTCTTCTTGCTCCACTAAAGATAGTTACTAGTCTAGGAAAATGTGGCTCTGACTTCAACAGCTCAGCAACACTAATGTCTGTAAAAAAAGTAGTACAAACTTCTACAGTGGACATCCATTTCTTGTAAAGCAAAATTAAGCCATTTAGTTTCTTATTTCAATTCAATAAGTATTTACAAAGTCTTTACTATGTGTTTAGCACTGCTTAGTCCTTCAGTCCTAACACTTAGCTAGGGATAGGACACCTTGCCTTTTATGAGGCAACAATTCTGCTTCCATTTGTCTAAGTCTTAGCTTCATGTTTCACGGAGTCAGAAGTTACTGCTACCATCAGACAAAGCATATAGAGTCTTTCAGATGTTTCCCGCTGTGCAGTGAAATTTAACAAGGCTATCGGCAACACCAAGTCCAGACTAGGGTTCTCACTATAGTTTTCTCAAAGACATCTGTGATTTGCTGGGCTCTTGGATGGTAGCATAAACACAACCCTCGCTATGGAAACCACCCTACCAGCTTCTTTATACTGCAGGGAAACCAGAGATCATATTAAGGCTCAACAGGTGATGGAGGAGGAAGGAGGGAGAAGAGAAGGAGGGAAAAAAACGAACAACAAAAATGTTAAAAACTGGTTTTCAAAAAGCTCAAAATCCTTCACCTTAGTAAAAATATTCTTTTGCCCACTTGTTTCCCCCCCCCCCCCATCTGTCTTTTGGGTGTGGAGACATGTTATACACACAATAAGTCAAAGTCAAGTCAGGAAGCATGAATTAAGTGCCTGCTATGTGCCAGGCCCCGTGCTAATGGCCATAATAATAATAATAATAGCTACCATTCACGTAGACATTAGTGTTTGCAAAGCGCTTTACAAATGTTATCTTATCCTAACTAACATGTCCTAGGAAAATAACAGAGCCTGGAAATCTTTCACTATTGAGCAAAAGGGAGGAGAGCAGTGTAGGTCAAGAGAACAGAAACCAAGGCCAGGGCACACGAGGGAAATTAATCACTGGTCTGTCACCTGCCCATCACTCAGGCATACCTACTGAGACCAAAGACTAGGGTTATCTTTTCATTTTTCTTTTCTTTCTTCCATGCAACTGGTTCCACGAACCACCTTTCCCTCCACCTCTCCAGATCTTCAGTTTGCCCAACCTGTGGCTATTTCACAGCCTTTTAAGAGCTTTTAAAAGATATCTACCCCCGCCCCATGCACACCACGCCCTCGCCCTAGGCGAGGGGGGGGGGGGGGATCTCATCCTACCTTCTCCACCCCCCACCCCCACCTCCCAGCACCTCTGGACCCCGAGTAGCCTTTACCTGCTGAGCTCCGCGGCGGTGCAGGAGTCCGGGGACTGGGAGGAGAAGAAAGGACACCCTTCCCCCTCCTCGGATGTAGAGGGGTACGGGCCGAAGGAGTATAACCGACCGGACCCCCACGTCCCTCTTCTTCCCCCTCGACCCCTGGGGAGCCCGCCCGCGGTCAGGCTCCACAGCCCCAGGCCGGGCCCGGGGGGAGCCCTCGAAGGGAGGTCGAGTCCAGCCGGCGTGGGGCCCGGCCTTGCCGCTGCAGTGTCCCCTCGCGCCCGTCACGAGCAGCCGCGCCCCGCCGAGGAGCCCCCCCGAAACAATGAAGTGGGGTGGGCGAGGGGTAACGAGGGCGACAGGCTAGCGGAGGAGGTGGGAGGAAGAGGAGAGAGTAGCGCTGGCAGCCAGCAACCCGCCTGGCACCACCCACCGCGTCAGGCCCCTGAGGCCCGCCCTCCTTCTCCTTCCTCCCTTCCTGTTGGCTGAGACCGGGCCCAGCTCCGGAGATCTCAGGAATTCACTGGACGGCTCTGCCGTCCATTGGGGGACCTCGGGGGCGGGAGAGGCACGCAGAGGGGGAGGATCTGCGATTGGTTGAGGCGGAGAAGGCGTGGCCCCGGGCTGGAGAGGGCGGAGCGGGGCGTGGAGAGGGTCACTGTTGTAGGGGGGTGGGAACCAAAGCGGGAGAGGGCGGTGACCTGTGGGGCCAAGGGGTCAGGGGGAAAATTAGGGGTAAAAAAAAGGAAAAAGGAAGAAGACGGTAGGCGTGAGGCAGATATGGGGAGAGGGAGTTAAGAAAGGTTAGAGAACGAGGACTGGGAGACCTGAAGAGGTGAGGAATCTGGGAGAAGGGATGATGGAGGGAAGGTCTTAAAAGATGAGGCCGTGGGGACCCTAGAGGTCCACTTAAAGCACGGGTTTCGGGAAGACTGGGCAGGGTGGCTGTTCTGCCTTTGTTCTGGGGAAGAAAATCTTGGCGAAGCCTTCTCCATCCATGGGCCAGAGGGTGACGAGCGTTCGGCTTCTTCACGCAGCCAAACGAGGCAACTGGTTTTTAACTTTTTTTTTCTTTAACAGAAACATATCTGGGAATTTTAAGTTAGATTTTAGTTGGTGGCTAGAGGTACAGAATTAAAATACAAAGGTAGAGAACTGTTCAGAGAAGCCAATAATACCGCTAAAGGAGGGGTTATTAAACCTTTCTTGCTTCAGGAAGTCTGGTGAAGCTTGTTGACCCCTTTTCTGCGTGATTTGTAAATACATATAACAAAATACACAGGATTACAAAAGAAACCAATTATATTCAAAATGAGCAAAACTGAACCCTTTGAAATCTGCTCTCCTCAAATCTAGGGTACAAATCTATAGTCTGGTTTTCCTCTTCCTTTTTACCACTAGTTTTTACGTGAAAGGTTCCCATCATTTTCATCCCAATAACTATCCCTTGTAACAAAGAATAAAAGAGTGAAAAAGCAGTTCAGGATTACCAGCCCACACATGACAGCATATGAAATACTCCTTACCAGGGTTGGGGAACCTCTAGGTCCTCATCTGACTGAATCCAAACTTCACAGATCAAATCCCCTCAATAAAAGGTTTTATGTATAGAACGTGGACAGTCAAAAAGCCAAATCCAAGGACCTAGGCCACATGTGGCCTGGAGGCCAAAGGTTCCCCAGCCCTGCTCTATATCCATAATTCCCCAATAATGCAAAAAAGGGAGATATTTTTCCTCTTGGGAACCAAGCTTGGTTTATCTATCAAAGTATTGCTTTGTTGTTCTTCCCACATTGTAATTGTGCATATATTGTTTTCCTGGTTCTGTTTACCAAAGTAAGCATGAGTTCATCCTTTTCTATATTTCCCTCTATTGTTTCCTATGATCACTAAGTATTTTCCAGTTCTTAGCACAATGCCTGGCACACAGTAAGAGCTTAATTAAATGCTTATTGATTTGACACTTGCAGCACATATTCCATTACGTTCATGAGCCACAATTTATTTAGCTATTCAAAAATTGGTGGGCACCTTTGTTTTTTTGTTTGCTACTACAAAAAAAATGCGGCCATTAATATCTTGGTGTATATGTGCATCACAGAATCTTAATATTCTGCAAAGTATCATACATCTCTTATTTATCTTCACAACGAATCTATGAGGTAGGTACTATCTCCATTTTACCAATGAGGAAACTAAAGCTCAAGGAATTCATGACTTGCCTATTGTCACAGTTAGAGGATGAAGCTGATAAATACATTATCTTCTTGTTAGACCAGTAGAATGACTATCAGAGACAAGGACAGCACATTAAGAAAGCCGTTTCGGCTCTGTGTAAATATCCAAGAGTGTTTATTAAGAAAGTGTAAACAACCAGCACCCTTCACAAGTTCCACAGAGATGGGATGATCCCTGTACCCTTTCTCCAGGGCTCTCCCCAACCCTCAATTTTAAACAATTTATGGCAAGAGTAAGTATGGCCAAAAAGTAGAGAGACACTGAACAGAAGACCAACACATGAATAAAGAAAAAAAAAGTGTCAGAAAATAGCAAGCTAGACCACAAGACATAACCTTGACCCAGAGTCCACTCCTTCAACTGGACACTTTCTTATGAAATCTCCATTACTCAGGAATGGGGAAGGTGGTGGTATAGTTTTCAGATATTATGATTACCATGTAGCAAGGAAGATTTTCAGCAGAATGGCAAGGCATTTTAAAAAATAATTTTCAGGAGAAACAGATACACACATACACACATCCCAGGATAAAAAACAAAAGGAATTATTTGAAGTTTCTAAATCACAGAGGGCAAAACTGCCTAGAGCTCTCTTGCTCTATAGGCATTGACCCAGCAGTTGGCGAGTGGACCTGCCTGACTAGGACTCTGGTAGTATTTAGGGCCAAAAAGCAGAGGGTCAGTGTTTCTGGAAGCACCTTTGCAACCTGCTCTCGAGCACCATAGGAATCCAAATCCAAACGAGCAGGCCAAAGCTAGAGGAGAGATGGGCAAACGAGGACAGAGCAATGGATAACAATTCTCCAGATGTCAGCCACTGCCTTCCAAAAGGTAAGACCCACACAATTTCAAATGATCTAGAAATGACAGCAGCTCAGGCCAAAGCCCTGTGGCCAGTTACCTCAACCTGCAGATAGATTTCTATGTCCTCTCACTAATGGACCTTAAAGCATAGCCAAAGGCCATTTGGGACTACATACAGCTCTTCTACTCCACCTTTTTAGGGATCTTTAGCCCTCAATGTGACTTAGAATTAAGCTGTCAGTGTGAAAGATGCGAAGAAAGCATCTGCTGGATCTTACAGAATGGATTCCCCAGAGGGAAATCAGCCAAAAGATTCTCTCCCCTGGTTCTATGGGTTTATATGATCATACAAAGATGATTCTTTCCTCTCCAAAGCCTTTTAATTGTTGAGGAGAGAAGACAGGCACCTCTAGCAAGGATTGAAGGCCTCTTTTTCTGCTTAATGAGCTCTTCACAATGCTCTACATGAAACACTGTGCAACTGAATGCTTACACTGCTAGAAGAACACACTCTCAGATGGAGCCAGAAAAGGCCTGGCTGAATATTTAGAGCCACACTTAAAACTGACTAAGGGGTCTAGGCCTCCCGGGTATAAGGTCTGGTGAGAACTCACAAGCTTGTCTGTAACATGACTATAGCTCAAGAAAGTCGTTTCCTAACCACCACCACCTTACCAAATTCCCCTTTCCCCAAGTTAGGAAGGCCCAGCAATGTAGTCTAGGATCTACCCTCTCTCCTAAGGCCACAAGGTATTTAACAACAAAGTCCTTGATTGGTACAGAGGGGCCAGAGCTCCTTCTGGTGCTAGGGCACCTATGTCTCTCACACTCCTGTACTGGGCAATGATCAGGGTTTCATAAGAATCCTGATCAACCTAACTAGTGGCCCAATTCTTTTTAAGTTTCATGGAAAATTACATATATATAAAGCATATATGATTCTGAAATATGAAACCAGGTCTACTTGAGGGAAACAAACATTAATGATGGAAAGACAGGTTTTGAGAAGGGATCAAATCTGTTCATTCTTCTTATAATGTTGGAGGAAGGTTCAGCACTGATCAGAAACCTCCTGGTTTTATTTTTTCTGAATGCTCTGGAAGTAACATGTGGGGCATTCCCTATACATCTAAAATAATTTCCCCTTTCCTATTACTGATCAAAAAACCCAAGATGAACATTGGTGCTTTCTGTTTGTGACTTGGATACTGGATATTCCAGGGGCCTGCTTAGTTAGTGTAGGGTTGGCATCACTAGGAATTGATCTGGAGGTGGCGAGAATTCCCCTAGAGGAAAGATGCAGACATAGCAAACAGGGATGATGACTGAGAAACACAAGAGTGGAGATTATACTTTGGGGGACCCCAGAAGGGCCCGTGAGCACAGGTGTGATAATACAAGGTAAGAAGGAAGCCACAAGACAGTCAAAGGCAGACAGATGTGCAGAGTCCTTCTCAAGACAAGGAAGACAAAGGGCAGTGCTCCAGCCTCAAATGTTGCCCATTCATGCATTTAAGAAGGCAAAGGCAGATAGTTCTGGACTAGGAGCCTCATGGGAGGTAGCCTCTCTGGATGATATCCATGGAGCTTCAGAACTTGACGCTAGCTGGAGCAGCTCTTCTTTAGCAGCCTCAGACACAACCACACCTGTGTGAGCCACTAACTCCATGCCAGCAAACAAAGAGCAAGTGCCAGTTATGGGTGTGGAAAGGCTGCTTTCAGGTTTGATGTCTGGTTCCAATCTGCCATTTGTAGTGTTAGTGCCTGATGAGTCTTGGCTAGCTCCAGGCCCCTGCTCACTTGAAACTTCCAGTCTGGTTTCAGCCTCTTCCATGCTTCTATCAGAAGCCATGTCTCCCTGGGCAGAGATAGGAGCAATTTCCTGGTGTGATGAGGATGCTGGGGCTGTGCCCCTGGGCAGGGAAGAGGATGAACACACAGGCTGGAGGAATGACTCCCCTCCAGCAAACGGAGCAACATCTGTCAGCAGATCAGTTGGGCAGAGAGAGGGGTGAGATTCACTAGTACTGGCTTGTGACGGGAGTCTTCTGTGAGCAGGATGGTTTCGGCCCAGGGCCTCAAAGTGTCTCAAGATCTGAGAAGCAGGGGAGAGAAAGCAGAATTCAATGCTCTGTGGTTTAAAGAAATACAAATTATGGCTCCAAAGAGAGTAGAATAAGCCGGTTAATCATGCCTCACATTCATCTGCTTGTTTCTATTTGCCACAATCATTGCTACTCTGGGTGCTTTGATTAGAGGGCTGGGTTAGCAGATCTAACAAATAATAACAACAACAATAATAAATGGTTTTTCATTTATTCCTTTAAACAACAGAAGCAAGAACCGATCCCTCTAACAGATGCATGTGAAGGCATGTTGGTTTCTTTGTATGGCACGAGTAACCGAAAAGATGCTGCCTCCACAACACCCTTAGTAAAAGGAGCTATCCCAGACCCCAACCTGATAGCATTCTTATGTCTGTGGGCGGAACTAAACTGGGGCACCACCTACCTTGGTTGCCTTATTGGTCACAGGGCCAGGGCTCCCCTCACTAAGTTGCTGCAGCTTCAGTTGGATGATAAAGAAGATATGGTCCTGAGAAAGCAGATCTGAGCACATGAGGGAGAAGATGGCACACATGGCTCTCTGAAGAGAGGATATGTCAAGGTCAGTCACATACTTTTCAACCTTCTCAAAGTCTCTGCCAAACATGCCTCAATCCCATTCGGCAAAAAGTAGAGAGGGCCCCTGGGGACTCTTTCATTGTCTCCTCCTCTAGGAAGCAGAGAGCACTCCCAGCATCAGCCTCCTTGGCTAGTTCCCTTCCTGGCTTTTCTTCTCTCACCTATGTGTGAAGGGAGGGCCCAGGATCATCCTCCTCCTCCTCTTCCTTCTTTACATCCCCAGCCTTCCTGTCCTAATCCCATCTGGTCAATTCCTTATTTCCCAGGGCTGGCCAAATGGTAATGAATCAAGAAGGTTCCAGAAGGGGCCACTGGACAACTTGCCAACTCCTAATGTTCTCTCCAACTGCCCAGTTTCTTTGTTGGCGAGAGAATGACAGAGTTAAGGATAAACAAGAATGCTCAGCAAAGACTCTACTTTTATCATGATGAATTATAGCAATCAAAGCTATCAGCATTCTGACTGGGAAAGGAGCTGCATGAGGTCTGGGTACAGATCAAAAATACACAGGAGGGAACATCTGGGTGGCCAGCATTGACAACTAGGTAGCACAGTGGATAAGCACTGGGCCTGGACTCAGGAAGACATGAGTTCAAATCCAGCCTCAGACAGATACTAGCAGTGTGACCCTGGACAAGTCATATAACCTGTCTACCTCGATTTCCTCAACTATAAATAAAATGGGGACCATAACAGAATCTACTTCACAGGGTTATGAGGATCAAATGAGATAATAATTGTAAAGCACTCAGCACAACACCCGGCACACACAGTTAGCACTATGTAGATAGAGAGAGAGACAGAGAGAGAGAAAGAGAGAGAGAGGGAGAAAAGAAAGAGAGAGGGAGGGAGAGAAGAGAGAGAGGGAGAGGGAGCGAGAGAGAGAAAGAAGAGAGAGATCCTTATTCCCTTCCTTGTGTCTTCTCTGCCTCCCCCTCCCTATCCATGCCTCTCACCATCTGAACACATTCATTAGGTCTTCCAAGTTCCCGGTTCAAGAGTTCCAGTACTACTTCACAATTGAGCAGCCCACACCTACAGAAGAATTAAATGGCATAGTTGAAAAAAATCCAGCAAAAGAGGCTCAGGGGTTCGAGGTGGAACAGGGAGACAGACCAAGGAGGAGTCCAAGAGAAAGGCATCTTGGGCTTGGTGAAAGCTAGTACAGGGAGGCAATATGACTAAGGCTCTGATGCTGGCCTAGAAAAAGCTTTAAAGCAACCTGGGCATGAGACATTGTCAAGGAAAGGAAAGCAGTAAGGGCAAGTAAAGGAATGGAAGTGGAAAGTGACTCTTTGTCCAGAGTACTAATCACAGAAGAGTGACGGAGCTCAGCCCAGGCTCAGGCTCGAATTGGTCTTATACTTCCAAAAGGACAGGATCATCTCTCCTGTTTCCTCTCTACCTCCCTCCAAGATTCAGACAGGTCCCCAGCACAACAGAACAGAAGCCAAGGAAGCAGTGGCAATGAGTAGAGAGAAGGTATGATGAGTGACTCACTCTTTGATGAAATGCTGCACCTCGTCTCGAGTCAGAAAGACCCGAGGCCCCTGGGTCACAGTGCTCACAAGGCTCATCTCTTGTAGACAGTCACTCAATGGCACAGCCTCTACCCTGTCAAACAGCATAGCTCCATGTACATTTTTCTCCAGAAAAGGAAAAAGGTAGGTATGAAAAGGCTGAGAACTTTATAGTGGCTGGGGTCACCAGGAGGGAAAAACTCAAGAGTCCCAACTCGTCTCCTTATCATCACCAAGTGACCTTATCGGGTTACATGGCTGTTTGGACCCCATCTTAAACTTTGACCTTTATATCCTAACCCAACTGGAGATACATGGGATGTGACATTAGCAAAATAAAATCCAGGCAACAGAATACAGGAGGAGAATGAAGTCAGACACACACACAGCCAATGTGCTTAGATGTACTTCTGGGGAGTGTGGAAAGTAATGGCAATGGGTATGAAGGGGACTGTTTTCCCTTTCCTCTTCCTATTATCCTTCTTTAGTGCACAAATTTGGGAGAGGCGGAACTGGAACCAACATCCAATGTTAGGTCCCCGAAGGATTCTGATGTTTACTAGTAAAGGGAAAACGGGTTGGAAAGAAAAGGTGTAGACTGAGTTCTTTTTCAGTTTAATGTTGGGAGACATTCTTTTTATTGTTGTTGTCATTCTTTTCTTCCTAAAGACACACACACACACACACACACACACACACACACACACACACACACACACACACACACACACACACCCCTTCCTGCTTTCATAACAAACGAGTATAGTCAAACAAAATAAATCAACATATTGCCCGTGTCTGAAATGTGGCCTTCATTCCACTCCTACAGCCTCCCACCCCTTTGCTGAGAAAAGGGAGATGTGCCTCTGCAGGTGGATTTCCAGAGAAACAATAAAGATGGCAGTAGCTTAGACCACTGAGCCCTCCCTAGGACAGGAGAAAGCCAACGAAAACTGTGCTGGGATCCCTTCTGCTGCAGTGGCTCGGCCTTCCCAGGCCCTTGTGGATGGCTCACCTTTCTGTTATGTCACCCATCTCCCGGCTGGCTCCCGAGTGGCTGTCGCTGTCAGATTTACTGCCAGAGTTGGAGGCTCTGCTGAAGTCCCCATTCTCCTGAGATGAGTTCTGGGAGCCGGGGTCACTGTCCATCTCCTCCCAGCCGCCCCCCGCCTGCCCAGGCTGGTGCCTCACTGCAGAAATGGGGATGTCAGATAAGCCCCACAAAGAGCCTCAGTCCTTCCCAAGTCACCCGCTCCTCAGCTCTATGGGGACTCCATCCAGCGGAGACTCCACGGGAGTAGCCATAAAGGGCAGAGCCCCTGAGGAGAAGGGTCTGTGTTGATCTGCTGGATTCAAGTCAATTCAACACAACAAAGATTGATTAAAGCATCTGCTGTGTACAAGGCACTGCACTAGGCACAGAGTATGGCAGCCCACTCTGCTCCAAGGCCGAAAGATGCTGTGTTTCTACTTTGCTAAAGCAGACCACAGAGGAAGTGTGGCTCCAAAGGAGACAGGACAGAAGGGGACTCCAAGGCTAGGCAGTGAAGTCTAGGTACTCACTGATACTCTATGAAACCCTGACACATTACTGACCTTCCCATGGCAGTCTTCTCATCTCTACGAATGGGGCTAATGATAGTAACCTTTACAGAAAACAGCTAAAGGAAAAGACTGGGAAGACTTCCGCAAATATATTCTGTAAAGGTCTAAGTGATGAAGACAGCTGAGATGCACAAAGTGAGGCGGAACAGAGGAGAAATCTTCTAAGAACCTTTGAGATATGAGATTCCCCAGAGCTCCTCACTCACCAAGGACTTCTTAAACTCAGCGACCCACAGTTTACAAAGAACTGCACTAACATACGAGATCAGCCATAGCCAGGCCCGTATAAAGAAGAACTCAGGGCAAAGATTCTACTTCCTTACCTTCTACCTCTTCTTTATTCTTCCCTGAACTGGGAAGCTATTTCTTTACTCCCCACCCTCACCCCATAGAGTTTTCTATTCTTTAGCTAGGAAAGGCAGTGTTTCATCTCTGATCCAGTGGTCTTCTGGTCCCAAGAGGGCAGAAAAGTCTACCTGATCACAACCAGGAGCTGAAATTAGACTTTTCCTTGGGGTTGCTGTTCTCCCTAAGCTTGCTCACTGATGGGTGGCAAGAAAATCAAACAGGAAGGAGGACAAGCTTCTTGTGGGGTCATACCTCGGACACTCTGGGTGGGCGCAGGTGGTAGTTTCCCAGGAGCAAGGTGACCTTGGCCAGCAGAGGGTGCTACTACAGGCTGGTAGGTATCCTCTCTCAGCACCTGGCTCTGGATAGCAGGACTCTCATGCCCAGGGAGCACAGCATTAGCCACCACCTCAGCAGCCTTCTGGATGGTGGTGAGAAGGGCTTCACCAGCAAAGCCTGTGCCAGAGGAGAGAAGAGATTATTACAGCCTGCTCCAAATCTCCAAGTTACACTTTTGACTTGAGAGAGGGGAAAGAATGTCTGCCTCTAGGACCTTGTATGGTCTGCTCTCTGCTTCTAGAGATCAGAGAATGAAGACAGACATCACCAGGCCTCAGCAGAATGAGATCCAAATTCAGAAGGGAGCAAAAGCCACATGTGGCAACCAGACAACTCCAACAGTATACCCTTTCCAGTATAATCTGACTACCTCCTAATTCCACAACCTGGCACACCTGTGCTTCAGCTACATCTGATCAAAAGGACAGCATTTGGGCATTCCCATACGTATAGTAGGGCTGTATTCTTGTGCTCCCTTCAACACTTAATCCCTATCTCAGGACTCAGGAATAGCAACTAAGTGCCCCAAACACACACACACACACACACACACACACACACACACACACACACGCACACGGTAAGGAATTCCGAAAAGGAGGTCAAGCAGAAAAAAGCCCCAAATCAAAGGTGTCACTTGGGCATGCTAAGTTTCTCCTTCCTCATCTATAAGGATAAAGCAAGATGATAGATATGAAAATTCCTTGAAGAGTTAAAGATGCTATACAAATTTAAGGTACTGATATTATTAGTAAAGCATAGAAGGGAAAGAAAAAAAGAACTTTGTTGTCACTGTTGGATTTACTGCCAGAGTTGCAGGCTCTGCTGAGTCCCCCAAAGAGGATATAGAGAAAGAAGTGAAAATATCTTCTCTGATTAGAATTCCCTGGGTGATCAATCTCCTGCAAGTCACAGAACCTCTTGGTTTGTTGTCTGAGGGGCTAGAGCAGATGATCCCTAATGACCATTCCAGGGAACATTAGTAACTGAGATTTATATAGAACTTTAATGTTTACTATAAACTGCTTTACATATAATATCTCATTTAACCCCACTGAATCCTACTATTACTATCCCCAACTTTGACAAGAAAACAGATGCTTAGTGTTTATATGGCTTGCCTGTGGTCACCCAGATATTAAGTTTCTGAGGCAGGATTTGAATCCAGGCCTTCCTGACTCTAGTCCAATACTCTATCCACTCTACCATAGCTATCCCTCAACATTCTATGATCCTACAAAAAATAAAATGGCAAAAGAAATGAGAAACTGGTGAGGGGAAGCAGAACAGACAACCATTTTGAATGTCTCTGATATTATTTACTGGCAGTCAAACCTCAGGTTTCCTCCACTCTGGCCATCCTAGGGCCCAGCTCTCAACTTTCTCCATCTCAGCCAAGGCGACAGTGCCCATATCCTGCGCATGGCTTTAAAACCTGGTACCAGTGTTGCTAAGTCCTCATCCTCAAAGTCCTCAGCCATCAGCCCCATAAACCCCACTTCAGGAAAACCAAGATGTCCCAACATTTTTTTTTAACCCAACTCTGATATACCACTTGAAGTTTTGCAAACAAAGTCTTCTCAACCATATTTCCTTTGATCAGCTTTCCAAAAGACCTTCTGGTGGCCCCACCTATGCCATGCTCAGATGAACAGCCCAGTAAGAGAAGGCCTGGAACTGGACTGGAAACGGAGTCCCTCGATAAATACTCACCAGAGCTCCCCCTGTCCTCGGTGTAGCCAAAGCCTTGGAAGGTGCTATAGGAACTGGACTGGGATCCCATACCTAGGAAGAAAGAAAAGTAGCTTGAGCTGGAAGTGAAAATGGTCTCCGTAAGAAGCAATTCCACATTCATCGGGCAGAAAAAGTCCAGGAGAAAGGGAACAAAGAGAAGATGAGTTTTTCTCCATTTTGACCCAGCAAGTATTGACTTAAAAGGGTCCAGGGATAAAAGGGACTGGAAACTGACTTAAAAAGAAGGAAGTATCTACTTTACCTGTTGAAAGAAGAGACCTAGGAGACTGGGTGGAAGGCAATGGCAACAAAGTATCAGAAAACAAAGCACTTGCCAAGTCCTAGAAGAGGAAAGGAAAGTATGTTAGCTCCTGCCCTCTGCCCTCAGCCTTCCTGAGAGGGCTCTGCTCTGTGCTCCAACTTGCCCGGCCCCAGCAAGAGGCTAAAGGGAATGGGGGGCTGGGTAGTGTAGTGAATAGAGCACCGCCCTGGAGTCAGGAGGACCTGAATTCAAATCCAGCCTCAGGACATAACACTTACTAGCCGTGTGACCTTGGGCAAGTCACTTAATTCTAACTGCCCTGCCTTCCACCCTCCAAAAAGTCAAAAAAAAAAAAAAGATGCTAAAGAGGCCCCAACTAAACAAACAATAAGGAAGAAAATTCTCTCCAAGTCCCAGGATGGTCCATAGCAACAAGCGGAACCTCCAGCATGGTCTCATGCTTTGGGTAAGTAAGGAAAGGAAAATAGGAGACCAATTCCCAGGCACCAGCCCTGCACCCCAAACTCAGAGTGCCCAACAGGCAAGGTTTCCACCCATTAGAGCTGAATCCAGAGGGAGGCCTCCCTGTTCAATGTTGCTCAGACTGAACCATAGAGCTAAGACTCACCTGGGCAGCCACTCGCACCTTCTGATACAAGCTATTTCCATGAAGAGGATCTGGCAGACCACCAAATACTACAAAATAAAGAGGGCAGGAAGTGGAAAAAACACCTGAGGCTCTGAACTCAGATACTATTTATTTCCAAGTGCACAGAATGAGTTCTTCATTCCAGGCTTCTTAGAAATGGCTCTGCAGACACGAATGCCAGATTACTCCAAAAAGCCCTGCTTCCTACATCCCTCAGCTGCTTCCCAGGCACTGCCCCTTGGTCACTCTGTTCCCTTCTCTAGGCGTCTATCCCTCAAGTACTCAGGTGTCTCTCTGAGTTAACTTCCAGGAAGATTTTCCTCAAAGCCTCCAATACACTGCCTTGAAATGCTACCTTCCTACTAAGATCATGGAGATCAAAGGGGAATGAGCTGCTGCTGACGAAAGACAGAGGTAAGAGAGATGAAAGCCCAGTCCTCAGGTGTGGAGAGGCTGCAAGATTTTGTATTCAATTATTCAAAGAATTCTTGGACTTTTTTTTCCTGGGGATTTTTAGGAAACAGAGAGCTAACTATCTATGCCTGGTTGGAAAGAGGTCCTGATCAGCGGTCCAGATGAGGTGACTTTTTGCAAGGCCTAATCATTCTACTCCTTCATTCACAGTGCAGCTGGCTAGAGGGGTCGGCAGCCATGATGCCCATCCCGGGGACTTTTTACTGATTAAGATCCTTTAAAATTGCTCCAGGGAGATGCTTTCCTTTCCTCCTGTCAATGTTTTTCATTCCTCTCTTCTCATGAGGACAAGCAAAAGTTTAACTAGCTCTGAGTATACACAACTAATGTGAAAAAGACGGATGGAACCAAGATCAGGAGCCAAGAACTGAAGGCCCAATTCCAGAACCACCTGTTTCTTTGCTCAAAACAAATATAAGTTCTCCCTTCCCACAGCTCCTGAGTGGGCTTCCCCTTAATCAGTAAATGTCGCTGACCAGCCATTCAAAGGCCAGGAGAATCATTCAATTTCCCCTTTCAACTGGCTCTGGGGAATAGTCCCCAGAGAAGTAGATAGGGCCCAAGCTAGGCTGAGGACCTGGATCCAAGTCCCATGATAGAGTTCAGATCTTCTCTATGCTGAAAACAAACTTATAGTCTTCCCTACCACTCTAGGATCTAGATTTCTTGAAATTACAATGTTATTTCCTAATTAATGTTAGGAAAGGGCCAAATTTCAAACTAAAACTGATAGGAAAAGGAAACTGAATATTCTAACTGAACCTTCCCCTCTTTTCTCTACAATCCCCCAATAGGGATTAGTTCTAAAATCCCCAGATACCTGCCGCTTCCTGGATGAAGGAAGAATTGCGTTTGAGTGCAAGCAGAAATGATGAAGAACCATGGCTACACATGTAGAGCAAGATTTTCAGTGCCTGGGAAGAGAGAAGACACCAGGTGAAAGACCACACTGGGCTACAACGCAGACATGACAACACGTACCTAGGGCCCAGGAACGCCCCCTGTGCCACCCTATCATCCACACACATCCTGGTACAGTATCCACACCACTGTCCTCTTCCTTCTCCTGAGGCCATTCTGGAAACTGGGTTCTGGCTTGTCTGACTCAGCCAGGGCCCTGGGAACCAGCCTAGGGTCCCAAACCTTCCTCTCTCCTGCTTACCTTGAGTTTAACATGGCAGGAGTTGCTCTGTAAGCGGTTCAGGAGGTACTCCAACAGACACTGGCTGCTTCCCACTGACTCATGGGAAATTTCTGGGAAGCAATCATGTTAGGGAAAGGACAGACTCTAGATTGTATTTAAGGAAAGGGAAAAATTGAGCTTTCTCACTAAGACCTCCTACTTTTTTCCATGATCATTTCTTTTGAAGAAAAACTATAATAATTTAGATTTAGCTAAAAAAATCAGAAAACAGCCTTCTTCTGTCTTCCCAGTCCCATTACCCAAGCACCTCAACATGCCTCTTAAATAATCCAATAATCCCTGATAGATAATCCCATCAAAGCCATAGCTCTTTCATGGTCTGTCCCAAAACCCGCTGTTCTTGTGTTCTTGGGGAAAGGATACTAGCAATCTCTTCAAACAGGTAGCCAGGGCATGGGACATCATCGTCAGACGTTCCTTTCATCAGAATTGGGAGCTAGATGAGAACAAGAGAACCCCCCCCCCCCCCTCCGCTGGTAATCTTTTCATACAGGGACATCCCTATATCTATCTATGTCTGTTCTTCAGGTAAAGTTCCTTTCATGCATGGTCTTGTCAACCAAGAAAACGTGACCTAGATATTAGCTCTAACAGATTGGTATTGTTCATTGGGCATTTAGCCCCAAATTTATGTTTATTTCTTTTTCAATATGCCAGTGAAACAGGTTTGTTGGGGATGCCACCGATGGCTCATAAGGATGGGAGTGTTGAGTGGTAAATATGGAAAAGCTGTTTCAGCATGCAGCTTTCCAAGTAAACAGGAGGATTCCTGTGCTTAGAACAAGGTGGCCCATAGGTCATAGCTTCCCTGGCAATTAAAGAGACAGCTGTAAGGTACTATCATATATCTATTGATCTAGCAAAAATAAATTAGAATAATAAAGTCTGATACTGACTATGTTGTAGAGAAATTGGTATACTTGTTTCTTATTTACTTACATACACGTTTATATACATTTCCAGCAGTACCCAATATACATGGTTTCAGTTTTTCTGGAGAAAATGTGGGGATATGTCACGAAAGATACAAACAGGTCCTTTGACCTGCATTCTATTTTGTAGAACAGATCCCAAAGAAATCACCCAAAGGGGGAGAAAAATCTGTTCAAAAATGTTCAGTGGTACTATTTACAATAGTAGAAACAACCCAAACTGTCCAAGGATAGTGTAATAGCAGAACACATAATTGGCACTTGAATGGCCTGTAACGCTATCTTGATTTCAAAATGACAAGGATATGAAATATGTCAAATCATGGAAATGTTCATATGAAATGTTAACTGAAAAAAGAAACACTAGGTAGGATGGTACGATTATGTAAAGGCAAGTATGTGTATTATCAAAGATTTACAGAAAATTTGGAATGAGCTAAATAATCTCGGGCTGAGTCATTATCAGGCTCCCCACCCCCCAACATAAAGTAAGGGATACCTCAGAAAGACAACAAGGAAGACAGAAACTTGTTGGCTTACTCTGACCCTCACTCTAGATTATATTAAGACAGACCCCAGCATGCATCTGCAAAATCATCCAGATGGGAAAAGCCCACGCTTAGGCTTACTGTGTTAGTTCTTTCAACACCCTTCTACATTCCTCACCTAGAACATAAATCAGTTCTGAAGGTTATCACCCTAGAATAGCAATGACATCACGAGGCATGTTGGTCTTGACAAGCAGTAGGGACTGAATAATGCCCACAGCCAACAGAAACGATGCAAAGGGTCAGCCACCTCACATTGACCAGAACTACAATCCTGCTGCAGAAATCAGCAATATCATTTCATTTTAGAAATTATTATGACATTCTGAATAGAAGGGTAATATGAAGCACTCAAAAAAGCTGTAAAAAAACTCAAAAGAACTTTGAAGTAATTGTGATAAAACTTGGTCGATGATCACAGAAAGCAAGAACTGGAGTTGGATCCCTGTGTGTGTGTGTGTGTGTGTGTGTGTGTCTCTTAGGGGAGGGGGTGTAAAGAAGAAAGAGGGGAGGTGAAGAGGAGCTATATTTGAAAATTACAGACCTCTGCTCCTATTTCATAATGTTATGTTTTGTCATCCCTTCCTTATCAATTGTCATACAATTTAGGAATGAGAGAGGAGTGGTAAGAGTGGACAGCACCATCAAGGGAAATAAGAGACTGATAGAAACTGAGGAGAGCATGAGGATAAGTGACCTCTCTGGGAAGGTTCCATTTAGGTTACTTCCTTATCTCAAGCAAGAGGTTAATAGCCCAAGGTCCATGAACTTCAAAAAAATACATATCAACAATATTTTTATACATTCTGATAACTAAATTTCAATATAATCAGTACAGCAGTAAACCTTAATAGAGAAGAGGTCAAAGCTTGCTTAGGCAGCCTGGTAACCTGGCTTCCTTCTAATCCTAGTTAAAATCTAACATTCTTCAAGAAGCTTTTCCAAGTCCCCTTAATGAATGTACCTTTTCTCTGAGATTTTGACCAATTTATTCTGTATATAACTTTTCTTAAATATAGTTGTTCCTGTGCTGTCTCTTCCTCATTCGATTTTAAGATTCTTGAGGGCAGGGACTGCTCTTGCCTTTCTTTGTATCAGAAGTGCATAGCAAAGTATCTGGCACATAGCAGGCCAGTAATAAATGTTTGGTGACTTAGTTAAAGCCTATGTGCCTCTTTCTCATAGTAGTTTTAAATGCCTAACCTTTTCTGTGTGTGTTTGGTAAAGCCCATGGACCCCCTTGTAAGAATGATGCCTTTAATTACATAAAATGGGACTATAAAGGAAACTGATTATGTTGAAATAGTTACCAGAATATTTCAGAAAGCAAAAAAAGGTCACGGATCCCAGGCTACTTAAGAACCCTTGGCTTGAGTCTTGGTTGAAGTGAGGACACACGAAAGAGGAGGAAGTAAATGCTCAGAAGAGGGTTCTAAGCCTGGATAAGGAGGAAAAAAGACGACAGGGATCCGTAGGACAGGGAGCCTGTGAGAAGGCACTGACTAGGACAGAGAGAACCACACTTCCAGGAGAGCTGTGGGCATGGGCGAGGAGTGCAGACCCGGATCAGGAGGAGGAGAGGACTCCGATATTAGAGTTTTGCTTGGGTGACTGGGTAGGGGTGGGAGAGAAAGAATAAGAGGACGTAAAGTATCACAGGACTACAGAGCTGGCGCTAGAGGGCATTCTGAGGACCTTCAAGCCCAACCCTCCCATTTTACAGGAGAGGAAAACTGAGGCCCACTTTTTCTCGGCACATGCAGCCGGAGTGGAGGTGGGAAGGGGAGGAGACCTCAACGCTCTCGAGAGGAGGCCTGAGCCTGCAGACGCGGCTAGGGAAGGCAGGAGAGGCGGGAGACGGAGGCCATGGGTGGGAGGCCCGGGGCCCTGCCCGGAATTCTCCCCGAAAACGGGAGGTCAGGCGAGCTCTGCCCGGGTAAACGGCTCGGATCGGAGGCGAGGGCAGAGCGGAGGCCGCAGCCCAGCGCTCCTGGGTATCGGGCGGACTCAGAGGCCTGGCCAACGGGTCTCGGGTCCAGCCTGGTACTCACTCGGTGTAAGAAGCTCAGCCGGTCCCGGAGCTGTGGAGCGGCCATGATCCCCGGACGCCCTCACCAGCCGGCTCCCAGTTTCGCCAATCATCGTGCCGGAGAGGGCACTGCGGGCCAATCGCTCGCGGCGGGGCGGAGCCCCGAGGACGTCCTTAATAAACAAATTGATCTCAGACCAATCCGAAGTCGGAGAATGGAAACAGACGAGAGGTATGAACCAATGGCAAGACTCCGAGAGAATCGAGTGAATCCGACAGGGAAGTGGGTGATGATGATAGCGGGGAGGGAGAGGGAGAAATTATGATTAAACCGATAAGAAGGCTCACCTAAAGTTAAAGACAGGCGTTCCACCCTATCAGCAGTAAACGGAAGCCGGAAGTAGGAGGATCCAAGATAGCAGCGTCTTGGTGGGAGAGGACGAACTTCTCATGTCGGGGACCGGGGCTGTGTGGAGCCGAGTGCGAAATCGGATACAGAGCTTTCCAGAGAGGCTGGCGACCTGTGGGGTCGAGGTGAGAGGGTCCCTTCTGGGGATTCCTGGCGGGAGCGTAGAGGCCTTTTACCCGGTGACCGGGGAGGCAGCATTTTAGGGCACTTTGCATATCTCAGTCTCTCTGTCTCTTCCGTCCTTCCAGGCCGCGGCGTATGGGAAGTGTGTCCAGGCCGCCACGGCTCCTGGCCGGGACCTGAGGAGGAACCTTTGTGCCAAGGAGTTTGAGGCCCTGCGGAATTGCTTCGTGGCTGTTGTACGTGCGGCCACCGCGCCTTGTGACGGCTCCCCCTCCCCGTTCCTGTCCCCGGCTCCTGCAGATTCCGCTTCCTACCTGAGTGCAGAGCCTGGGGGAAAGGCGGTGGATACGGTGCAGCCGTAAATATTGAAAGGGGACCCGAAGCGGTCATTTATCCCAATCCCCTGCATGAAGCGCTAATCTCCGCTACAGCACCCCCTACAAGTCCTAGACTCTTGGAGATCTCTACTATAGAAAACTCACTACTTTTCCAAGGGGCTAGAACATGCCACAGCTTGGTGCTGCATGTTTCTCTTGGGGTGCAGGGAGATGTAGGAGACTGTACTTTAGAGATTCCACTCCTAGCTCCTGCAGACCCTTCTCTGGATTATCTCAACTCCCTCCATCCCTCCTCCCCACTCTCCCCCACCAGCTCCTATACCCACAACTAAATCAGCCCTCTTTGCACTCCTATGGCACTTCTTTCTTTTTTTTTTTTTTTATT
>CM053586.1:197863416-197901267 GCA_028646515.1 Pseudochirops corinnae
ACCTCTGCCCACTGGAGAGCATCATACTTTCAGGCTTTCTCTGACACCCCCCCCCCCCCTGCCCACCCCTTGTACCTTGCAAGCCTTTTCTAGCCAATTTTCCTTACCCCATTCCTTTTGCCCTGTGAATCAATAAACTTTTATAAATCTGCCAAAGGACAGCTGAGCCTGTAATTGTTTTCAGACGCTGAACCTAGAAAGGATTTCTCATTAGAAATCCCCTAAAACCTATATTTCATCAGGATCTGCACCAAAAAGGTTTAGTTCCCTATTGAGATTCCTTTCTGACTGTTGCCATGTTGAATGCAAAAGTGGAGGAGAATAGAGTATATTTGTATTAGGAATTATACTTTCTTTAGTATGCTGTTTTACTGCATTTTATGGTCTACAAGTATTGCATCGTGCTGATCATGGTAATAGTGCGCCTTATATGGCCTTTTACAAATGCCTCATTTGATCTCATTACAACTTTAAGAAGTAGGTACTATTATTGTTAGCTCTGTTTTATAGCTGTCAAGTGTCTGAAATGGGATTTTCCCCAACTTCAGGTCCAGTACTTTAAACTGCCACCTAGCTATTTGTAATCCCTAACCTGAATCATTGGACTGGCCCAAATTAGGCCTAGCCTTGACTATTTGGCATTTTCTGTGCAGGTTTAGATTGAAATTCAGGGCAAATACAGGGGATGGACAATGTGGGAAAAGCCACCTTGGGTGATTGCATAACCAAGTATGGGAGTTAGGTACCTAATGGCTGCAGCCATGTTAGGCATATTTGGAGGAGGTGGCCTCTGACCTGCAGGATTAGCCTAATGGATGTTTAAGGCCTTTGGGAGGGAAAATAAAAACATGGTCAGTATTCCCTGGCTTTTGCTAAGGAATGCAAAAAGGCTAGATTACACATAAGGAAAATTTAAAACTCATTACATGGTTATCAATTGGGATATGAGAAAAGATTTGGTTTTTAAAGATCATGCCTTCAAGGGGTGAGTGGTGTGTATAGTTAATGAATTTAAATTCTCAGGTTAAAAAAGGCTAGACTGATGAGGGTGAAGACCAACAGCAGGTAAGAGGCACTGATGAGATTAAAATTAAGAAGGAAGACTTCTTCAGAACTAACATCCTCTAGTCAGAAAGCCTTCTTACTAACTCCCAGAACATTAATCTACTTCCTCTTCTGAAGAGCTGAAGATGGCTTTCAGGACAAAGGAAACTGAAAGATTGTAAGAGAAATGGAAACTGATAATCAATGATTCATTAGAAAAATGGTTAATGTGTGATCTAATGACACTAATATGGAGATTCAGCTCCAGTTCCTTTGGCTTAGGGAGTTTACAGAGGATTTGTTAGTACAAGTCAGCTAAATCAGAAGCCCCAAAGGGGTTGCCTTTTGCCCCTTTTTTAGATAAGAGGAATTAGAAAAGAGAGTCTTCAAAGTTTTCAAAAGGAATGTTAAAAGTTGTTTTTACATGTAGCTTTGGAAAAATAAGATACTAACTAGAAACTTTAAAAAAAAATCATTACTAAAAAAATTAAAAAGGAGAGCCCTGCATACTTGGAACCCCCAAACATGAATCCCCTCTGCAGTTAGTTCTCCAATGGGGAGAACAGGGAGGAGAGAGTACTGGTCAGTCACAGAATTGGTAGCTACAGCTTCAGAAGCAGATGTTCAACTGAGTGGCAGGTTTTAGCTATGGGGTATACCCTGCTCTTCCACTCTACCCCCTCCACCTCCACCCCCATCCCTCATAGCAGTTATGTAGCAAATAGGGTTGTCTATAGAAATGGGCACTTTGGGCATGATGAAAGGAAGCACTGTATCCTTAGGTGGAGGGTTGGGTGTGGTTCTTGAAATTACATTTACAAGATAATTGCTTTAGTCTATAGCAGCGCTTCTCAACCTGTGGGTTATGTTCAATTTGTAACAATGAAAATACATCCTGCATATCAGATAGATTCATAACAGTAGTAAAGTTACAGTTATGAAGTAGCAACGAAAATAATTTTATGCTTGGGGGGTCACCACAACATGAGGAAGTATATTAAAGGATCACAGCATTAGGAAAGTTGAGAACCATTGGTCTATAGGAATGTCAGTAAAATTTTATCAAGACATCTAGGAGCATGACAGAAAGCTCCTGTCCCATTCAAACTTGGAAAAATCTAAAACCCTTGACCCATTTGTACAGTGCCATCTAAGACTATATGAAGGACTGTTGGGATAAAATTCTTTTTTCAGGTTCTTAAACTGGAGTCCATGAACTTAATTTTTTTTGATAACTATTTCAGTATAATTGGTTTCCTTTATAATCTCATGTAATTTACACATTTGGAAACATTATCCAAGTTTCACCAGATTGCTAAAGGGTCTATGACACAAAAAAGGTTAAGAAACCTCAGGCTGTTTTCCTTGAGACTGTGTTGTTACAATTGTAGGCTCAGGAAGGGTCTAAAGGTCCTATCACAGGCATTTGGAAAAGCGGAGGGTGAAAAAGAGTGCCACCAAATCTATAAAGGGCTGCTAGATACTGGCAGTCAGGTTACTATTATACCAAGGGACATATGGGTCCACAGGGATACCGTAGTTACTGTTAGGGGAAGGGAAGGCTGAGAGGAAGATGAAAGGTCAAGTAGGGATGGCTAAGAAAAAAAATCTGGGTCTCAGGGTGGCTAATGAGAGGAAGTGTGTTATGAATACAGACAGTGTGAATCCTTAGGAGTCACTACCAGTACAACGCTTATGGTAGCTTCCAGGTCTATCACTGTGACTTGTAATTGTCAACATTTTAATAGTTTAAGCAAAACAACAGTATCAATGGAAGGGCAACAGGAGTTGCCTGAACCATTAAGAATGGGGGGGCAGGGGCAGGAAGGGGGTCCTTTCTTGTAATGGAAATGAAGGAGGCTAAAATTATCCCAACTCCCCTTAAAATAAAAGAAGGTGGATGTTATTTGGGGGTTACAGTATATTACTGGAAATTGAGCCAAATTGTTGCACCGATTGCTGTGACTATTCCTGACTTTGGCAATGTGGTGGTCCAGATAGTCTAGGCCCCTGGTGAATGATGTGGGTTCACTGAGTTTACCAATGTCTTAAAAAAAAATATATCATGATTGAGACTAATCAAGAGCAGTTTCTTTTTAAGTGGAAATGATTTCAATATATCTTCTTAGTTCTTCCTGATGGCTATTTGACCTAAAAGACAAGCAACGAGGTGGCACAGTGGACAGAATGCCAGGTCTGGAGTCAGAAAGACCCAAGTTCAAATCTGGCCTCAAATACATACTGGCTTCATGACTCTGGGCAAGTTACTTAGCCCTGTTTACCTCAGTTTCCTCATCTGTAAAATAAGCTGGAGAAGGAAATGGGAAACCACTCCAGTATCTTTGCCCAGAAAACCCCAAATGGAGTTATGAAGTGGAACACAACTAAAACAATTGCACAGACCTAAAAGAAGCCCCATTTCCTGAAGGCATTTATGTCCACCAAGGAATGCCACATCCATGATTCATTCACACAAAAATAGATTAACCCTCAGAAAATTCAGTCATTAAATTTTGGGGGAAATGCTAACAGTGATGAAGGTATTATCAACGTTGTGGTCTTGATGTTCCTGGCTTCTCCTTTATTGTTACTGTTTTACATTGGAAGACTGTGCATAAATTGCCTGTTACCAACACCACTGCACAGATTCAGCTTTTTAAAGGACATTTTGTATTGTTTTGTATTTTTATTCCCTGTACTTGTAATATTCCTCCAGTACCAATTATGCTAGGCTTCTCTCAAGGTTAGTTACGTTAATGCCTTTTTAGCAGTGAGAGACCCCCTGGAACAGGGATCTGAACCATTTTTGTAAGGCCAGCAACATGAGAATGATCTCAGCAGTTTAAAATAAGGTTTTATTGTATAACCCTTGGCCCTGAGTTTGCCAACCTCTGCCCTGAAGCAACTGGAGGACCTTGTCACCAGGGGGTGGGATGTGGTAGAAAGTCTTTATTTTACTTGGGCTGGGTTAGCTTTCCCTTAGAGGCTGTCCTTGGGACTTGGTTGGTATGGAGTGAGTGGGGCATGAAAAAAGTCCAGCCTTGGGAGTCATAAGTCGATTGATTTATCAGAATTTCCCCTTCTCTGTGGGGATACCTTTCTAACCCAGTGTTGCTACTGCTGTGATTGAATGCAGAAGCTGAAAGGAATAGAATTTTACTTCAATTAGCTAACAGGCATTGTGTCCTTTCCAGTCTTCTAAAGTTTTGATTGCATATTGTGGTTCAAAAGTATTTCACTGCATTTGCCTAGAGCATAAGCTGCTTATTTGCTAAATAAAGGATGAAAGAATGGTATAGTGGAAAAGAGACTCCAGAATTCTAATTCTACCCTGGACATTATTTGTGTCACCTTGTGTAAGTCATAGATCAACCATGGGCCTCACTTACCTCATCTCTAAAATGAAGGGACTGGACAAATGGCCTCTGAGGTCCCTTTCTCATTCTAGATCAACTGAATTGAACATTGTAAAATAGTCTCAAAAAACCTAATTGATGAACATAAAGCCATAATGCCCAGTTAAACACGGGAAAGCTCAATTACTTACCTAGGGAATCTAAGAAATTGTCATTGAAACTGACTCCTTCTGTTTTAAAACAAAAGTGGGGTCAATGGCCTTTGATCTAAAGTGTTCATCCTGAAAGTGAGCTTATAATCCCAGAGTTCTGCTCCCTTCCCCACTATCCTATTTTGACTTAGGAATCCTACTTCAGAACTATTCCAGGAACAAAAGAAGTGTTTAAACACCCAAATTTCTGATCCTGGGCACGGAAAACAGCTAAAAGAAAGGGCCATAGCTCCAGTATGTTTCTGAGTAGGAGCCTATCCCTTTTCAAAGTCTACTGTAACAGATTTCTATCACATTACCTAGTGTCCCATTTCACAGTAACCACAGAAATTCAGAGCTAAAAAATCCCCAAATGAATTTCTGGGATTGGGTACTTGGCAGTAGCCCATGCTTCTTACTACTGATGAGGGAGTGATGTTAGAGCAGTTTCTACGTGCTGCGCAATGACCATAAATGCTGATTTTGGCTTGGGAAGGGAAAGGTACAGGCACAATAAAGCTACTAAGTTTACATCTTCCAATTCTGATAATAAGCACTTTCCCTTCTACAAGCACTTTGATGTTGGCAGTCCTCATATAGTTTTCCTGTTTTAGCTTTGGATTTTAACATGACTAAACTGTAATTTTATAAAAGGTCTTCTTTTTCCTGCCCCCTTAACTGGATCTCAGCCACCTGCTGGCAGACCTGGTAAAATCCAGGAAGAACTGCGTTTCCTTATCTGTAAAACAGAGACAACAACATCTACTTTCCAGGTTGTGAGGAAAAAATAGATCATTTGTAATGCATTTTGTAAACCTTAAAGCACTATATAAATTCTAACTATTATTTCTCTACATTCAGTGCCTGAGAAATTCACTTACAAGATACAACTAACACCTCAATATCTCCCAACTCCCCAAACCAATCATCTTAGTAGTAAAATCCTGTCTGGATTTTAATTTCAAAACTGAATTTCTTCTCTCCTTCTTCCCCAATGTTCCCAAACTGTTCCTCCTTACCAACCTGCATTTCTGCCATTCTCATTCTTCCTGGTCAATGAGGTTCAATATTTTGGAGCCAGTTGAGTTCTCAGACTCCTTCATCACCATTATCCATTGGGTTATCATGCCTTATTATTCCTTTGAAATCTCCCATCTGTTCTTTCCCCTCTATCAATCAAGTATTAAGCCCCTTGTATATATTCAGGACTGTTCCAAGCACTGGGAATACATTAGTCTTGTCTAAGGATCTATCTAGTCAGGGAGATAAAACCAGCAGAGAAAATAACAATATATAATCAAGTGCTAAAATCTACAGTACAGGATGTTAGAAATGAAAGGGATCGGTTATGGCTAACAAGAAAAGGGAGGGCATTCTAGGTAGGGGCAAGAGCCTAAATGCACACAAGGAGGTAGGAATCACCATGGCATGTTGACAGCTTACAAGTCTGGCTTCAGTGAAGGGTGTGTGTTTGGAAATAGTAGAATCATAGGATTTAGAGGGAATGAGAAGGTAATTTATAAGCTAGTACAAAGCCTGCATTTTACATATGATGAAAATGAAGTCTAGGGAGATGAAGCTTGCTCTCCTGCTCTCACTCTCTCTCCACATACATATACATACACATATATATACATGTTATACATATATGTATTCACACACATATAAAATAAGAACGAAACATTTACATAGCACTTACTCTGCGCCGGGCATGGTGCTAACTACTTTACAATCATTATCTCATTTTATCCTCACAACAGCCCAGGGAGACAAGTGCTATTATTATTCCCATTTTATAGATGAGGAAACTGAAGCAAACAAGTTGAGTGACTTGCCCAGGGTCACACAGCTAATACACATCGAAGATTGGATTTGAACTCAGATCTTCCTAACTTCAAGCCTGGCCCTCTATCCAAAGGCCTCTCTCAAGAGGATCAAAATGGAACTAATTTTTCCTCCTCCCTCAACTCTCTCTCCTTCATTTCTGCTGAGAGGACCACCTTCCTTCCTGTCACCTAGGTTCATAACTTTGCAATCATATTTTACTCCCCCCCTTACTAATTAATTGCTTTCTCCACAACATGTCTTGCATCTGCCCCCCACTTTCTTCTCGAAGTCACTACCTTAGTTTCAGGCCTTCATCATCTGTCATTTGGATGATGAAAAGAGCCTAGTTAATTCTCTTGCTTCAATTCCTTCCTTTTCAATCTATCCCCTGTCAAAGTGATGGTCCAGCACACATTTGACCATGTCACTACTTCTCATTACGGTGCCTCCCATATGAGGCTTTCCTGATCACCCACTGCCTAGTGTCTCCTTATCTCAACCTTGGTTTGCTTTTGTATAAGCTTATATATGCATACGTTGTCTTGTCCCATAGACTGTAAGCTCCTCAAAAGCAGGGACAATTTCGTCTTTGTATTCAATGCCTTCCAGACTCAAAAAATTTTTACTGAATTGAGAGTTGCTTTCTAGTCACCAATTCCTCCATGAATAAAAATGCCCTGAGAAAGGATGGCCACTGCCTAACTGGTTGGGACCCCTGTTCTGTCCCACTGAGTTAACCTGGGAAATAAGTGGGAACCACCAGAGTACCTAATCCTGGGGACTGAAGAAAAGAGTTAAATTATTCAAGAAAGTTTTGGAATGAAAAATCTTATTATAAACGATGCAATGATCAGAGTCACAATTTTAAAAGAACATCTTAAGGGAATTGTACAATGTAGGACTGCTTTGGTGTGTTTATTAAAACACATACACACATACGACCAAAAGCTCTGTTGGAAACTGTGTATGAAAAGTGTAGTTCAACAACCATAACTAAGTTCAAAATAAAAATTCATTTCCTAATCCTCAGCTCTTTTTTGAAGATCTGGGCTTTTCCCTTAAGCCTTCGAGTTTAAGCAGTTATAATAAAAGTGAAAACTAATAAGGTGGGGAACAATGGGTGCAAAACACTGCTTATGTCAAGCTTTGTTGATGTGGTTAGTTTTGCTGAACTGTTTACTGTCTCTTCTTTTTTATTCTTGCTTAAAAAGGGACAGGAATACGATGGAAAATTAAAGTGATGTTAAAACAAAATGTCAATAAAAAGTTAAATTTTAAATGAAAAAAAAATCTTTTAAAAAACTGTTGCAAAAGTTGACGGGGTACCTGGGGATGGGGATGAAAGAAGATCCCTGCTCTTGTCTCTTCTTTGTAAGGTCAAGGCTTTGTTTTCTAAGCACCCTTAGCTACATTAAGTTTTCTGAGGAATGTTTTAAGTGTCTTTGGTCCTTTTATCATAAACATCACAACAACCAAAATGCACAAAACAGAACAGACCCTTTATGACATGGTTTTTCAATGTTCCCCATAACAAATTTGAACATAAACTGATGTGCCCCCAAAAGCTTTAAGAGATCCTTATCTAATGCACAATAGAGAACCATACAGGGTATTGGTAGTATGAAACAATGCCCCTTCTCCCACTGCTTTTAGAGTTGAAGCAAAACGTCCTGTTTTGTGTGTCATATCCCAACAGACACTCAGGTAAATCAAATGACTAAGTTGTGCTGTTCATGAGACACAAAGAACAGGAGGCTTTCTCAAATACCACAAGCTTTTCTGCCCCTATAGAAAAACACGAAACTTTTTTCAAACTAACTCCAAGAGTAGCTGTGCTTTTTTGATAACGAAATCCACATCCAGATTCTCCTGGATTAACTTCATAAGATCAAGGCCAAGATAGCTACAATGATATAAAAAAAAAAGATGATTGGAGTTTGGGATGGAAATATACATTAGTGCAAGCAAGCAAAACAGTTTTTAGTGACTTTTCTATAGTTCCTCTTTCCTAGATAAAGTATTACCAACATCCAAAAAAAAATCATCTTCATTCCCTCCTGAAGCAAAGAAATTATCTGAGGCCATTCCTGTTTATGAAGTCATAGCATTAATGTGAGAGTGACTCTGGATCACAGTACTAGATTTGCTAGAGTTTAACTGTTTCCTTTTGGATTTAGATTATGTGCACTATGTACTTCGACTTTAAAAGTCTCAGTATACCACCATCATATCTCTGTTTGTTAACCCACTTGGAATTGCGGAACTTTTTTATTTTGAAGAAAAGTACTTCACCTTTATACTAAACTGACTTATCTAAACAGACATGAAAGGTATTTTACATTTTAAAAACTGAGCTCAGATTGATTTTGAAATATATACATACAAGGAATTCAGACATCTGATTCCATTAGTATGTGTAATTCCTGGTGTGGAAATACTCTTGGCAATTTTCCTGCAACTTATGGTCTTACAGAATTGTTGGGGGTCACTGAATGTAAGTGACTCACCTAGAGTCACAAAGCCACTATATGTCAGAGGTAACACTTCAACGCAGATTTCCTGACTCAGGCTGACCTTCTATCCACTATGCCACGTTGTCTTTCTTATAGTTATTTGCCTTTATTCATTAATTCAAATACAAACTTATTGAAGTCTCAAATATCAAGTGGTTTTCATGAGGCCACAGTGCAAGCGTCAAGTCAGGAAGGACTAGGTTCATGTCCCGCTTCCAGCATATACTTGTATGACTCTGGTCAAGTCACTTAACCTCTAAGAGTACTAGGCAATTCTGACTACAAATTGTGAAAAGGGTACAGATCTCTATAGAGAAAATTCTCACTGGGAGCTCCCTACAGCAGTGAAATCACAGGTCTGGTTAAAAAACATCTTAAGTGCAGACCTGAAGTGTTTTTAGTCACAATGTTCACAATATGAACTCAAGAGGAAGAAAATACCAAAATGATGAGATCTTATAATTACAGATTTGGTAAGTCTGCTGGATCTGAGTATATCCAATGCAATGGAGCTAATCTCAACTAAAAGCATGTAACAAGATTAAGCAATTAATAACAACATAAGCAGACATTTATATAGTACTGTAAGGTCTAAAAAGCACTTCCCATGCATTATGTTCAGGGCTTCCTTTCTCATATATGTAGAAATTGGTCTGATAAACAAAAAAGCAAAGAAAAAATCAGCAGAAACTGGGGTGATTAGTTATTAATTTAACTTAAAAGCTTTAATAGAGGAAGGGCCTCCTCAGAAATCTAAAGACTGTATAAGATCTCAAGTGGCTAATGTACAGAGCAGTTTTCCCTCATGAGTTATGAATTCAATAAAGTGCTGCAGATTTGGAAATGAAGTTTAGAGAAGAGTACTTTTACTTGCCACAAGGCAGGCAGAGTAAGGAAAAATTTAAAAAGAAATAATTCTCTGTGGTACAATGCATGAGATCCTTAAGAAATGGCAGCTTAAGACTTGGACAGAATAGCAATCTTTGTGGTCAAAGGACAAGTGAGTTCTCCTCTGAAAGCACTGAGCAAAGACTGGAGGGAGTATGTTAAAAAAAAATCAATGGAGGAAATAATTCCAATTATGGTGCCCAGAATTCACAAGTGTTCTTGCCAAATGCTCCACCTATCAAGTATAGCACAGCTAGTATAAAAGGTAGGGCAGGCACAGCAGCTTGTTTCCTGAATGTTAAAATGCCCATGGCCTATCAGCTTAACCACAGTAAACAAGTTTTAGTCATTAGCAGACAGATCACACCTCCTTCTGAGACACTGGCAACTGTTTAATCTGTCTGCTCTGAACAACCTGCAAAGCTTGGTGAAGTTGAGTCTCCAATGCACTTCTGAGATTGTCCACATTCACAGCTGGCAAGGAGTTGAAGCTGATGAGAACACCGTCCTTCTCAGCTGTCTCCTCCACAGGATGAGACGACAGATCTCGCCGTCGCCTCCGAAGATCAGAACCAACTTGTGATTTTAGTTCCCGGTTGAGTTTCCCATTATCAGACTTTTGATTAGGCAATTTTAGTCCATGCTCAGGATCTGGCTGTTCAGGATGCTGGACGGTCTCCTCCCTTGGTCTCTGCTGATCCTCCACAGCAGGACCGCCATTAGTAGCAAGGGCATCTTTTCTTGCCTCCATGTGGCTCTCGTGCTTTAGCTGGCTGTCTTGGTGATTACCTTTAAGGTCATGGTTCCTGTCCGTATCAGAAGTTCTCTGGCGTTTCTGCTGATGTAGCAATTCTTGGGGCTGAGGGATGGTCACTTTTAATTTGTTTGGAGAACCAGCTAGAAACTCTTTATCTTGGCTCTCTTTGTGGGTCTTCACTTCAGAGTCTTTAATCTCAGTTCCCTCTTCTCTGGGGATGACTGCAGTAGGAAGCGCTACTAGCCCTTTCACAGCTTTCCTTCTTCCTTGGGATCCTCTAGCTTGTTCTTGACTTATGCCAGGCAATTCTTGAACTCCAAGTTTCTTCTCTTTTGGGTTTCCTACAGGCCCCACAAGATGCTTCATATCAGCTTGTCCCAAGTTCTTATGAAGGGTATCTTCTATGTGTTCTTCATTGTTACCTGCTTTGGTGATGTCATCATCCTTCTCACTATCCTGGGGCCTGGCCTTGGGGACCTTGGGCTCTACGCCAGCGATGACGCTGGAAGAGGGAGCTCTATTCCTCACAACAGTGCGATCAGGCTCCTCACCAGGACGATGCTGCTGTTCTCTGGGATGGACTGGAGCTTCCAATCCCTGTCTAAGAATGTTCTTGACTGATTCCCCAACTTTTGAGTCTTGATTTTCTTTCTCTATATTCACAGGAATGCCACCACCTGCTTCAGGCTGCATTTCTAACAGCAGAAAAACAAAACAAGTTAACACAGTGGGTACAAATAAACACAGATCTAAGGAGAGAGGGGAAAATAATCCAACAGCAGGTAAATAAGGGTATTCAATGGAAAATAAAGGACTCCCCACAGAACTTCAGACAAATGAGGTTCGCTGTTATTAAATGTATCACTGTGACACTAGTAAAACTAAGGTACAGAAAATATAGGCTAAAAGACAATGGGGAGTGAGGGGAAATCAGTCTAGAAAGCCAAGTTCACATGCTAATCACCCAAACTGGTTTTGGTGTTTTTTTCAGCAGGAACAAGATGATCCTGATCATGTATTCTGATCAGCAATGCACCAAAATCTGTGTCCACAGCCTTACCTTGCCTTGACTTATCATCTTCTTCTTCCTGCCTCTGCTGGTGGATTTCCTTATGTTGCTCTTCAATCACAGCAAGCAGCTTCTCCTGATGGTCCAGCAGTCGCTTTTGCTGCACCTGCTGTTCTTTAATTACTTGCAAGAGGACCGCATGATCAAGCATTTCTGCCTTGCCAGCTTCTGACGTTCAAACAAAAACAAAAACAGACTGCTGGAGACACAAGAACCATTTGTAGAAAGGTTATTTGTAGAACTTTCCTTTCTTTGAGTGGTATCCCACAGGTAACAATTTTCTTATATATCTCAGTTTTGCAAATAGTTGCTAACCCATTCACTCACAGCTAATAACTTATGCCAGGTGAGACCAAAAGAAGCTGCTTTTCATTTATCTGACATACTGTGCGTAGGCGCTCAGGGGACTGGCAAGCTGATCATCAGATTAATTTACACTTCCTACAGGCCAGGGCAAAAGCCCAACTCTTAGCAGTGACCAAATCATTGTTTTTCATCTCTTACTTGCACACCAACTTGTAGTTTAAAAACAACAAAATTAAGCCCAACTGTTCCTCAATCAAAACGAATACTAAGAATGAAGAATTCTCCTAATAAACTCAGAATGACTTTAGTGACTTAACATGCAACAACCCTTCTGCTCCACCTTAAAAAAAAAAGAATAACATAAGATAAACCTTTTTTATCTATTTTTTTCTTTGATCTACTGGAGAACAAGGAATAAATTTTGAGCAAACTGGGGTCCTCTCTTCTCCAGAGACTCTGGACAGTCTTCAAGACTAAAGAAAATACTGCAATCTTTTTCCAAAAGCTCTTTAAGAATTGAACAGCGTTAGCCTTTACCCATGTTAGGTTAATTACACCACTGCCTTTGAGGCCCAGGGGTGTATTATTTGTACTTTTGGCTTAAGGACCCTATAAATATTGGTAAAGACTGGCTTCTCAGGAAAAGGCTCATTTTAGTCCACTATGATCCTAAAAATGTAGCTGTTTAAGTCAGGAGCTTTGAATAAGGACTAGTTGGAATATGTATTATCTAGGAATTCTGAAGCCTAGAGATATATGAAATGTGAGCTCCAAAACTCAGAAGGTAAAATAACAAGTGAGAGTGAGTGATCCTTCCTACACAAAATGACACTGTGATACTGGTAACAGAACCTCTTCTTTGAGTTTTGTTCTGTTTTGTCTCTAAGAGCAGGCATGGGTTTGCACTAATGCATACAACAGTTTCTCACACAGCTCCCTTCCTACTAATAGCATAAATTTCCAAGAAAACTGACCAGAGTTACAAACACAGTCTGTGCCTGGATAACAGAATAAAGTTAACTAGTATATACAAGCTCAAACCTACAACTTTGGCCTCATTAGTAATATCCTCTGACCAAATGTACGACTTTCATTTAAATAATATTCACCTTACATGAAAGATTACAGAGAATATAAAATCTTGATGCCTTGGGGCTCTAGCGCAGAACAAAACCCTTTTCAACGAATGCCCAAGTAGCTACAACTCTTTCTTTGTATATTTTAAAACAAATGTCTACTTAACATTTTCTTAGCTCTTAAGCAGTTGTCAGCTGTTATCACAGTCAACTATTATAATAGAAAGGCCTCCTGTAAGGAAGCATATACATAAGTGTATACATCTAATACTTCCCTTTATAAAGGCCAATATTCTAGGGTTCACAAACTAGACTCATCTCACGAAGAGTCAAAGGTAGACTAAGAAGCTAGAAGAAAATGGGCTATAAGTCTGGTAGCAGACAATGTATTCCATGGCTTGACTGGACTTAATACAAGGTAGAGATGACAAGCTTTCTCTAAAAAGCAGGACTCTGAAACATGCAGCTCAAGATTTCAACCCAGCAGGGCCACAGAACAAAGCTTTACTGATGGAATGAAAGACATTCCTGCATATTACTATGTACACAGAATATATTAATATAGCTTCAGGGACACAGCAGAATTTGCAATTATGGATCCCAGTCTATCTTCCCCAACTTTAATCTCGCTGAAACATGTCTTAAGCAACTTTGCTTTTATAATGTGGCCTGTTTCTAACAGGTTCCATTTACAAGCTTATAACAGTTGTGACTGTGCAAGGTGGTGGCAAGAGTACATTCACACACTAAGAAATGGTGGACATACCTATACAAACGTCTGTTAAGGGTAAGGGCACACAGTATTGGGGAGGAGGACTGTGGCTGTGATATTCAAGATGACTAGCTTAATGTTTGTTACTCTTTATGAGGTTCTGATATACATGCTCATGCAGAATACTTACAGGATCGTGCACATTATCATCTTTGTAATTTAAGATGTTGTTCTTTGATTTTAAAATCCTGAGTAAATACACTTTTTATTTTAACACAGTCCTTTTGATTCATACCTGCTACTAGCTTTTTAATCTCAGCTGTTTCAGTTCCATTGAAAGGCATAAGGAAGAGAAACAGATTAGGAAACCATGAAATGTCTCTCCCTCTTTCACAAAGTAAAAATAAAAGCATCAAACCAGTTTAAGAAGTTAGTTACAGGAACTGGAACCAATCTATATAACCACATACCAGATTTAAAACAAAACAAATGTATACATGAGTGTAGATAAATACAATGCACACATGTGTATATTTTTAAAAGCTACTGTTCAAATCCAGAAACATCCACACAATTTCTACACCTCTGAAACATGTAACCATTTAAAAAGGTCAGTAGGATGCAGTTTCTCTGAAGAGTCTGCATTTGTGCCTATATTGCTGAAAAAATACCTAAATGGACCAGAAGTAACTCATTAAATCTTTTACTGAGCTCTATGGGGATCTGAAAGTTCTGGGACTCTGTTAGGGAGCATATTCCAGAGGAAATAAAGGTATATGTGAATGGTACAATGCCTAGGGGAGGAGTATGGGCTATTTATGATTCCCTAGGTATTACAGTATTGAACACTTCTGGAAATATGGTTGCAACTCCTGCCAAGGGCCAATGAAGTATGGCTCTGGGAAGACTCTACAAGAAGAGTCAGAGAATTCTGCAGCTGTTCACCGATCATACATCCAGTCCAGAACAAGGCAGACAGGCCAAGTGATAGAGCGGAGGCATAAAATATTGCCCAGGACAAATGAATCCAAATATTATTCCCAATCAATAGAATGTGGAAACCAAATTACTTTGAGAAGGAGGATGTCTTTATGACTATTGTCATAGAAAAAAAGAAAGAAAAAAAAAGAAACCAATGCACCACCAAAAAAACTCCTGATACTCCACTGATGGGTTTAGTCACTTACTCTCCCGGTGGCATAAGGAAGAGTCCCACAGGGGTATATTTTTCAGTGCTGGAACCAGTTTGCCTGCAATTCTTTCCCCAATAAAGGTTTGTTTAAAGGGTTTTGTCTAGTCTGACAATGAAGAAGTGGGAATGAAAGGAATCAAAGAGCCAAAAGAACAGCTGTTACTCTTAGTTTAGGCAAGAATTAGATCCTACAGTGAGGGATTCCAAGAATTAATGCTGGAAAATTGTCTCAAATTACACAAAGTGGATTCAAACAAAAGTTGCTCACTTGAAGGAAAAAGTAACAGCAGCATCCTAGACTTGAATTTAGGGTCAAGTTGCTGCTCTTTCACCCCAAGTGAGCACAAATCTCTCAGGAAGTTGGAAGCTGAAGATGTCAGAAAGAGTCAGTTGCTCAGAGAATCAAGCAACTGATTAAAAAGAAAAAAAGAACGCTTCACAAGTTGGGTCACCTGGAGTTTTCTTCCCTAAAATAAGTCTCCTGCATCTGGATGCATTAATTCTTCCACACCTGGTTTGCTTTAAATACCAGGAGTGTGAGGAATATTAGCATATTTGATTTAAGATAAAACAAAAATGGTAATTAAAAAACATGTGACAGTGACAGATTTTTTTTCCTTACAAAAATCTTCTTAGGAAAGTGTTGGAGGAAAAAACTGTCAATGGGAACAGGGAAAGGAGAACTATTTAGCATGTTTCCTCAACCAAAAATACAGATAATGATAAGTCTGTCTGTAAAACAGATATATAATTGGGCATCAGTGGGTTACCAGGGAGCCCAAAGTCCTAATATCAAAACTGTTTTAAATTAATTTTTTAGAAAAAACCTTGTGGAAAAGTGTTCCAAATTACTAACAATAACAGAAATGCAAATTAAAACAACTTGACATACAGCAGATTGGCAAGGATTATAATAGAGGAAGATGGCAGTTGTTGGAAGGGTAGCAGGAGTATAGGCACACCAACTGACTATTGGCAGAGCTGTGATCTGGTCCAACCATTCCCTAAAGCAATGTAAAACTATACTGGAAAAGTCCCTAAGCTATGTAGACTTTTTGACCCAGAAATATCACCATTAAGAACATACCCCCAAAGATGTCAAGCAAAGGGAAAAGATACATATGCACAAAAATATTCATTTTTGTGTTGTAGAGACTACAATAAATATTTTTGTACATATGGGTCTTCCTCTCACTTCTATGATTTCTTTGGGATACAACCCCAGAAGTGGTATTACTGGGTTAAAGGGTATGCAATTATTTATAGCCTTTTGGGCATAGTTCCAGATTGCTCTCCAGAATAGTTGAATCAGTTCACAACTCCAAGAACAATGCATTAGTGTTCCAATTTTTCCACATCCTCTCCAGCATTTGTCATTTTCCTGTTTTGTTATCTTAGCTAATCTGACTGGTGAGATGTGGCACCTCAAAGTTGTTTTGAGGTTGTAATGATTAACAAGAAACAAAGTGAGTGCCTATCAACTGGCAAATGGCTGAACAAACTGTGGTATAAAAGTGAAAGGTGGAGCAGTACATCTAAATTCAAATCTGGCTTCAGACACTTACTAGCTGTGTTACCAGAAAATTACTTAACCTCTATTTGTCTCAGTTTCCTCATCTGTATAAAGGACATAATAATAGCACCTACCTCCCTGGGTTGCCATGAGGATCAAATGAAATATAACTGTAAAGGCACAGAGTAAGTGCGATATAAATATCAGCTATTATTATTATTATTACACCATAAGAAACTGTAAGAAAACAATAAAAAGACAGGTTCAAGGAAACCTGGGAAGAAGAATATGAACTGATGCAGTGATGAGTACAAATTATACAATGACTTTAATACTATAAACAACTTTGACAGATTTTAGAATTCTAATATATACAGTGACCCATTAAGACCTCAGAAGACTAATGATGAAGCATGTTCCTCCTCAGTGCCTAGCATATACAACACACTTAACAACTGCCTTTTAACTGACAGGCAGAGAAGTGATGGACTAGAGGGGCAGACTGAGACATACATTTTCAGACACAGTCAACGTGCTGGTTTGTTTTGTTCAACTCTACTTATTTGTTTTAGAGGCAGGTTTCATGGGTTGTGACAGTGATGCAAAAAAAAAAAGCAAAGAAATAAAAAAAGAGTTATTAAAGCATTTAAAAATACACAGAGGAGAGCAGAACAAGTTCAGAAAGAGACACAGAATCAGAGCAGCTTTGTTACCACAATGTTCAATTAAACAGGCAGTACTAAAAAAAAAAACTGTTACAGAAGTTGAATTTCATATACAATCGTTTCTGCTGTTCTTTGTATAGTCAAATATTCATGTTTGTTAAGTCCATAATAAAAAGAAAATTTATATTTTGAAAAATTACTTACCTTCTAACTTGCTGCCTGGGTTGTCTTCCTGTTGCCCTTCAACATTTCTTATCTCTCTCAGCTCAGGCTTTTGTCCTACGATCAGATCTGGTTTCTCTGGGGGGAGAAGAGCTTTCCCACCTGCAGACGTGGAGCAAGGGCTCATTTGTTTTGTTGTGTGTGTGTTTTTTTTTTTAAAGAAAAGAAGGTGAAGGAGGAACAAAAGAAGGTGGCAGATGTTTTCTAAAATTACTCTCTGTATCTCCCCTCCTCCCCTCTGCATCAGCACAGTTTATATTCAACCTGATGATCACCAGGGAAGTAATAAAAAAATATTTAACAATCTTATAGACTTGTGGCAGCAAGCCAATGTTAACTACCTTAGCCAATTAAAATGCAAGAACAGTCCTAACTAGCTTTTAGATGGGCACTTAACAATGTGTTACCTGTCAAATGCTCCCAGCTCTTCGTCCCCAGTGTGCTCCCAGACACACAAGAACAGCATGGCACCTGACATTTAGTAGTCTAGCAAACAATTGTTTGACAGATATTATAGTAGCTGTCAAGCCACCAGATTCTTCGTTTTCCCCAACAGCTGCTGAAGGGGCTGCTACATTCACATGCTAATCTTGTGAAATGAAAAAGAAACACTGGGACATAGGGGACATTTCCCCAACCCAGTTTCTCCCAGTCCTGGAGAATTACAGAACAAGGGGAGGGGAATTTGCCAAGATGAGTCACACAGGATGATACCTACCATCATTAACTTTTTCCATGGACTTAATAATCTCTTCCACATTTCCTGGCAATCGAACATCATTTGCATTTTCCCTTTCACCCAAAGGACTGGCTTTCTTCTGGTCATTGGAAATTACACCCTGGGCCCCTGGCTGAAGATCTTTATTGCCTGGCTGTGGGTCTTCATATGCTGGCTGGCCATCTGGTTTTAGGATCTTTTGGAGATCTTCAGGGGGATGGTCCAGTTTTTTTGAGGCTTGATCCTCTTTCTCTTGGTTCTGGGGCTTAATTTCCTCTTTTTCAGAATTTTCCTGGTCCTTCCGTCCCCCTGGGGCATTTTTATCTTTGGATGGGAGTTTCTCCTCTGGTTCTTCCCTGTCTTGACCCTCATCTACCACAACTTCATCATGTGGCACTGGAGGTTCATGGCGGTGAGCCTCTCCCACAGGTAAAGCAATACCTAAAATGATATTCAATAAACATCTTTGGAACCTGCTTTATATAAGGGGTCACCTAATGCACTGAATGTAGCCTAGAATCAATCTCTAGAAGAACACAAATCAATGTGCACTATTGCTTCTTACAAATATGACTTTCTGAAGAGTCTATGACTGAGTTTACTTCTAGCAAACTACAGAAGGAGTAGCTACTAGGAAGCTGTTTTGGCTTATAAGGGAGTAAACCACATCCAAAAGGTAAAAAGGGTAGCAATGATCAAAATTTTTAACTAAGCTAACAAGAAAGTATCAAGAAACGCTGAAAATCCTTCTTGAGTGTTTCTAAAGCTTTTCCCTCCTCTTTCCCACACTCTCCACCTGGCCCCCTGATAGCATACTACCTTGATCAGGACGATCAAGTTGTGCCTCCTCTTGCTTCTCCTTGCGTTCATTCCTCTGGGGCACATTCACAGGACCTTTGATCTGAGGTGGCTCCACATCATCTTTCTTGTTCGGCAGTTTTGGCTTATCAAGGTTGTCCTTGGCCACTTCAACAACTGGGTTCTGGACTATAAGCATAGCACAGTTAATTGAACATGGTTTCCACATGGCTGCACTGTCAATCAACAAAAGGAACTGGGACAATTTTTCTGGGCTGTAATCACATTTCACCAGAAAATGGCAGAGGCCAGGCAGCTTCTCTCTGCCCTCCTTCAATCATTAGCAGCTATGAAGTAAAGAAAACTGTCATTTTTCATGTATATTCACAACAAAAATGTCAAAATGCAATTTATACCTAGCATGATGTAGAATGAGCAAAATTCCATTCACTAACAAGCTCACACCACCAGGTGGCAGCATAGGCCCACCTCTGATTTCTTGGATTGGTGACCAAGTTTCTAAGTAAGTATTTTAACAGAATTAATAACTGGAGCAAATTTCCATCTTGGTCTATGGTCTCTTCCAACTTTGGGGGCCATGATCACGCCAAAACGCTGGAAACTTTCAATGGAAGGAGGGGGAATGGGAGCAGGGGGAGGACAGGGGAGGGAGTCCCAAGGGGAGAAGAACCACTAAGAAAGTGATTGCTTAAAGGAATTAATGAAATAGTTTTAAAAAAATTTGTTCTCACTAACCTACAACAGTTGATGATTTACAAAAAAGTGGATATAAAAAAAGGGAAGGGGAGGGGGAAAGATACTCTGCCAAAATCTTTCCTAGTCTTCTTTCATGTTACAAAGTATATATTTTATTACCAAAATAAATAGAAGATTCACATGGCCATTGTCACTGCTATATCAACTGGTCATTCTCAAAAGAAATAAATAATGACACAATGCTTTTTCTTAGGAAACTACTTCAAATCGGGGGTCTTGGGGATGCAGAGGCCCACTCCATGTGATACAGATAAAAGAAGTAACAAGGAAAAGAAGCTGAAATAAAATGGCAATTTCTTGTTAGATATTTCAGAGACATGGCTTACCTACAGAAGGGAAGATGGGGAAACTCATCTC
Organism: Pseudochirops corinnae; assembly: GCA_028646515.1. Lineage (NCBI taxonomy): Eukaryota > Metazoa > Chordata > Mammalia > Diprotodontia > Pseudocheiridae > Pseudochirops > Pseudochirops corinnae. The sequence continues at coordinate 197,883,398 of CM053586.1, forward strand.
TACTTTGGAAGCAAAGCATCTTGAGTAAATTGTCACTAAATCAAACAGCATACATTAAATACTTCCCATGTGGCAGAAATTGTGCTAAGTGATAGGAATTCGAAGAAAGATCCTCAGGAAGTCTACTTTCTAATGGGGAGCCAATATGTAAATACCTAGGTATGTACAAGATCTATAGATAAAGATTTGAAAGAGGAAGGCATTTAGCAGCTCTAAGGACCAGAGAAGTTCCTGGAGAAGGTGGGATTTGAATTGAATACTGAATGAAACTAGGGAAGCTAAGAGGCCTCAGAAATAAGTGGGGAGAGCCTTTCAGGGAGGGGGTCAGTCAGTGAAAAGTCACTGAGCTGGGAGCCAGAGGAACTGCAAGAAGGTTGAAAAGAGAGGAAGTGACTGGGTTATGAAAAGCTTTAAATGCCAGGACTTGGGGGTAATAGATGCAGTCACTCAAAAAACATTTATTAAATGCCTCCTAGAGGCTCTGGTACATCATGTTAAGTGTCAGAGATACAAAAAGAGGCAAAAGATGGTTCCTGCCCTCAGGGAGCTCACAATCTAACGTGGGAGACAACAAGCAAACAAATATGTACATGCAAATTACACACAGCATAGACAGAAATAATTAACAGAGAGAAGGTACTAGAATTAAGAGGGGTTGGTTTGAAAAAGCTTCCGGCTGGGCAGCTAGGTAGTGCAGTGAATAAAGCACTGGCCCTGGAGTCCTGTGACCTTGGGCAAGTCACTTAACCCCAACTGCCCTGCCTTCCCCCCTCCAAAAAGAAAAAAAGAAAAAGCTTCCTGCAGAAGGTGAGATTTTAGCTGGTGCTTGAAAGAAGTCGAGGAAGGCAGTAGGCAGAGATGAGAAGGGTGAGCATCCCAGGCAGGGGAGACAACCAGAGAAAATGCCCAGAGCCAAGACATGGGAGTGTCTTGTTTGTGGAACAAGGCCAGTGTCACTGGGTTGAAGAGCCCATGGTGGGAAATAAGGTGTAAGGAGACTGCAAGGGGGGCAGGGGGAGACAGGATGGGGAGGGAGGTTGTAAAGAGCTTTGAATGCCAAACAGGGGGTTCTGCATTTGATCCCGAGAGGACCACCTCCAAGCGGGAGGTTTTGAGGGCATGCACAAGGGTGCTGGCAGTATCAAAGGAGAGAAGGGGACACATTCAAGAGATGCTGCAAAGCTGAAATCAACAAGCCTTGGCAACATATTAGATATGGGGGTAGGGGTGGAGGGTGAGAGATAGTAAGGAGTTGAAGATGACATATAAGTTGAGAGCCTGGGTGACTAGAAGGATGGTGGTGCCCTCGACAGTAAAGGCAAATTTGGAAGAAGGGGGAAATTTAGGGGTAAAAGCAATGAGTTCCGTTTTGGACAAGTTAAGTTTAAGATGTTCACTGACATCCAGTTCCAGATGTCTGAGAGGCAGCTGGAGATGCAGGACTGGAGGTCAGCAGAGAGGTGAGGGCAGAACAGGTAGTTTAGAGAATTATCAGTGTAGAGATAGTAATTAAATCCATGGAAACTGATGAGATCACCAAGTGAAGTAATATGGAGGGAAAAGAGAAGATGGCTCAATCAGGAGCTCTGTAGGACACCTGTGGTTAGAGGTCATGACCTGGATAAGAATCCAGCAAAGGAGACTGAAAAGGAGCAGTCTGATAGGTAGGATGAGAAGCAGGATAGAGTGGCTTTTCAAAAGCCTAGAGAAAAGACAGTATCAAGGAAGGTGAGCAACAGTGTCAAAGGCTACAGAAAGGTTAAGAAGAATGTGGATTGAGAAAAGACCAGTAGATTTGGGAATTAAGAGAGAGTATCTTGAACTCCCGGAGAAGAGAGAGAAGAGTCGGTGATACAGTCCAACCTAAGCTTTAGAAAAATTACCTTGGCAAGCTGAGCAGAGGATGGAGTGGAGTGGGAACAGACCTGTTAGAAGACTACTTCGATAGCCCAGGCAAGAGGTGACAGAGGCCTTATAAGGTTGGTTGCTATGTGAGTGGAAAGAACAGGACGTGTGTGTATATATGTGTATATATATGTGTGTGTGTGTGTATATATACATATATATGTATATATATGTACACACACATATGAGAGATTTGGGGAAGGTAAAAACAACAAAACTTGGCAACAGACTGGATATGTGGGGTGAGTGACTGAAGTCAAAGTTGATAGGGAAGTTTTATGCCTGAGTAAAACTAAGAATCGGGTGGTGCCCTTCAGAGTAATAGGGAATTTCTAAAGTGGGGAGGATTTGGGGAAAAGATAATGAGTTCTCTTTTGGACATACTGAATTTAAGATATTTATGGGATATCCACTTCAAGATATTCAAAAAGGAGTTGGAGTGAGACCTGAGGTCAGGAGAGAGGTTAGGGTTTGATCTATAGATCTGAGAATTACCTGAGTTTAAGTACTATATCCAGAAAAAGAGATTTGAACTGAAAGGTTTGGGGACTGAGGATTCAAGCACAATCACATTAAGGAAAAATGATGTAGTCTTTCTTCTCCAGCAAGAAAACAAATGAAAAGTTTTAAGAAAAAAATTGACTTTACTACAAGAGCTTGGAAAAGGAAAAGAGCAGAAAGACATGTAGAAAGACATGCTATCGATAGTTTAAAATTTCCCATGTTAAACTATGGAGCAACGGGCAATTAACAAAAAAGGTCTATTTCCTCTCTCACCCCCACCCCAGCCTTTCACAGCAGGATTGCAGTTTAGCCAAGTGACCTATTCAAATGAGTACATGGCCATCTAACATAGCAGGTGAAACTATTCCAGTCACCATGATATAATTAACCCACTCATAGGAGCCCCTGTGCTCTAACAAGATTCAGCAATAAATCAAAAGACGTCTAGTGGGTTACAAATTTAAGAAGGGGATGGGGGGGAGGGGAAAGTGGGTAGAGGGGAAAAAACAACACACATACACAAAAGAAAATCTCCATTCTGTAATAAGACAAAGTTGCCTCTGAGCAGTCATTTTCTCAGCAGGAAACAAAATTAAGTTCATCATCAGGGTGTGAATTAATGGTCTCTCATGCTGTTTAGAAATCTATAAGGAGCTATATATGGTTTGCAGAGAACAATTTTGCACAGGATGTGTAATAATCACTGTAACTGTATAGTCGCCCTTGAGGTCCCTTTGGATAATGTTACAGTAATGCGGTGCCTCTGAATGTTTTATGAGTGGCATTGGATTTAACAGGCAAAGGCTGAGAAGCTATAAAAGCTTCTAGGTTTACAACAATAATAACAAAAAATAGAGTTAAGAGAACAGGGGGCTTTACCTTGTGATCAGGACCAAGGGGTATGGCCTTTCTATGACTGCCCACTCAATCCATATCAACCTTTCCCTGCCAGCCCTATTTAGCAGCTTGGAAAAGGCACTGACACATGGTGGAGGTATTTCCTAAAACCCAGGGCTTCCTAAAACATATCAAAACTTTTCATTTCCAGACAGCTTGCCAGAAAAATCTCTCAGCTATAATGATACTAACACAAAAACTTCAAAATTAATAACCTAAAAACACTCTCTCCCCCCCTCCCCTACTTGAAGCTCATGATTAGGATATCACCACTGGTTATAGAGAGACCTTAAATCACAGCTTGTGTGGTTTTAATTGTGATGCTGTCCACAAGAGTTAATTACTGGCAAAAACTTATGTAAAAAAGATAGGACTCCTTGGGAAAAGAAAAAAATTAATAATTGAATTTCATCTCTCAGTAGGAGAACAAATGAACCAGAATAGTTCTATAAGGAAAAAGTATATGGAGCAAAGAAGATGACTGCTAAATTAGGAGATGTGAAGATACTTCTTTTTTTTTATTCTGGAGAGAGACAAGTTGTTTCAAAGTGAGGATCATCAATAATCTACTTCTTTAAACTACCAGTAGGGGGAACTACTCACTGCAAAGACATAGGTATTATTATTCATGCTTAGGATTTCCCTTCTTTTCTCCTTATATTTTTGTTCTAAAAAGGAGGAAGTAGAATTAAGAGTCCATGCGCCTCTTTAAAAGTATTATCCCCAAACAAATCTCAGGTTCCATCTCATTCCCAACAGATGGGCAAAGATGACAAAAAAGGGAAAATGATAATTATTGGAAGAGATGTGGGAGGACAGGCACACTAACGTACTATTGGTGAATTAATTCTGCCATTCTGGAAAGCAATTTGGAACTATAGCCAAAAGTCACTCAACTGTGCATACCCTCTGACCTACCATTTGGCATACAGCCCAAAGAGATCAAAAAAGGAGGAAAGTACTCATATGTACAAACATAGTCATAGCTGCACTTTTTGCTATAGCAAAGAACCAGAAACAAAGTGAGTATCCATCAATCAGGAGTGGCTGAACAAATTATAGTACATGAATGTGATGGAACATTACACCAAAAGAAATAACAAAAAGGATGGATTCAGAAAAACCTAAGAAGATGTCTATAAACTTATAAGATGAAGTGAGATGAATCAGAAGAACAATTTATAAAATAACTATGACATTGTAAAGAAAATCAGCTTTGAGAAACTTCAGAACTGTGATTAATGCAATTACCAACAATGACTCCAGAGGACTAATGACAGGGCTTGCTTCCCACATCCTAACAGAGAGGCAATGGACTAGAACTGCAGAATGGGACATACCTCTTCAAATATAATGTGTGAATTCATTTTATTTGGTTATAAATGAGAGCCTTTTTTTTTTTGATAGAGAGAAAACTTGGGGAAGGAAGGGTAGTAATGATTCCCAAAAAAAGGAAAAGAAAGAAAAGAGCATCAATGATCAATGGTGCATTAAAAAAAAATGCACAGATGAGAAAAGAACGAGCTTTAGACCAGAGACACAAGTCAGTAAGTCAACAAGCATTTATTAAGCTCTTATTATGTTCCAAAAACTATGTTAAAGACCAGGGATACATAGAAAAGTAAATAATGACCCTGTCCTCAAGGAGCTCACATTCTAAGCAACATGCAAACAACTACATATATATAACAATCCATACAGAGTAGAGGGCAGGTAATCAAAGAGGGAAGGGGTAAGGGTACAAGGGAAGACTGAAAAGATCTGCAGAAGGTGATATTGGAGCTAAGCCTTAAAGAAAGCTGAGGAGGCCAGGAGGTGGGGGTGAGGAGGAAGAGACTTCCAGGCAGGGACAATTAGCACGAAGGCACAGTGTCTGGAGACAGAGTGTCTTGTGTGAGGAACAGCATAGATTGATTATGTGGAGGGGAGTGAAGTGCAGGAACACTGAAAGATCAGGAAGGACTAGGTAGCAAAAGTGCAGCTAAGTGGCACAGTGGATAGAGTGCTGGGTCTGGAGTCAGAAAGACTGAGTTCAAATCTGCCCTCAGACAATTACTAGTTGTGTGACTTTACCCTGTTTGCCTCAGTTTCCTCATCTGTAAAATGAACTGGAGAAGGAAATGGCAAACCACTCCAGTATCTTTGCCAAGAAAACTCCAAACGGGGAAATGAAGAGGCAGACACAACTGAAATGACTGAACAACAACAAAAAAGGTTGTAAAAGGCCTTATTGCCAAACAAAAGATTTTATGTTTGACCCCAGAATAGGAAGCACCTAGAACACAATGTGGGGGGGGCGGGAGGGGGAGGGGAGGAAGTCTGGGGGGTGAAAAGAAAGAGTGACCTGGTCAATATAAGCTTCAGAAAAATCACCTTGGCAGCTAAGTGGAAGATGGGCTAGAGTGGAGAGAAACTCAAGGCAAGAAGATTGACTAAAAGGCTATTGCAGTATCCCAGGAAAGAAGTGGTAAGGGTCTCACAAGGGTACTGGTTGTGTGAATGGAGAGTGGGGGATAGGGGGTTGTAGATGAGAGATATTGTGACAGTGGAAAAAATAAACTTGGCAACAGACTGGACAGCATTGAAAGTGACATGCTGAATATGTCATATACTTTAAAAAAAGGAAAAAAAACAGCATAGTAGAGATTTACAATTTCATATCTAATTATCTTTTTCTGTTATTTGTATATAGAACTATTATGTTTGTTAATGTTTGTCAAGTTCAGAATAACAAAAAATTATAATTTTTTTAAAAGCATCGCAACCCTAATTTAATAAAAAGCAGGTATTCAACCAATGGGGCAGTCAGGTGGAGCAATGGATAGAAAGCCAGGTCTGGAGTCAGAAAGACTCATCTTCCAGGGTCCAAATCCAGCCTCAGACACTTACTAGTTGTGTGATCTTGGGCAAGTCACTTAATACTGCCTCAGTTTCCTTATCTGTAAAGTGAGCTGAAGAAGGAAATGGCAAACCACTCCAGTATCTTTGCCAAGAAAACACCAAATAGGGTCAAATCTTCAGTCAGACATGACTGAAAAACACCTGAAGATTTGGCCGATAGTTGTCAGTGGCAAAGGTAAGAAAAATCAATATCTCTTTCCTTTCCTTCAAAACTTTCCTTTCCTTCAAAATGAACCAGAATAGTCCTATAACTTTCCTTTCAAAAACTTCCCTTTCCTTTCCTTGAAAAACTCCTAGTTGCTCACAGCTAAAGACTACAGTAATCCAGGTGTTCTGGAGAGAAGTAAAGAGAAGATGATTTGCAAGTCAATGAAAGGCAGTGTTTACATTGGGATTTTCTATCGAGTTTTATCTTTGGTCCAGAGGGAAGAGTCAAATAGCTATTAAGGCCCCCCAAAATCACTGCTCTTGTGTTCCCAGAGTTAGAGCTACAATGACAGTGGCAGACTAACTGCCCTACATTCCAAATTACCATTCTAGAGGAGGAAGTAAAGAGATGTGAGGTAGGTAAAAGGGCAAGGATAGAATAAGCCTAAGTAGTCTATCTTGTGCTCATTAAATTTAACCCTGTTGGCCCTACCTAGAACAATCCCAATCCATTAGCCCTTTTTAAAACTAAAAAGAATAAGAGAAAGTTGGTTTTGGGGGGTTGGGGTTGGGGGAGGAAGCAGTGTGTGCATGGTAGTTATTATAAAGGAAACATCTTTTTTATTCTCCTCAAAATGTTGGGTGAGGTGAGCAGAATAGTGGGGAAGACAGAGCCAGAAAAATACGGTATCACTTCTTGGTGTATCTGGGTGAAGATCAAGCGTACTGGTCTTTTATTATACTCTGATAAATTAGTGTCACCCAAATCTACCTTCTTGTTCCTCCTCTAATCAGGAAAATATAAAGAACTCTCCATTCGTTAATCATAGATTTCTCCATAAATAGGGAAAAGCTAGCTAAGTGGGCGGTCCAGGCCACCTGTAAGAAATATCAAGTTAACTCCATTGATTAGCATGATCAGCACCAGTCCTGGTCATGGAGCCAAGCTCACCAAATGCCAGCAGCAGCCACAGGGAAGAACTTTCCCTTTTGACCCAGAAAGTGACGCCTGCCTTTCAATATTTGCATTGGTTATGATGCTCAGCAAGGTTATCAGATTGTATTAGTGAAATTAGTTCACTGTTGTCTCCTGACACACAAGCAGTAAAAATGAACAAAAATCACATCAGGAGGAAAGTGCCTGTGACACAGAAAAGGAACTATTAAAAGATTTCTCACAAAGCGCAAGGGAGAGAGAGCTGTAGCAGGATCAAGCTGTTCTAACAGTTTAGGAGAGAAGGGATTAAGTGTGTGGAGTCGATGTCTCTTCCCACTCTCACACGTTTTGTCACTTTGTCAAAAGAGTTCTAAAACTTTACCACCTCTTCTTGCTAAGCAGCTGGTAGAAGGCAGCAGAAGGAATCAAGGAAGATCTCATTTTTTGGAGAAAACAGAGTTGAGATAGGGCTGAGAAAGTACAAACCAACTGGAAACCACACTAATGTCATTCACACAGTTGTCATGGCCACCACACTTGGGTATATGTAAGGCAAAGTCAAGGGGACTGAAGAGACAGTGGCTGTAAATACCACCACTTGTATCCCTGAACATACAAAGAACAGCCCAGGCATGTCTTTCCATCATCTCATTTCAAAAATTCCAAGTCAACCAATCCAGATGGGCAACTAAAAAGGCAACTCCTTGCTCATCTTTCCTGCTTACTAAGTAGAAGCGCAACTGTTTCCTAATCCTATTAGAAGAAAGGGGACTAGCTGCACAAGGGCACAAATAAAGTTCATTATACAATATTGCACAATGAAGTGGGGGGAGGGTGGGGAGAGAAAATGAAGGTAGTAACATTCAAGTAAAGAGCTGAAAAATATTATTACAAAATCTTAATCCTACCCATGAGACCCTCAAGGGTGCTATCAAACACCAAGATAAATTGCCTAATTAGCTTTTTTAAAAAATGGGTAATTGCTTTCATGAGCTTTCACAGGAGGCTTAGCAACCTTTTAACATACATTCTCACTGTATGTAATACCAGAACATTTCTGAAAGGGGTTTTATACCCTCCCGAAGAGCCACTGATAGTAAACCTCCAGCAATACAGTCAGGGTCCATAATGTGCACTTGGGTGTCATTAGAGAAAACACTATTCAGAGTTTGCTGGTCAATACGTGTTCACATAAAAGGGCAATGTTCTAATATTCATAATTCCAGAGCCCATAGGGCAGGGTTTTAATGAAAGTCTGTACAGTTTTGGCCCCTGAAACATCAAAGAGACCAATAAAACTCCTCTCACATGCTGACAAGCAAAAGTCAGATGGTGAACACAAAATAGTTAAAGGCCCAGTACAGTTCCAAGATTTGCTTCAACAAGGCAACCCATCAATTAAAGGGGGAGAGGGGGAAGAAAAATTGAGAACACGCTAAAAACAAACTGCATGTGGCTCAGAGAAGAGCCATGTGTTTTTGTTAAAGCCTCCTGCAAGAAATCAAAACCAGATGTTGGCCAGTGGAGGACACCCAGGTGAGCACAGGGCAGGCTCATGTCCTGCACATGCTTTGAATGACAGGATGCAGCTGCTGATGAGTGCAGAGAGCCACAAGCAGTAGCCTTTCACAAAATGAGGGGAGTGCAGGGAGAAGAGGATGTTGATTAATGTAGGGTAATTCATTACTGGGTAGACCTGTCACATGCTGAGATGGAGGGAATGGGGAAATGCCAAAGTTCTACCCATACTGTATAGGAAAAACCCAGGTTACTTCATCAAAAAGGCTAGAGGGGACCCAGCATACAGGGTTTCACATAATACAAAGTAGCCCTTTTGTAGTTGGCAAAGCTGTGAAGACTGGTCTCGGGTTTCAGAGTCATTACTTATATTTCTCTTTCCCTTAGTCCATAGCGTTCTTCCTGCTGACTCTTCTACAGTCAGAGCTGGCACCTGTTTTGGTCCCCTGAGTCCCAAACAGATCTAGCACCTCTAAGTTGTTAAATATGACCACTCTTACCCCCTACTAGATAGGAATAGCCAAAATGAGCCATTAGATTGGGAAGCCATGCTGACTTGGGCAGTGCAACCAAATGAGGCAAAATGAAGCATCTTTAGGCATTTCTAATAGTTTCACAGTGGCTCCCAAAGGAGGGAGCTTCCCTTGTGGGAGACTGTTTTCTCATATGGAATTTTTATGAGGTGTTAATACTGGTGAGAGTACACTTTTCAAATACAGGGATGTTAATTAGGGGAAAGGAAGAGGACAACAAATCCAAGGATTTGCTGTACTCTTAATTATGTATATGTTTTAATCAAGCACTTTCCTCAGCATTTCAACCAAGTTAAAATTACCATATACATTTCTGCCTAGTCTTCAGGAGAGTATGTGCTAACTCTCTTGCCTACCATCTTTGACAAGACTTTTTATTTTGTCAATTACAGAAGGTGGGGAGACTCCAGTTCCTACCAGGAACAGATGTTATTTAGCCATTACCACTCAAAAGTGAACTAATATTCAAGAGCAATGGATTACATTCCTCCTCCCAGGCCAGCCACACAGAGAGCGTGATTAAGGGATTGAGAGCTGAGCGAATTTAAATCAGAGCTGTTGTGTCTCTTTGCAGGGGAGGTGTGAGCTGGACATGCATGGGTGCACCATTAATGTGAATTTATAAAACCCTATTATTGTCAGGGACAGAAGACCCCAGAAATGAATGTTATCGCAGACAGCACCGACCTACCAGCTATTGCTCCTGACAGGCACTCAAAGTGGTTCTGTAGGAATGTGTCCAGAGACTGAGAGAGTATAATCTCTTGCATAAAACCTTTCTTTTTATTCTCTCCCCCACCAATCTATGTTAAATATTCCAAGGCCTCAAAGAACCCTCCAAATAAATAAATCTATAAACACACTCAATTTAAGCCTACTACACATGGAAAATCAGATTTTTTAAACCCCTCCCCCTCAACCCCAGGACACAACCACGGATGGGGCCAGAAAAGGGGTCAGATAGCACCTGCTAGAGATGGCCTTGTAAAGGAGGCTTTCAGCCATGTAAGGGAGTTGTAATTCTATCAAGAGTCCTAGTAAACAAATAATAAATAATGTGAAACAGTAAACAGAGCCGAGGCATAATCACAAGCTTTGTTGAGACTAAAACTGGCTCAAAATTTATATCCTGCATATAAAAAAAAAAAAAGCTGCACCCATAAATTTACATACCTTTTAGTGCATTGAATGGCTTGTTATTGAAATCTTGTCCAATATGCTGGCAGAAATGCTGAGAGCAGTCCTATTTTGGCTTCTTACACTCTTCATACAGGTGGCCAGAACAGTGCTATCTCTAGTCTCAGCCTTACAAAGCTTCCTTTATTAGCAAGAATTACACTTGTCCCAAACTCTTCCATTGGGAGCAATCTCAAAGCCTCCCCTCTTTTCCCAAAAAACCAATGACAGCAGGCAAAGTAAATGAAATTCTTGGGACAAACCCCAAGACTTATCTCTGAAAGTGACACCTACACTAACTGAGATAGTAGGATTGCTCCCAAGACACAGTCACTGCAAACACTACAAAGGTTCCACCCAAAGTACAACAAAGATGTTATAGAATAATTTGGGAGTGGGGGGAAAAAAACAACTGAGTTGTACATACCTGATATTTTGGCAGAATCTGAATCCATCAGATTTTTTACTTCTCCAAGATGACCAGCAACTTCTATCTTTTCAACTTTCACAGGGGCCTCCTCACTCACAGACAGGGTAGTATATGTACTAATCAACAGAATCCCCAAGCTTATCCACAGAATGAACTATAGGATATAAAGAACATATGAGAGCCAATGAACAAACGTACATGCTCTGAAAGGTCTAACGCCAACATCTTTACTTTTGGCAGCTTGAGATCTCTTGAGCTCTAGGGAAGCTTTTTCTGTAATGGGGGAAGGAGGTTAGGTTTGGATTGTGCACATGTGTGCATATGTGTGTATTTTAAATAAGGGGAAAGGCTGTTTAAAAAAAAAAGTTAACTAAAACAGAGAGGGAAAAAAGGGATGTGTGTGCAGAGACCTATCTGCCTCCCCTAAGAAGCAGAACTGCCAAATGACTGGCTGCTGCTCCAAATGAAAAATTATCTGCAGAAAGAGACCACTGGATAGACTGTTGGCTAACAATACTGACAGTTAAGGAGATTTAATTAAACACTGATGTGTTATTTTTTACCTAATCATTATAATTGTCATTAGAAGAGTCTCTTGCTAAACCTGGTATGCATGTCAACAATGCTATTTAGTCAGGAATCATCAACAGAACTTATCAAAGCCAGATTTAGAGATGGGAGGGAAAAGGGGAAGGAAGAAGGAGACCAAGAACTTGGCCAGAGCCTCTCCTCCTTGCTCCCTTCACTGGGAGATGGGAGTAAAGGGCAGATATTGGGAACAGGTACAAAGAAAAGACTAAAAATAGGAGGGAAGTGGTGTATGAAATGGAAAATGCCTCACTGACTCCTAGAGATCAATACAAATCTGCCAAGCCTCAAGTAGAGAGAGGACTTTGAGAATTACCTGGTGAACCTTACAACATCATCTGAGAAATCAAGCACCTCTTAACTCCTTCAGCAAGAAGTGAGATTCTCAAGGTCACACCCAAATTCACATACTTCTTTCATAACCACCATATCCTATCAACCCCAAAACACTATAGGCTTATATATACAAAACTTTGTAGAGGTAACTATTCTGGTACAAGTCATCAGAGTGAGGATATCAAGACTAGGATGCAACTTGTCTAGTAATAACATGATGTGATTTAACTCAAGTCATCCAATTCTAAAGTCCAACCTTGGTCTTAACACCGTTCTATAGAGCTGACATAAAAGTAAGGACTGCTGCAGAGGCAATGCACCCATCCTGGAGAGAAAAAAAAAACAAAACAGACAAACACAGAAGGCTAGGCTGCCTAATAAAGCAAACGAACAGAGCATCAGTCAGAAAAGAACAGTGTTGGGTGTGGGTCCCTTTCAAAACAACAAATCTCTCCCACTCCCAGACTCCTCTTTTTATCAGTATCTATGCTTAGGCTAATCTGTCAAGTTGTGCCAATCTCTGCTGTCAGCACAGCTGAGCTTTAAGGTACCACTGATTTTTTAGTCACTTCCCTGAGCATTTTGCCAAGAAACTATAATTAACTGTTAACCTGCTCTGATTCACTATGTCTGAAGGCTTATGAAACTGGACATTAAGGCTGCCCTCAATAACTTGGCAAAACAAAGACTCATATCATGGGAATAAATATCCCCTTTCCTACTCTATTCAACTACCTTCAGACTTCCTCAAATTTTACAAGACACACAGAACTCCTATCCTCTTCATATTGTCTATGCTATAGTAGCAAGGGTACTATAGCATACTACCTCTGCACTTAAAAGTCTAGACCACATCTGGTTCCCTTTCATCAGAGGAGTTTGTAGCTCCTGGTCCCAAAATGTTGCAAACCAACGGTCAGTGCTTTTCCCCACAGAATCAAAGGAGATCTGTATCTTTATCCTTGCCAGATTTTTATACTAGTCTAGGAGTGGCAGACCTCAAATCTATTTCTTTTTTTTTTAACTTTTGTTTATTTTTTTATTTTTTGATTTACATCATTGATTTCCACAAGATTTTGAGTTACAAATTTTCTCCCTGTCTTTCTCAAATCTATTTCTTAAAGGCTGGATTCATCCTTTACAACAATAACTCAGGAAGAACAAATAAATGCTTCCAGGATCCCAAACAATCCCAGGATCAGATTTTCACAGGAAAAAAGCACTTCTCATATCTCAAATTTTAGGCTTATCGATCTTTAAAAGCTCCAAAAAATCCACTTGGATTTCTTTGTTTTTTTCCTGTCCATACCCTTCCAGAAATGGTGAGTTTGTTTCAGGACTCACAGAAGCAAAGAGCTGATACTGCTCCCCAGGGTCCAGGAGAATGCAGGGCAGTCTCTTTCCCCCCCAGCCACTCGGCCGATGCAGAGCAATGCTGACTTGCAGTACACACAGCGAGCCCAGCTTGGCGCCTTAGGCAGTGACCATCATTTGGCCCAGAAAGCTTCAAGTGACAGAACAATTTCCTAAAGTGAACCTATATGAAGATGCCCACTTCGTAAGACTCAAAGCTTAAGCTAAATCTTCTATAAAGTCTGCAGCACTGACAGGTGGGGGTTAAAATCTTCCTAGCCCCAAAAAGCACTTTGATTTTCTCAAAATTCATGAAGCACAACCGTTTACAAGAGCAAATAACTGAAATCATAAAAGAACACCTAAATCCCTACTGAAGTCATGACTAGTGTATGGTACAGAAAAATCTATACAATAAAGGAATTACCAGAAGCATAATGCCAATGGCCAACGCCATCTAATTTGGATGCCACAAAGATCCCCATAGTTAATTCCAATTATTTATCCAGCACCATCGTCATTTACCATTGCCCACTTTCCCTTTAGATCTAAGCTGCTCCCAGTACCAAGCTCCACAGCAGAAGAGCAAAAGAGTAAAATGGGATAGAAGAGGTTGTAAGCGAAAGAACTGGAGACTTAACCTAGAAGACCCAGGAGAGTTAGCTGCCTGACAAGAGTTTTAGTTGAGCTGCCTTTAAACCTTGGAAATCCTTTCACTAAGGACCCAGGAGGTCATTATTTTATAGATTCAAAAAAGCAACGCCACCATCAAAGAGTTAATCTATTTTAAAACTCCTCCACATGTGCAGGTGACTAACCATCAGCGTAATGGAATCAGCATGCATTTACTATTCATCTAGTCCACAGCAGAAATGACCTCTCTGGAAAGCAACAAAAAAATTTATCTTCCTCATTGGGCTTCCCGTAATGCCAACAGGATAATGACAAGATCTTAGTATTAGCACTTAAATGAGAAAGAAGAACTTCTGCTCCCACATCATCAGCAGGTCACAAGAGGAAGACTATTCTAAAATGACAATGGAGAGATGCTGCCTAGGCAGGTATGAGACTTTATGAGCCTCAGCATTTTTATGTTACTGTGATTTTTCCGTGTGTTCACAATCACCCATGTGCAATGTATAAGTCTCCCACCAGTGTCAATGGGGCATTCTAAGTATAGTTACTCTCAAACTCTCCTCACCTCCAAACCATCTTATTAGACAGTTCCCTAAATGCTTCTGACAAAAAGATAAAGGTATCTGGTTGGTGATTGGCCTATTTTAACATTGACATCATTTAATATTTTGACTGGAGACTGACAAGCCAAAACAACATTTCACCCTCATCTTTAAATGATGTATTTCAACCCTCAACTTTCAGATCTAAAAAACTGCACATCAAAATAAAAATTGACTATTTCAGTGGCTGAGGATGCAATGTATTTCTACTCTGCTAAGACAAGTGTTCTGCAATGTTTTGGAACCAGTATAACCATAGAAAAATTATAAATAAGAAATAATGACAAAAGACGAAGGCAGCAATCCTGGGTTTCAGAGCTAAAACATCCCACATACATCCACTTACTTTCTATGGAAGAAATGCTTCACCCTCAAGGTGGACAAGACTCCCATTATATCAGTGAGAGAGATACATTACTTACTTGTGGGATTCATAAAATTTCACTTCACAATGAATTCCATCTCAGGATGTAAGTACAAAGTTAAATATCTTCACTTAAAAAGTTATAAGTTACTTTGTTTTTCCAAAACCAAACTACTCTAAAATGATCTTCCATCACAGAAAGGATGATTTGAAATGGTAGGACTTGCACCAAAAGGCAAGACTAAGGCTGACAAAGCTGACTGCAGAAATCAAGCTGTACTATAGAAATTAACCCTATTGCTCCACTTCCCTGTAAGAGCTATGCATTTTGTTTACTGAGCCTAACATATTTTTATTCAATATCTCACAAAATATGTTCCTCAGTTCAGGATTTCCCACAGGCAGCTTAATATATTGCTGGTAAAACGCTGGACAACAAAAGAATAAGCAGGAGATAAAGTTTGCTCTACGAGAGCAGCAAACATGACACCAAATGCTGACCAGCAAAAACAGTAACAATTGCGGATTCATTCACAACGCCATTTTTCTGGTTTGAAGCTCTTAAACGTCCCTTCCTTGCTCAGTTACCTGATGTTCTTTCCAACATACAAAGTCTTAATTAAACCATCCCCTTTGCTTACTTCAAGCTACAATTCCTAGGTTTTGGCATGGTGCCAGTCATTGACCAACCAGTTGTCTGTAATAATTAACAGTTCACGTGAAGAATTACATACACTTTGCTGACCAACTAAAACATCTGGGGATGTGCTATAGCCCCGATTCTCTTTTGTTTCCTTTCCTATGGAAAAAAATGCAGGAGAACCTAGAATACTCAACTGGGAAACAAAACTAACACAATCATATGATCATGTTACATCAGTTTTTGATGGCAAATTTTTTTTTATACAAAATTTTAAGAGTCAACATTTGCTTTTAATTCAACTTTCCATTTCATGTTTCATTATGCCTGGGGAAGAATTCAGGAAGTAGGATAGGTATAGATAGTCCCTAACACCTTTCTAAAAAGTCAGGTGGTATCTAAGTAAGTATTTATATTTCAGGAACAGGGGAAGAGCTGAAGGTGATTGAATGACCTGTAAGATGGCTACAGACATATACAATTTTAAACTATTAAGCAGCAACACAAGATTTTCAGTACTCTTAGAAAACAATGACAAACAAGAGTGGGTCAAACAAAATCTGATTGAACTGAACCAGGCTTGGCCACAGTAATCTGGTTCTGATGCTAGGTTTTGCTAACACATTTTGAGATTTAACATTTAATTTGTCCTCACAGGAAGGGGACAGAGGAGAAAGGATGTCATCAAGGTAAAAAGAAGATTTAGCAGAGAAGTCAGCTGTTAGCTATGAAAAAAAATGCCAAGGCTTTAAGGATCTCTTAGTATAAGCTTTGCATTAAAAATAAAACTTAAAAAAATTTTTAAAAATCAAAAAAAGAAAAAGAAATGTAACTAATTTTCACACTTGTTGCTATATCCCTTGGTTACAATGTTCCAATCATCTGTGCTATTGCCTACTCAAGGGCCAGAACTGTGTCATTTTGGTGTCAAGTACCCCAATCAGTCCATAACCATTTAAGCACCTACTCTGTGCCAAAAGCTGTAATGGGAGCTGGGGATGCAAACCCTCTTTGAATAAAAAAATCCCTTTTCTCAAGTAGCTTAAATTTGAATTGGGCATACAAATTTGTATAAAATAAATATAAAGATAACAAATACAAAGAAAATCCAAGGAAGTTGGGAGGGATCAGGAATAGTTTCATTTAGAAAGTGGTGGCTCGGGCTTGGCTCCATCTTGAAGGGAGAAGAGGAAATCTCTGAGGCAGAGCTGTGAGGAAGGTGTGCGTTCCTGGCACGAGGAGTGCTGATGCAAAAGCACAGAGAAGAGAGAGACAGGGTGCCACATTCCAGGCCAGCTCGGCTGGGCTGCAGACTGGAGAAAGACGAGAAATATACAATGAGCCTGAAAAGATGGGTTGAAGCCAGGTTCTGAAAAAAAGTTTATACTTTATTCTAAAAGAAATAGGGAACCATCAGAGTTCTCTAGAAAGGGGAGTTACATGGTTAGATATGTTCTAATGGAAAATCATTCAGGCAGCTGGGTAGAGAATAGACTACACTGGAGAGAAACTGGAGGCTGGGAGTTAGGAGGCCAATCCAACAATCTAGGCAAGAGGTGATGGAGGACAGAACTAAGGTACTGGCTGAAGGAGTAGAGTCAGATGCAAGACTTGCAGATGTAGAAAAGGCAAAATCTAGCAACTAAGTGGGTATGTGGAATAAGAGAGAATGAGGAGTCAAGGATAATGCCAAGGTTATGAACATGAGTGGCTGGAACAGTGGTGTCTTCAAAAGAAATAGGGAAGTCTGGAAGAGGGGTAGATTTAGGAGCAAAGATGGTATGTTCTATTTTGGGCACATCAAATTTGAGATGTCTCCAGGAGTAACCAGTAGGAGAGGGTGGTTAACAGTGTAAGATGAGGCAAAGGTTAAGAAGGACAAAGACTGGGGAAAGATCATCAGGTCTGGCAATTGGGAGATTACTGGTCATTTTTAAGAGAGCAGTTTCAGTTAAGTGATGAGATCAGAAGCCAGTTTACAAAAGGCTGAGGAGTGAAAAGAAGTAAAGAGTAAATGCAGAAATCTTTTTCAAGGAGTTTGACTAAGAAAAGGAGGAAAAATATAGGATGATAAGGATAGGGGAGATTTGGTTAGAATATGTAGTGCCATGGAGTGGGAAAGGGGTAGAGGAGAGGGAGGACAGTCAAGATGGTGGTTATAGGAAGAACTGCATTGGGCTCCCCTCCACAAAATCCTCCAAACAGGTTTAGAAAATGTACCAGACCAAACCCTGATGGGGAAATGTAGAAAAAGTCACAGTTCGGAACACTAATGCATTGTTGGTGGAGTTGTGAATTGATACAACCATTCTGGAGAGCAATCTGGAACTATGCCCAAAGGGCTATAAATAACTGCATACCCTTTGACCCAGCAATACCACTGTTGGGATTATATCCCAAAGA
>CM053586.1:197901767-197950699 GCA_028646515.1 Pseudochirops corinnae
TGGAACCGAATCTTGTAAATTAAAAGTAAATGAGCAAATAAAAAAAAAAGGGAAAAAAAAAAAAAAAAAAAAAGAAAAAGTCACAGTTAGTCACTTGTTCAGCCTACCTGGGCATAGGGCAACAGACAGGAAGGGCCATGGATAACAGGTTGTGGCAGCACCACACTGCACAGAGTGCTTCATCATCCAGGCAGCACCAGCACAAGAGGAGGTTTCACACCCATACCAGGCATTGGTGAAAAGAACAGGTGAGAACTGGCAGCTTTGTCAGGATTACTCAGTTTCAGGTCACAGATCCAGGGCAGAATGAAACGGGGATTTGTGCACTGAGAAGAGAGGACCCTGACAATGTAAGGAGAAAGGAGCAAGTTCAGAAGCCAGAAGCAGTGTGGCTCAGAACTCAGGAACAGAGCAAGGTCTCAGTTCCATTACCTAGTTCAGTCCACAGACACAAGACCTGAACAAAGGGGAGCCCATAATTCTGCTACTCTGAGCCAACAGAGCTTTCCATTTGGCCAACAGGGGCTGAGTCCAGCAGCAATCTACTTTTGCTCAGTCTCAAATGCAGGTCAGGAACTTGCAGAGGTCAGAGCAGAGGCAGCAATAAAACTCTGTCCTAGATCAGACCACTCTGGGAGCACTGAAAGCTTGCGGGTCTCCAAATTGTCTCTGAGACAACTCTTAATACCCTATATTCTAGAAAAGTGGGCAGAGCCCAACTAATATCGAGTTGGAAGTCAGGAACTAGGATGGAAGAAAGGGCAAATGAAAAAGAACCCACCAAAATAAGTGGAAGAGATGCTCAAGATACAAATGGAAAAGGAGAATGACCCTGAAACATCTACAAGGAAAGTCTCAGAGAAAAACAGCATGGAAACAAACTCAACTAGCATTCCTGGAAGAAATGAAGCAAGCATAAAAAAAAGGCTGAATTTTCTTTTTTAAATACATGGAATGGGTGGGCGAGGGGGGGAATGGAAAAGAAAAGAAAGCTATGGAAGAAAGAACTGAAAAGGGAATTAACAGCTCCAGACAAGAAATACAAGACTTTGTCCAAGCAACAAACTCTCTGAAAATTAGAATGGACCAAATAGAAGCTAATAACTTCAAAAGGCTAAAAGATATATTAAAAGAAGGTTAAAAGGCTGAAAAACAGAAGAAAATCTAAAGTATCTCAAAGCAAAAGCAAATGACCTAGAAAATATATTGAGAGAAAAAAATTAAGAATCATTAGACTATTTGAATGTCATGACCAAAAAAAAAAGAACCTAGCTATCATATTTCAAGAAATCTTAAAAGAAAACCACTAAAATCTCTTGGAACCAGAGGGCAAACTGGAAATACAAAGAATCCACCAGTCAGTTCCTAAAACAAACCAAAATAAAAACTCCCATGAACATTAGAGTCAAAATCTTGAGTTTTCAGATCAAAGAAAAATTATTCCAAATTAGCAACTTATTCAAGTACCAAATAGTCATAGTCAGGATTACCCACAATTTAACAGCCACCACTATAAAGAAGTGGAGAATTTGGAATATGACATCCCATTAGGCAAAGGATATGGTCTTACATTCAAGAGTAACTTATCCAGCAAAACTGAGTATAATGATACAGAGGAAAAATGGACCCTTTAATAAAATTAGAGGACTTTCAAGCATGAAAAGAGCAGACAAAAGTTGTGGAGAAACTATGAAAATCAAACACAGGAATGAAGAAAAACACAAAATGGTATACATGAAAGAACAAATATAAAGGGTTAAACAAAGACAGACTGCTTATATTCAAATAGGGGGAGATATGTGCCCCCTTTGAACTCTTCATCATCAGGGTTCATAGATGAAGTACAATTAGACAAAGCCCAGGAGTGGTTCTGTTATATCTTGATGATCTTAAGAGAAGTATAAAAAAGAGAGAGAGGAACACACTGGCAGCAGGAGGAAGGGAGGAGAAGGGAGAGGATGGTTAGGGAAAATTATCTCACATAATCAGGGTACACAAGTAGACATCTATACAAACAAGAAGGAAGGAGGGTGTAGAGCTGACATTTGAACCTTATTCTCATTTAAACTGGTCAAAAGAAGGAAGAATACACACACAAACAGTTGGATACAGAAATATATTTCACTCGACAGTGAAATAGGAGGAAAAGAGGTGAAGGAGGGAAAGAGGAATTAGAGAGAGTGGGGTAGATTAAGGGAAGAATTAATCCTAAGCAAAATAAACTCTAAAGGATGCACGAAAATATTTATAGCCCTTTTTGAGGTAGCAAAGATGAGAATCTGAGGGAGTGCCATAAATTGGGGCAAAGGATAAACAAGTTATGGCATATAAATTCATATTATATACCACAAATAAATAAATATAGTATATAAATGGAATACTATTGTGTTGACCTCTCATCAGCATAAGGACCAGTGAGGATTCCAGAGGACTAATGATGAAACAAGATGGCACCTCCTGATGAAGGTGAAGGACTCACCATAAGAGTAATGTAGTTTGATCCCTTTGTATTGGCATAGCTAACAGGTATTTAGCACTTAGTAATTAATCAAGCCTCTGTTAAAGAAACAGAAGGCATGAACCCCTATTGCTGATGGAACAGGAAGGGGGTGAAACAGGAAGCAACTAATTCTATGTGTGTATATAAGGAGAGGCCCCTGCTGGGTCAGAGATATTTTCTTGGAGCAAGCTTCATGGAGGCAGAAGCTGCCGCCGCCAGGGAGACTGAAAAGGAAAAGGCCCCCCCAGGCTGGAGAGAATGATTTTGATTTTGGGAACCTGGGTGAAGTGATTTTGATTCTCGGAACCAGCAGGAGCTTCTGCTGAGGAGCTGCTGTGTCTGAGGGCCAGCCGGAGCTTCTGGGAGCTGCTGAAGATGTCCAAGGGCCAGCTGGAGCTGTCACAGACTGAGGAAGCATGACTGTGATGTTGGTACTTTGTATGAACCTGTCTGTGTCTTTGTTAAGCCTTAACTTCCTGGGAACAGAGACCGTGAAGGATTTAAGGTGGACTGGATGCTGTGAGCTTCAGTGTGGAACAGGAAGTGCTTGGAGAGCTGGACAAGGACCTGAGAGCTGTCTGCCTTTGAACCCAAGTGACAGTTTGTTGAATCCAGGTAGGATCTGGGACCATGGAAGGGGATCCAGGGAATCTGAGAGACTATCCTGAGTCAAGCTGAAAGAAGATTTTACTTGGATACTGTGTCCTGACTGAGAAATTGTAATTTACTAGTGACCTAGAGGTGGAGGGCTTGTGTATTTGATGACTGAATAGTGACCAATGATTGAATAGCAACTGATTTGTAACTTGGTGTGCCCCATGAGTGGAGAACTTTGACTATTATACTTTGTGTCCCCTAAGGAGGCAAACCTCCTTAAGGATGATTGAATGATTGAGTAAGGAGGCAAGTCTCCTTAAGGATGATTGAATGATTGAGTTACTAAGTAAATGAATGACTAAATGAATGTACTTTGTTCAAAACTTTGTGACCACTGTGGTGAAAACTATGGGGCCATATTAGTGGTAAGTGAATGCTGTATTTTGATTCTCTGAGATAAGTTGTAACATTGTGAATGCTGTACCTTGATTTACTGTGAATGTTTTGCTCTGAGTTGCTCTTGAATAAACAGAGTGTTCACTATACTATGTAATCAGAACCTTGAAAAGCTGTTCACAATAACATTCTTCTGGAAAGCTGTTCGTGCTTGGCTTTAAACTCAAGAGTTCATAATGAGAAAAATATTTTATTGGACATAGCTAATGTGATAATTTTTTTAACTGACCATATGCGTTTGTAATGGATTTTTTTTTTTTCTGTTTTTAGGGGGGAGGGAGAAAGGAAGAAGAAAGGAGAAAGTGAGAAAGCGGATCTTGGCTTTTCAAAAGAAATAAATTTTTAAAAAATATGATGCCATACTTTCTAGGTACATTCAATTAATACTAATTGATAATCAATATAACCATCCTTTTGTTGGAAACACTATAGAACCATCAAGAAACCAAATTGCCTACTTTCTCCACGAGCCATCATCCTGTAAGAAATGTTTTTCTTACACACCACTTACCTCCTACCAGAAAATGATAAATTTAAAGTACAGAAAGAGAGGGATACATTTTTAGGCATGACCAACAAAGGAATTCATTTTTCTGGGTAACACTTGCTTATGATAAAGGGTTTTTTTTTCTTTTTAATGCAATGGGAAAGTGGGTAGTGGGAAAGACAGATTTTTAAATGCACATAAAAATATTTTTCTTTTTTAAATTACATGCATTGTTCAGTTTCTTGGCCTTGTGACCAACTTTTAAGGTCACATGAAAATTTGTGAAGACAGTTGAAAACTACTTTCAAGCCAATAGCCTGCTGGCTCATCTTGTTGGGAGGGTAATTCAATTTTATCACAAAGAATATTTCTGTTGATCCTGAATAATTTTTGATGGGTGTTATTTGTTTCCACTGAAAATCTAGATCACCACTCAAGACTGTGTCAAGAGCCTGGGTGAAAGCACTGGACTGTTGGAACATAGACCAATGGCGGGTAAGACAGACTGATTTGTGAAAATGATGACAAACATTTATTTCTTGTGCAATTCACCACATATACTACTGAAAAATGAAGAAAGAGTGAGTAGATATCCCTTTTTTATAGGACCTGTTAAAAATATAAAAAAATATATCCCGCAGGTTGGCTACAGACAAATACAATGTAAACAGGGGTAAGAGGCTGAAAACTACTGTCTGCTTCAGTCAAAACCCAAGATGATGTTATCTAATCCGAGGGAAAAGATCAAAGGTATACAGGTACATAAGATAGATATAAAAATCACTGAAGTCTCTATCCAAAAACGATAAAAACAGACCTAACTACCTCCCTCATCTTTCTTAAAAATAGAAGTCTTAACAGAATATTAAGACAGCACCATCTTTCCTCCAGCCATATGCATTTATTTACACAGTCAGGAGTTGAATCTGGAAGAATAATTAGAAGGTCATTGCAAGAATAGAGGTGAGAAGAGATAAGGATCTGAACTAAAGTGAGGCTGAGAAAGAAATGAAAAAGATGCTGTGAGGGTAGAAATGGCAATAATAATAATAACAACAACAATAATAATATTTGAATAATCCTTACTATGTGCCAGGCACTGTCTCATGTGTTTTACAAGTATTACCTCTTTTGATAAGAGATTGGGGTATATAAAAATTTGGCTATTCTTAGGGATCATGGTCCAAGAGCAATTTTGCATGGCTAAAAAGTATGTTTTTTTCTGGCACTGTTCAGACAGGTTGAAGTTAACAGGCTGCTGGATTTGTACCAACAGGTCTCTGTTTCCCATTCTGGGCGAATAAAACCTGAGCTCACCGAAATGGAATGGACTGTTGGGAAATACTCCCCATTTAACACCAACACTTTATTTTCTGTTAAGGAGATAAGAAGCAAAGCTTTCTAAAAGCATATCAAGGAGCCTGGTCACAATCATTAAGCAGTAAGACCATCACTACTCCTTCAACTAAGACATTTTCTGTTGTAACAAGAGAGAAGTTAGCCAAGTAACACCACTGACCTGTGAGGAAAGGGCATTCTTATGGATTTTCTTATAAATAAGAGCAGGGCAGATGAAGCAGATGAGACTTCCCATTGTAGCACCAGTAAGGCCTAAGATCGTCTCCACTAGAAACAAGAAAGAACAATGAATGGATGGGAAAAAGAATAAAAATATGAGGACAATCTTTGAGAAAGTTAAAGAAAGATTTTACTAAGTGCTCAGATGAGCAGTGAGTCATCATTTATTTATCAATGGCAGCACTCTGAAGCACTGGGCATTATCAGGACGGCCAAGGTTTAACCCCCTACTTTGATCCTTACTACCAGCAAGTCACATCACTTCTTGAAGCTCCAGCTTCCAGATCTACAAGTGGTGGGGATGCACAGAAGGAAAATGTGCAGAAAGTACTTTGTAACCACTGGAGGGCTTCATCGAGCCTCCAGAATGCTAGTAGCAGTAGCAGCAGCAGAAGGAGGAGGAGTAAATGACATTTATATAGCATTTTAAGGTTTGCAAGTACTTTGCTTATGACTATCCACTAAGGTGAATACTGTTTAGTTATTATTATTCCCATTTTACAAATAAGGAAAATGAGGCGTGGAGAGTTTAAGTGATTTGAAGTCATACAACTAATGAAAAACTGGGTTAGGATTCAAATCCATTTCTCTGACTGCAAGATCACTGCAATATGGGGAGACTCCCCAGTTTATACATCCATGAAGTAACGGACTGTGGAATCTCTAACTATATGTGATTATGACATCTAAAATTAGAAATCTCCCCAGATTTAAGTGATGAATAAAACCTGGAACACTATCTGCTTTTCACAGAGCAGCATGAGTTGAGGGCTTGTCCCCCAAGTCCAGAGTCCATACCCGAGTGATCCTTTGTGTTAGTGCCCAGGATCAGGGTTAGACATTCAACTTTAGTCTTCTGCATACACTGGATGTTTTCCCAGTGTCTGACAAGCAAAAAGACTTTTTTTTATTGCTTATCAGGGTCTAGGCAATGAGCAGGATGCTTTGTTTAAAGCCAAATTTTTACTCTAGGAACAAATTTCTGAAATATTATAATGCAGTGGTAAGGAGTGACCCATTCTCTAGCAATTCATCTTACAAACAACTTTCATAGAGAAATCTTTTGCACTGGGAGTCTCTGCCCCTATAATCATAAGTCCCTGTTTTGAGGCATGTTTATTGTTTTTATTAACATGCTAAGTTTTTATATTTCCTTGTTCACTAAAGTGAACAACTTAGGGCGCTTCCAACTGCTTTCTATTATATGAAATAAAAGAGAAAAGTATTGAAAAACTAGGTATTTTCGGTGCAAAACTCTAAAGCTTTTGTGCAGCAAGTCACACAAAGCAGGTGTTAGTGCCCAAAACTTCACAGGATAGAATACCTAAAGAATAAAGGAAAAAAGAGAAAAAAAAATTAGAAGGACACCATCCCAAGTGGCCTTCCCTTCTTACCATTTGGGATCATGATTCCACCAACCATCGTTCCAAACACGATTCCAAGAGTGAGAGCTTTAAACCGAAGAGGGGGCATATAACCTCCAGCCGCAAAGGTACCATCTTTTTGCTACATGAAAGAAAATAAAAAACACACTAAGTTCTGAAATTGCTGCTTTCCCCTATGACTCTCCTGTAAAGCAATTACTCAAAGGATCCTGCTCCACACACCAGACAGGACTCAAAGTGGGGCTGAAATGGTGATTTCATCTGCCGATAGTCTATGTAGGTAACCGTTAACAGCTAAATTAGATTTGGTTGAATAATCTTAATGTGAAACTGCAACTTGAGCTTGCAAAATGGCAAAAAGCTGCTATTTCATATCCTGTATGGAACATAAATTTTACAAATTCTTCTTGAAATATTTAGGACAAATCCCTCCATTTGCTTTTTTGCTTTCAAGAATGGCAAGGATAGGAGAGTAGAGCAGGAAGGCTCTACTGTTGGACAGGGAGCAGCATGACTCTAGAAGAGTACCCCTAATATCTCAGGCTGAGTTGGCCAAGTTAAAAGTAGGTGGAATATCACCTGTACCAATCTATCCATCAAGCTTCTTAACAGAAGCCTGATAGAAAACACTCAATGGTAAGCTCCAGGGAGAACCAAAGGCAGGAAGTATAACATAGGCAGAACATCCAAATCAAAAACCTCTTATTCCCACCTGCAGGAAATACCTCTAATTTGCCTTTTTTCTCAGGGTTTAGACAAACAAGAAATGTAAGTCCATTGGAAGGCAGACTACTCACAGGCATAAGGCAGGAAACCTTAAACAGCTCATGTGTGAATTTTCTGAGCAAGGAGTATTTGTTTTGAGTACCTCCAACAAAAGCTGGAAAAAAATTCCCAGAATTTAGAATTATCCACTATTTAGGAAAATAAACCTTTGGCACATGCCAAAAAAGGACCAGGTCCAAATTCCAGAATTTATATATTACCCCAAAATGGTAACTTTCCTATCACTTTATATTTTGTGTCATTTTCATTTCAAATGGTAAATATTTTTTGTAAATAGAACTAAGGTAAAAGTTCATGTGGAATAGTCAAAAAGCTACAAACCCAAAGGAATGCAGACATCTAGCCAAGCTTCTGACTGTGGGAAAATATCTACTGCATTATGTCTTGCCTTTCTCCTAGCTAATAAGTTTCTCCTCCCCCAGTGACTTTAATCATGTGTTACTTTAAAACTAGGTGCTTGAATGGTTAATGGAAGAGAAATAACTCATCTACTAAGCACCAGGTTCAGCACAGAGAAAGTAAAAAGAGAAGTTTAAAGCACTGCTCTGAATTCCAACAGAACAGCTTCTGGAATTCTTTTATGTTCTATAAGGATGCTAAGCAATTAAAACTAATAAAGATTTACCATCTATACAGACCATATATACTTTTATAAATCCAAAATTATACAAAAGCTATTTTGTTATTCAAGAATATTCAATGAGTGCCACAAAGTAGTAGACTACAATCACAACCCTACAAACTTGTGACTTAAACTAAGATAAAAGAAAAAATTCAATTTAATAGCGGTTAAAATAGGGACAGGGACTGGGCCTGATTTCACTGATAACAGCAAACTCCCAGGTAAGGAAATGCTTTTGACCATTACAGGTCAGTACCTTCTCTGCAACCTAGAGGCTTAGAGAGTTGCTAGGCAGCACTTCTTACACTGTGGGTCTCCACAATGAAAGAATCGCTGAAGGGATCAAGAGTGGAAAAAGTTTAAGAAGCCCTAGATTAGAGCACTGCAAGGTTAAGTGGCTTACCCAGGATGACACAGTCAGGATGTGTCAGGGATGAGAGTAGTAATAAGGAAGAAGACCTTTAGAAGAGAGAAGGGACACATCAAAGGGTCATGGATTCTCCATGACTTTCTTCCTTCTCACAGAAGTGAAAGAACAACCATCCCTTTGGTTACAGCTTACTCTAAGTGCTCTTCTCCATCAGTCAAACCACATATGCAAACTAACAAGGGCCCAGGGCTTCAGTAAAACTAGCTCAGGCTTGGGGGGAAAAAAATCAGCCTTTGGGTCAAAATGGATGTAAGAGAAAATCCTAAATTGAATCCCATACTCTTTAGGCTACTAAAGCATGTGGAAAGGCTGCTCATTTTTTATATGACCCTACAAAGAATCACTTTCCAATAGGTACAGCAGAATGCATCAACAAGGATTGATGGCAGGATATTTCCAGAGCAATGCTCTCTACAGATTGGGGCAATAATACTACAAAAACATAGAGTAAAAGCTCAATTAATCAAAGTGCTTGTGGAATGGGGTTTTCCAATTAAATAAATTTCCTATATAACTCAGGGTCACAACCAGTAGACCTTTTGAATTTCAACCCATTACTGAAAAATCTCTCTAAAATGTTCCCATCCCCTTTCCTGCCTCAGTAAAGACTGAACATGACTTTAACCTTCCTTTGTTGGTTCAGGATCTTATATTGTCTCAGGCTTCTCATCCTGATTCATCAGTTGAATAGTACTAAAGATGCAAAAGATATTGGAGAAAAGGCTGATTCTCTCCTAACCCTAAGACATTATCCTCTAAGTTGCTTTTTCCTAACATATTCCTAATATCAGCTTTTTTTTAATGTCATTTGTCTCCTTCTTCTAAAAGTTAAATGTAGGACAAAAGGTAGAATCGCAGAATTGGAAAAGACCTCACAAGTCATTTAATTCACCCCCTACTCAACTCATGAATCCCTTCCTCCACCCACTGACAGATAATCAATCTAACCCCAAACTCATTATCCCCCAAGGCACCCATTCCAAGTCAAGACAGTTGGGGCAAGTTTTTCCGTATCCTGGGCTAAAATCTGTTTTACTGTAACTTCAACCAGTTCTAGTTGTACCCTTAGAGCCAGGCAAAAAACCCCCTAATTTCTCTTCAACATTTTTCCACAAGATTATAAGGTCCATGAGGGCCAGGGCCATCTGAATCTGCAGCTCCGCCAACACCTAGCATAGTGCTCTGCACATAGTAGGCATTTAATATTTGCTAAAATTAATTCCACATGACTACCCCAAACATTTGAATATTGTTATTACACCCTTTTCTTCAGGTTACATGTACCAAATTCCTGTTAAAGTGCTAAATATCAACTTAACAAAGGCTGTACTATATTAACAAAATTTCTACCTAAGAGGAGAACAGAGGAGAACATTAAAAGGTTGAAAGAGATCAAGATTAATATCATGAAAATAACACCAACTTTTTTTTCCTAGAACCAGTTATAAAGAAATCTTACCTGCTGCTCAAAGAGAAGAGTGTTCAACGCTTGTCTGCATGGCAGAATCATCATGGGAAACCCAACAGCCACGGACATCATGAATCCCACTCGAATCATTTCAGTCACCAGATTGGAAGGGAAGTTCATTAACACATTGCCAGCAATACTTTCTGTGAAGCTGACATAGCCAAAAAATCCTACCTGTCCAAATGGAAGAGAAATGATAGTTAAGAAGATAGTTCTTATCAACATGTAACTGAATGCAGAATGGCAAATAAGAGTAGCTAGGACAGTACCCTGCTCCTATGTACTGGTTCTCCTTTCGAAAAGGCTATCACTGTACACAACTCCTTAAGGTAAGTAGTGGTATACGGAATATTATTCAGTCTTGCACTTCGGTAAACCTTCTCTAAAGAGAGAAAATCAGCCAACACAAAACCAAAGACAGCAGAATGATATGTATGACAACTAAAATAATATAAATGAAAATACTAAAAGAAAATTGAAATGAAATGAAATTTTATGGGCCATAGTTTCCTTTCGAATGCAACAGAGGCAAAAAATGTCTAAAGCTCCCAGTTCAGGAGGACTTGTATGAAATGATGCAGCATGAAGTGATCAAGAGAACCATTTATACAATGACTACAACACTGAAGGAAAACACCACGTAAGAATTATGACCATATATTCTTTGGCAGAGGTGATGGACTAGAAGTACAGAAGGAGACATGGCACAATATGTATATCTGTTTTTTGTGACTAAGTTACAAAGGAGGGTTTATTTGGGGGGAGGAGGAGAGTTAAGGGAGAATTAGGGGAAAGTGGTAGGGACAGCAGCAATGTGACTTTAAAAATACAGCATCAATAAATCATTTAAAAAATAAACAGAGGGGAACAGAAGGAAGTTCAGAAAAGGACACACACAAGTAGGGTAATACAGAACTACCTTATTAAATGTGAAATATGCAAAAAAAAATTTAAGTTACACACAATGGAGAGTAAGCTTCATATGCAGTCAGTTTTATCTATTCTTCATACATGGAAATGTTAATATTTATCAATGTTTGTCAATTCATGAAAGGAAAAAAAGAAAAAATTTTTTAAATTCTATGAGAACAGTAAAGCACTCTGCCCAATTATACTTCACTTTCCCTAAAGACTTAAAGACTTGGCCCACTTCTTCTTTTCTGATCACATATTTCCTATATGGTGAATTTCATGCCATTTACTGCACACAATATGTAATATGCTACAGCCTAGTAACACCCATCACATATTGCTCTTTGGGTCATCCATAATTTTGTTTCTTTGGGAATGGTGATGGTCCCATGATCTGTAACCAATTAGCAACACAAGAAGAATCCTAATGTAAAAACAATGAGGTTTTGTATTATGGAGCAGCATATGAGATTCTTGAAAACCTTTCTTAATTTCTCAGCTACATTCAGACCTCTCTCTTCCTCCTCTTAAAAAACTTACCATGTGGAAGTTTCCCGTATGTTTTATTTTAGTTAAAAGACAGGTACAATTAAGAAAAGACTGTTGTAAAAAAAAAGTCAATAAAACATTTTTAAAATAAAAAAAAAAATCTTTAAAAAAAATTTTTTTAAAAGGTCAAGTCACTGGACAGCATCAGTTCCAATAAGAGGGACTGGAAAAGAGATATCTATCCACTGTGTTCAAAAATACCAACTCTGAATTTGCCTATATTGCAACCCTCCTTTAAGGAAAGACCTTTAAAGCAGGGGTTCTCAAAACATGAGGTCTACAAACTTGTTTTGTTGCTTTTTACTATTTTGATAACTAACTGTATTTCAATACAATTAGTTTCCTTTGTAATCTAGGCATTTTATTCATGTATTTAAAAACATTAATCTAAGAAAGGGTCCAGAGGCTTCAAGAGTCTGCCATGATGGGATGGGAGGGAGGGGTCCATGACTCAAAAAAGACAGAACTACTTTTTTAAAGGCAGTCTCATAGTATTTTTTAGGACATAAACAATTTCCTCTGGAATGAGTAAAAATCAATGATATCCATACTCTCTGACCCAGAGATTCTATTGTTAGGTACATACTCCAAAAAGGTCAATGACAAAAAGAAAAGCCCTACATATACCAAAATATATATAACAGCATCTTTTGTAATAGTAAAAAATTGGAAACAAAGTAGATCAGTGATGTCAAACTCAACCAGAAATCAATCTCTGTGAACCCATATTAACTTAGAAAAACACAAATTAACACTATCTATGTTGTATTTTTATTTATTTTGTTAAACATTTCCCAATTACATTTTAATCTGAATCAGGTAGAATGGGGGTTGGGCAGCTAGGTGGCACTGTAACTAGAGTGCTGGGCCTGGAGTTAGGAAAACTATCCTCATGAGTTCAAATCTAGCCTCAGACACTTATTAGTCATGTGACTCTAGACATATCACTTAACCTTGTTTGCCTCAGTTCCCTTATCTGTAAAATGAGCTGAAAAAGGAAATGGAAAACCATTTCGTTATCTTCACCAAGAAAACTTCAAATGGGGTCACAGAGTCAGAAACAACTGAAATGATCAAACAATAAAAGCACTGGAGAGTTTTGTAGCCAGGAGTTTGACACCTCTGAAGTAGATGATGATTGATTTGAAAATGGCTAAACAAATTGTGCTTCATGAAAGTAATGTAATATCACTGTGTTGTAAGAAATGATGAATATGACAAATACAGAGAAGCATAGGAAGAATTATATGAAGTGATACAATGCAGAGTAACCAGAACAAGGAAAACAGTATGTCCAATTATAATGTAAATTGAAAGAATGATAAAGTAATCAAAACTGTATGCTGCAAAATTATGAACCAGCATGACTCATAAAGATGAGACATAAGAAAATACCTTTCCCCTTATCTTTGCAAAGGTGGGAGACCATGAATATAGAACACTACACCATCAGTTTTGCTGATCTTTTTTTTCTTCCTCTTTTTAAGCTCTTTATTATACGATATGACTCTCTGGGAAGGGGTAGGTGAAGACACATAGTGGAAGATATAGGTGATATAAAAACAAAAGACAACAATTTATTTTTTTTTAATGATCATGTATTACTTTTCTATGTCTGTACTTCTTTGATATGTTTACAGAGAAAGGTTTTGTGGAAAGAGATAAAAAATGGAGAAACAGAAGCATAAAGGGTCCTTACCGTAATGTAAAAGGTGGTGACCACATTAAGCGATGAAGCAAATATGGAGCTCATTATTTTAACTGACGGTTCATCTAGGCTGTCATAGGTAGGCAAAACCTGGCTATATAAAAATATGCAAAGGACAATGTATTTCAGAAAGTAAAGTTCCAAATAAAAATACGCTGCCAACTTAGAAATTTGTAACACCCTCCCCTCATTAAAAAAAATAATCACTGTGCCAGTATTTGTACCAAGAGATTTCATAATACTATCAATTTTAAGTGAAGTAAACATATCTCTTTAAAACCCTTTCTCTCCCTGAATAACATACATGACACAAACATTTCAAAAGTGCTGAAAAATGATAAGCCATTTGTTTCACTGAAATATTAGTGGAACTGCTCCAGTGTGCATACGGGAGATGACTGTTTTTGGAGCCCTCCATGCTGACAAAGTAATGTTTTGTTTATACAGAGTGATAGCAGAATACTATTGGAAAAAAAGTAAAGTTAAACAAAACTCAAAATAAAATATTTTTTCATCTTTTAGCCCAATTCATAAAAACCTAAGGGGCTCTGACAAATATTTTTGAGGCTTGTAACATTCTTTAAATATAACAGGGGAAGGGAAAGTACACATTTTAGCAACTTATCTTTTTCCTATCCTATTACCGGATACATTTCAACTCTGGTTCAATTGTAAGAGGCTGCTAGGTTAGGTGAGAGATACTAGTTAGGAAATATAATCTACGTACAGTACTTGAGGAAGCAGGTTTTCTTGACATATGTTTTTGTGGTCCATAAATCTTTGGTTCCCTTTTTAGGGGGAACTGGATAGATAAAGTCTGAAGAAGTATAACATATGTGTGTAGGGCATGTAAAGGCTTCTCGTGGTATATCGGTAGTACCATAAAAGTTTCTGATAGTGGGCTATGAGAGGTAAAAGTTTAGGAGGAGAAATGGAGTTGGGTAAGAGTAGATACGTATCTGCAAATACAAGTTCAGTTTAGGCAAAGAATGCTAACTTTGGTAGAAGGAAATGGAGAAGAGTGGTGAATGATAATGATCTGAATTGAGGACAGAAGAGTAAATTTGATTTTTTTTTTGGAGGGGAGTTGACAGAGAAAATGTAATGTAAAGTTCGGCAATCACTTCCTAATTTGTTTTGGGACCAGGGGTTCCCCATCTCTTCTGTGTCACAGACCCCTCTGGCAATCTGATGACTATGGATAAACCTCTTCTGAGAAATATTTTTAAATGCATAAAATAAAATACACAGGATTACAAAGGAAACCAAATACACTGAAAAAAAGTTAACAAAATGTTTGGAAAAAATTTATGGGCCCCAGGTTAAAAACTCTAGCTCTAGACCAATCTTTTCAAGTGGTTTCTATCAAAACATTTCATGGGCTCTCACACAACAGTTGTACCTCTGGCACCAAATGATTGAGAAGATACATAGCAATGTGATTTTAGTAACACTTACAGTATCAG
Source organism: Pseudochirops corinnae (assembly GCA_028646515.1). Classification (NCBI taxonomy): domain Eukaryota; kingdom Metazoa; phylum Chordata; class Mammalia; order Diprotodontia; family Pseudocheiridae; genus Pseudochirops; species Pseudochirops corinnae. The sequence continues at coordinate 197,916,712 of CM053586.1, forward strand.
AAACTTATGGTAGGAAAGTCTATAAACACCAAACAGCAACAATTCCTTCAGTTTCCAGGGGGCACTGAGAGCCTAAATAACTTGCCTAGAGTCAAAAGCCAATATATGACGGGGACGGGACTTTATTTTTTTGTGTGTACATTTTATATTTTTGTTATTGTAAACATGACAAATGCAAGCAAATATAAACATTTCCATATACAAATAACAATAAAAGGGGACTGTACATAAAGCTGAAAATCCCCATGATAGCATTTTGGTTTCTTTAAATATATATATATATGATACATTCAGCACATTAGTTCCAAAGATGTCCCACTTTGTTTCCTTCTGAACCATCACCTGTTCTCTTCTGCACATTTTAAAAAAAGCTTCATTGACGCTCATCATTTTTACTTTTTGTTATCATATCATTATCTCCTTCCCCAACCTCTCTCCCACAAAAAAAAATAACCCTCCCTTGCAATCAATAAGCATAGTCAAGTAAAACAAATATATGCATGGGCCATGTCTAAACACGTATGTCTTATTCTTCACTTCTAGTCAACTGCCTATATCAAGAGGTAGAAAGCCTATTTCATCACTGGACCTCTGCAATCTTGGTAGTTCACTACATGAATCAGAGTTCTTAAATCTTTCTGAGCTGTTTTTTATTTCATGTTGTAGACATTCTAAAAATAATTCTCCTGGTTTTGGTCACTTCATTCTGCATCAGTTTATACAAGTGTTCACTCAGGTTTAACTATGTATATTTTTATTGTTACCTTTTCTGAGATGATGATTTTTTAAAGATTTAACTGAAGTATAATACATACTGCTTCAGTCACTCATTTTAATTTTTGTGACTCTTTACTTCTGAAGTGAGTCTCGAATAACATTGTTGGATTCTGTTTTCCAGTTCATTCTATTATCCTCTTCCATTTTTATAGGTGAGTTCATCCCATTCATGTTCATGGTTATGACTACTAATACTGTATTTACCTTTATCATGTCCTCTCTTGGCTTTCCATCCCCTTCTTTACAAAGAAAGTGAGTGAAAGGGAAGGAAGTGATCAATTGAATCAAAATGCACTATCACTGGTTTTTATATTTTCTTTCTTTTCTAATCCTCTCTTTACAATCCACCCTCTTAAAATTTGTGTCCTCTTTCGCTCTCTCTCCAATTCTACCCTTCTTCTTGAACCCTTTTCTCCCCTTTCTCTGTCCATGCCTGTTTTCCTGTGGAGTTTTAATGTACTACTACACCAAGCTCTTTGTATGTATGTGTTTAACTCTTCTCCAGTTCAGATGAGAATGCTTGCCCCATCCCCTTTCTCCATTTTTTAAAATACTTTTCTTTTCATGAATAAAAATTCTAAGTACTCCCTTCCTCCTTATTTCTTATCTAGTGTTTACTTTTATACTTTTCCTTCTTCTCTTAAAACCACTAAAAGAGAACAAAACCACCGTCAATTCCTATTTATCTTATTTAATTTCCTATGTGACCCTTGAAGTCATTAGGACTCTGAAGGCATACTTGCCTCTTCTCCCCTACTACAATGCAATTACTTTGTCATCTTTTAGCCCCCTGAAATTGCCCAGATGTATTTTACCTTTTTTGGTTTTCCTGACTTTTGTGTTTGCATTCCAGAATTTTTATTCAGATCTGCTCTTTTCACCAGGAATGTTTGAAAGAATTCCATTCCATTAAAAATCCATTATTCCCCTTGAAAAACTGTACTCAGTCTTGCACAGTTATATTTTTTTTTGCCTTATGGAATACTCCTTTATTGCAGTAGCTGCACGTTTTATATGATCCAAACTTGGATCATACAGACTTGGTCCTTCTGGCTCCCTATAGTGCTTTTTCTTTGACCTGGAAGCTCTGGATTTTGGTTATGACATTTCTGGGAATTTTGGGGAGGGGGTTTCTTTTGGGAAGTTATTTTTACTTTGACTTCTGGTGCTAATAAATCTGGGTAATTTATGATTTCTTGAAAGATGTTATCCAGACTTGGGTTTTGGTCACAGTTTTCAGGGAATCCAATGATTTTTAAACAGTCCCCCTTAATCTGTTTTCCAGATTAATTATTTTTGATAATAGATATCTTATATTTTTGTTTATTTTCTAATCTTTTGATTTTGAGTATTTCTCAGTTATTTCATGAAATCACTGAGTTATTATTTTAATGTGTCAAAGTATCTGTTAACACAGGTATTTTCACCCTGTGTTCTAAAGCTACTGATTCCCCAATCTTTCCTCCAGAATTCTTATTTCACTTAAAATTCCATTTAAAAAAATCTTTTGTTCCATTTCTTCCAGGGATTCTTCTAAGCCTGGTGCTGAGGCTACTTTTTTTCCCCTCAGAGACTCTATTTATAGTTTTTGTGGAGTTACTCTTCCTCTGAGGTTTTCCTCTTAGGCCACTTATGATCCATAATATTCTGTCACAGTGTTCAATATCTTCTTCTGTTTATTCCTATCTTTGGCCTCAATTTCTAATTTGAGACTCTGTGCCAGGGTCAGACTCCACTTTCTCCTACACTCTTAGGTAGGGTAATCAAGTTCTGTTTGGTTCTGACCTAGCTTTCCTGGATTCCCACTGCTGGTTTTCACTTCCCTGAGTATTTCTGCACTCAGAGACTAAAAGCACTGGTAGGCTTCAGTGGCCTCCATAGAGCTCTATCTGTATTTGGCTCTCCATGATGAGATCCTAATATAGTCTTCCATCTCACCTCAGGCTTCCCCAACCAAGGCACTGAGTGGCTTTCTATGCTGTGTAGTGCTTCCCCAATCAGAGCATTGTCATGGGCTTCTGATCTATTTACCTGGGCTCACACTAGCTTCTCTAGCAGGATCCCTCTTTCAATGTTAACAGTTTCTAGCTATCTTTTTGTGTGGTTCTGGGCTGGATTACAGAGTTGACTGATATTACTCTTTGTATTTCTTGGTCATTATTCAATCTGGTACTCTTTCTAGATCACTGCTAGAATAAAAGTGGGAGACAAGCTTCCATATGGCCTTCTACTCTGTCACACTCTAAGGTGGAGCTTTAACCCAAATTTTTCTGACTCCACTGACTCTACTCTGAAACATTTGAAAAATAATAAATACATATTTCAAGGCATACAATTTATTCAGTCTTTAAGGCATAATTTTGCTTATTTATTATATGGAGTCATTTAATGAGATGGTCAACAATTTTTTGCAGATGCCAGAATAGGAGTCAGAGACCCCTTACAATAATTCTATTCTAGACTCAAAATTATTCAAGTCTCTTTTTGTCAGTCTGATGTAGGGCTGGGATGATGCTAAGGGCAGGCATGAAGGTTTCATTTCCTTTCTCTTCAATGAGGAGTGGCCATGCTAATTCTGTTTGCTTATCCTTATTCCAAATATGGCTGTCAGGAAGGAGTGTCAGTACATCTATTTCAACATGCAGACAGACCATCAGACAAAATCAAGACAACACTAATAGGTGTACCTATCATCAAGATGTGTCAAAAGGGGAAATCTCAGTTCTTATAAGCAAAAAAGAGTCTTAAGTTCAAAGAACATGAATAGTAAAGTTTTTAACCCCTGGCCTGGCATAGTACAATGTGCTTCCTACCTATAGTTGCTGTGATCAAGATTCAGTAGGATGAATGAACCCCAATGCTTAGAGACTTGACCACTACTGAAATCCTCTCGCTTATGCACCTGTGCTATAAAAAGACAATACACACAGCAGGAAAGCTCACAGGATCATAGACTAAGAGATGAAAAGGACCTTAGAAGATTATTTAATCATCTCCTAAACTGAACCTCAGAGAAAATAAGGTGCTTACTCCAGACCACATGACCCCCAAGAGACAGAGCTGGAATTTGAACTCAGGTCCTCTGATCCCAAATCCAATATATATTCCACTGTCCCAGGTTAAGAGAAGGCAGAGGAGGATGCAAGACATCACTTCCCCTGAGGCCATAATTTGAAAAGAAGATGAACTTGTAGCATGAAAGTCAAACTATTTCCAAGGGTCTATCTAGTCTTTCTGTGGTCAGAGCACCAAGCATACATATTTATTTTGCGTTTTGAAGCTTAGCTATACATACTATCAAAGCTTGACCACATGTTCGCTGCCAGATAAGAATAATTCTCCATGAAGCAAAAGTATAACATATACTACAAAAAATTCATGTCCCATATACTCAAAGGATTTTTAATATATACATATATACACAAGTTTATGTATTTATGTATGCATGTATACACATGCATATATACATATACATATATACACATACATGTATGTGTATATGTATTGTGTGTTTACACAAACATACACACATATGACAAAGTATTCTTGCTAAAGACTAAAGTCTGTCTTGTGGTTCCTCCCATTGGTTCTAATTCTTCTTCACAACATGACTAAAATGAAAATATGTTTACTATGAATGTTTATGTAGAGCCTATATCAGATTGCAAACCATCTTGGGGAGGGGGGATGAGAGAGAGGAGTAAATTTAAAACTCAAATTCTTATGGAAGTGAATGTTGAAAATTAAAAAATAAAGACTAAAGTCAAACTTAAATGGCTCCTTCCTACTTCTGACCATTTCTGAGAATTATATTGCATCTGGACAAGTCCAGATTTTCTAGTTAGATTCTAACATCCAAAAGTCTAGAATCTCTAAATTTATCTCATGAGTAGGATCACATATATAGAGCTGGACCTTAGAGATCATCTAGTCTAATCCTCATTGTATCATTAAGGAAACTGGGGTTCAAAGAAAGTGAAATGACTTTTCCAAGATCATACAGTAAGTGGCAAAGTCAGAATTCAAACCCAGGTCTTCCAATTTGCTGGAAAGATACATGTTATTTTAATCTTCAATGTTAACTTTTAATGTTAACTATGATCCAAGAATTATTTTTTTCAAATAATTGAGTACTTAATATCTTGGGAAATAAGACCGATAGGAGTAGGCAACAACAGAGAACAGGAAGAAATGGTATTTAAAGTCTAATAACAAATAAATAAATCACAAAGGGCTACGAAGACACAAATGACACCAAATTGTGTCACCTGATCATTCCCAACAAGTATAAACATCATAATCTTCTTCTTCACTGATATTTACACACACACACACACAGCCCTGGAGAGCAGGACTATTATGTTTCTGCATGTGTTAAACATATATATTTTAAGAAGGGGATTAAGAGGTCAGCAAAACTGAATGCACCACGTCTGAGAATAACAAACTTGTGACATTACAAGTGCCCAGAGAATGTGTTATTCTTACATTCAGAGAAAACACAGGTTTTTATCTTTAGGTTTAGATTGCTACTTAACTGGTATAACAGAATCTATATTTAGAGAGACATGTGCACATACTATTCCAGACCATATAATTTTACCCAAGTTTCCAAGTCCAACAAATGTGTGCTAGTAACTACGTGGCCACCACAAGAGAGCAATCGGGCATTTAAAAAAAACACAGGACAACTGGTAACTAGGTAAGCTGTAAAAGAATATAACTTCTGTCACCAATTATAATGGAGACATTAAACAGCAAGACTGGAGCGTGTTCTGGTAGAAACTGAGCTGCCAAGAGAGAGACGATAAGTGGGAAATGATGATTTGGATCTCGCATGTGGGTGTAAACACAGCAGCATGAACAAATTTTATCTGTCACATTAGTTTACGATTGGCACAATACATGTTCACTAAAACTACAGGAGGGAGGAAGCCCAGTTCTGCCAGCCTCCCTAACGTTGATGGTCTTTTCCCTGTCCACATTTGGATTTACGCCTCTATTTTGAGCCGGTTACTATTCCAACCGAGCATGAATCACTTGCTCCTGTCATTTTGGTAGAGAAGGTAATGCTGCTGGAATTATGGAAATAACCTGATCTGCATTTACATAGCACTATGTGCCAAAAAAAACACACACACACACACGCACGCACATACACACACATGCGTGCATACACACACAATGTGGGCCTCTGTAAGCATATCACCAACAATCTGAAGTCAATGTTTGTGCAATTTCCTTTTAAATATTCCCAAACAGCTAAATTCTGGCAAAAGATTAGGAAAGCTGCCTATTCAGATGGTTTTTGGTTGTTACTAAAATCCATACTGCCAACTCTCTTTTTTGTTGAGAGTCTGGCAAACTAGGCAATCCAACTAGTTATTCTAAAAACATGTTTCAATTTAACTCATGATTGAAATACAATTCTCTCAACTTAGAGTGGTGGGAAAAGGGTCATAACCAAATAAGACATTATTCTTCAGTAGCTTGTAACACACAATTAAAGAGGGGGAAAAAGGATGATTCCCATTCAACTCAATAAATTATGACCCTTTGTCATTACAAAATACATTTCACATCACCACCATGAAAATCAGAGAACAGGAAATACTTACGACTGACAGGCAAAAGACATGCCAAAGATAGGAATGCAACGAAAAATGCCCTCCCAGCGGGTGTAACTAACCCGCTCCAGCCACTGCCCACCGAAAAGGCCATGTTTGAGAGAGGACAGTACTATCTGCAGCCAAGGAAAAGTAAGAAGCATTAATTTTGAAACATAAATAAAATCTCAAAATCAAATTCCCCAGTGAATTAATGACAGGATGCAAATATTGGTAATGTTGTGATAAAGGCAGGAGAATGCAGGAGCCCTTAGACTGGTGTAAACATTTAGTGTCATCTGAATTTCTTACTGAATTTCATACTTTAGATTTCCTCTTGCTTCTTTGCTTGACCCATTCTAATAATATTTCTATAAGTTCATTTGTTATTACAGAATAGGTAGTAGTGGCCTTCTGGAAGCTGGGATGCATTTTTACTCGTCTATTGCCACCACAAACCATTAACATACATCTACACCACAACATTAGAATGTTTTTACTAGAATTGTGCTCAGCTGCTCAGAGTTTTCCTTAATATATCCAAGCAGCTGTCCACATAACGGTTTACTTAAAGCCTACAAAAGCAGAGTCCCTGCCCAATCTTTGGTATCATTTTAGTTATTGGGGTGGCAGAGAAAGGTGTTCCCAAATATTGGCAGGTTCTTCAATAATTCTGCACCATGCCAAAAACATACCTCAAACTACCAAGTGCCATTCTAAAAGATAAAAATTCACTAAAAACAAGGCTATCTAAAAAGTTAAGAAGGTAATTGGAAAAGTGACAAACATGGTTACTAGAACTGGTCTGTCATATAGCTGAGTTAAGGAACACTGGCTTTTTCTTCCATTGTTAAAAAAAAACTCACGTCAGTCAATACACAAAAAAGATTATATGGACTAAATGAAAAACCAATGTAAAAAAGCCTTGAGGAGCTCTATTCACTGAAGAAGTACTATTTCCTAATTTTTCAGGCATGTTTCAATATTTAATATGGCAGATGCTACTCTGTGATGCAGAGGCTACACCTGGCACCCCAGGTCACCTCTGAGGGTTGAGTGAGGCAGGCCAAGTAAGAGATTTGGCAAAACCCTCAGGCTTTGCTCACCACATAAGGGGACTTACTGAGTGCCTTATACAAGGGAGGAGCCAAAGTGGTGTACTGGAAGATGGTTTCTGCTTTAAAACATTAAAGGTTAGTGCACCCTGATGCTGCCAAAACATCTAGGATGGAACACAGTGCTCTCTGAAGCTCTAAAGCAGGGATTCTTAACCTTTTTGGTACCATGAGACCTTTGCAAGTCTGTAAAACCTATGGGTCTCTTCTCAGAATAATGTTATTAAATGCAAAAAATAAAATTCATATGATGAAAAGAAAAACCAATTATATTAAAATAAAGATATAATTTTTTTTCCCATTTAAAATCATGAGTTCCCTGAAATCTGAAGAGACCTATGGATCCCTTGGGATTCTGTGGATTCCAGGTTAAGAACCTCTGCTTTAAAACAACCTAAGACCTTCTAAGTATTAACTACTGACCATCAGATTGACAGCTAACTGGCAAATACAAATACAAAATAAAACCTCATATCCAAAATATAAATTAAAATGCACATTTTATTCTTTAAAAATCAAATAGGATCAAATCAAAGTAGTCATATGCACACCCCCAAATCACTGATGACTTGTTCCTCTGATGTCCCATTCCAAACTAATCACACCTCTTTTTCCCAGTAAGCACACAATGAAGTGCTTCTGAGAGAAGCCCTCAAGCTTTCATTTTATTTCATCATAAGAAGGTGGGAGAGGCACAATATGGTGTAATATTTTTAATCTTAATTTCTGCAGAATCCTACACAGTAGATAGCTGGTGGCAAGAACGTGCCTTGGAAGTGATCCATTCATGCTCCATGACAATGACGTACTGAGCTATGATATACTGAGTATCATCTAGTCAGAGGGCTAGTCACTAAGGCATTTTTAAAGAGTCCGTTGATTTGAAGCCAATGGTTTATTCAGAAAATACTCTTAGCTAAGTAACTACGTACTACAACTGGTAACTAGTATCACAACTCTTTTCCTTGCTACCAATAGCACATTAACAAAACCACCCAAGAGTTAAAAAGACTCACCACAAACATGAACACTGTGTAGAAGATGAGAGCCATAGCACTGAAGGACTGTATGGAAGCCATCATATTCCTCTGGAGGCTCAGCGGAAGGACAATGCACAAGGAGACAACAAAGAGTAAGAATATCCGGAAGCTGCCAGTCACCTGGGAATACATGGAAAACAGAAATGCTGATTTCATCAATTTGGCCTTCAAGGGGCCTTGATAAACGAAAGAAATCTAGTATATCAGAGGATACAGTAAAGCAGGTTAAAGGAAATGGCCCAAAGCAAGAAGATAATTTTCCCACTACCACTTAATAGCATAGAAGGAAGGCTATTTATGTGATGAACCTATCTAGTCACTGGGTGCCACTGTTGCTCTACAGAGTGACTACCAAGGACAGTTACTAAAAGCAGAAACTTGATAATAAAAGGAAAGGAAAAACTAATACAAATTGAGAATTTTTGAATATTTTTAGCATATTAAAGTTACCATGGTTCAGAAAAGATAGAACTCTTGAAATTCTGCTCTAGACATTTAATCAAAAACCTCAAGATTACTATTTATTATAGCAAAGATCACAAGGGCCTAGAAATACTTGATATCTAACTTGGCTGCAACCATAACACATTTTTCTAATTTCACAATTCTTTAATCAATCAATAAACATTTATTAAGCACCTACTATATGCCAGGCAATTAGAGCTTAATAGCATCAAGGCGGCATAGATATGAACCACATCAAGATCCTCTAAAATGTCTTTTCTCAATCCCAAATATCTGCATATTTACTCCTGTACTTATAGCACAGGGGCAGAAAAGGAATCACATGCCTCATATAGAAAACCTAAACATTCCAATGTAGAGTTCAAACATCCATAAGAGAAAAGTTAGGGGAACGGGATGATTCATTATCTCATAAATATCTTCTTTTGTGTAATAAAGATACATTTAAAAAATTAAAGAGAAATTAAGAGAAAATTGTGGTTGCCTAGAATTTCCTCTTCTCTAATTCCCAAGGAACTAGGAAAACTTTAGTAAACAATCAATTAATCATCAAGCGTTAATTAAATGCCTACTATGTGACAGATACTATGCTGGGTACTGGGGAAAAAAATGAAACAGTCCTGCTCTCAGGCGGCTCACCTTATATTGGAGGAAGCAATGCATATATGAATAAGTATATACAAATTATATATAAAATAAGCAGAAAGTAAATTTGGAGGAGTACTAGCAGCTAGGGAGATCAGGAAAAACTTCATGTAGAAAAAGTGTCATGGGCAGAATTTTGAAGGAAACAAGGTAGAGGTGAGTGGGAGTGTATTCCAGGCATGAAGGATAGTTAGTATAAAGGCAAAGAGGAGAAACAGGGTGTCACATGGGAGAAACAGTGAAAAGGAAAGTTTGGATACAGAGTATAGGAAGGGGAAAAATGTCTAATAAGGTTGGAAAGGCAGGTTAGGGTTAGGTTGTAAAGGGCTTTAAAAGCTAAAAAGGAATTTATATTTGATCCTGGAGGCAACAGGGAGCCATTGGAGTTTTATTGGGTAGGGAAGGGACATAGTCAGATATTCACTTTAGGAAAATCACTTTGTCAGCTGTGTGGGAAAAAATGTATTACAGAGGAGAGACACTTAAGGCAAAGAGACCAAGTAAGAATCTCTTCTAATAGTTCAGAAGACAAGTGATAAGGGCCTTGAACTATGGCTGTGGTTATGTGAGTAGAAAGAAGTGGATGAATTAAAGAGATATTGTAGAGGTAGAAACAATGATTAGCAACTGACTGGAGATGTGGAAAGAGGGTAAATGAGGAGTCAAAGATAAAGCAGATGAAGGAAAGATAGTGAACGCTTTGGAGGTAAAATTAATCTACTCTAGATTTTTATATGAAATAAAAATGTTTTCATTCTGAAATTGTTTTCAAACTGTGGAAAGCCATCCTACAAATTTAAGAACAGGTGCTATCCTTAACAAGAGGGGTGCACCATAAGTTTCTCTTAAAGCATACAAATTCAGCACTTTCTGTTACAGTAATTACTCCCACCCATGTAAGGTAGTGTCGTCAAAGAAAAGAGGGGCACCAATCCATACATAAGGACACCTGCTGGCTGCATATTAACTTAGTTTTAAAATATAATGTTAAGTATGTTTTATTGTATTTTTAGTTATTTTGTTAAATATTTTCCAATTACAATTCAATGTGGTTCCATATGATTGACATCTCTGATATAAGGGATAACCTCTATTTGTATATTTTATCACTTTCTTCATTGTTATATAGTCAAAGTAGAGTAATGCACTTGGTAGTCACATTTCAAGAGTTAAAAACAATTAGATGCAAAACGCTGGCTGATACTTAAAGAATTACACCACAGCCAGAGCAGTTTAAAAAAATCATTTCAATCACAGAGCTAATCGAATCCTCAAATAGACCTAACAGCAGAATAGGCACGATGCACCGATTTTACAGGTAAGGAAAGTGGGTGAAGCACAAATAAATTTATTCATCCAACGTCATATTGGAATTAGGGCATAATAAAGACCCTATATCTAGTTTCAAGCATCGTCATTCTAGTTCTTTTAGACATAAATTTTCCAAAATGAATAAAATTGCAATATGAATGGCTTTAAATTCAAGCAAATTGAAATGTCTGAAAATAAATTTACCTCAAATCCAAGCAACCGAGCAAAGAAGTTTGACCCCAAGTCACCAATGACAACATAGAAGGCAATGCAGGTTCCCAACATCAGCCCAATCATACTATAAAGACAGAAATTGGGGGTTTTAAATTATGTTTTTAAAACATTCCATTGTCTCATCACAATTAAAGCCATATCACCCTAGCAGAAAATCAGATCAAGCTCAGATTTCTATGAAAGAATAGTGTGCTGTGAACCCTATACACATAGTACTAGTGACATGTGACTTTATTCAGAGCTTAGATTTAATGAAAGATGCAATTTAGAAAGTCCAACAGTTTACAGGATGTGGATATGTTTTGTATGGTTCACCATTCTACTAAGACTGAATATTGAATAACACTAAACTTTTCTTTATGTAGTATTATATTTTTCTCTCCACAGGAGGCTCCGAAAGTTCTTTCAGGTACTATAAAGATGCACTGCAATGTTAGACAAGTTAAAAGAATAATCAACTCCTTTCTCAAAAAGGTTGCTCCCTATAATTTACAATTTCCTAATTAAGAATCCTGAGTGCATTTTTTCCCAGAAATTTAACCATCTGACAAAATTGTATTCCAAAGGAACAAAAGAAAAACATAGCCTTTTCTATTTAATGCCTCCTTTAAGTGGTCACACATTTGGTAATTTACCTTTTAGAGAACTGCACTCCATGGTTAACTCTAGCTGAGGAAGCTCTATTTTGTGGTATTAAAAAAGACTTGTCATTTTTTTTTCATTTTATCAGTAAAATAAATGCTTTCAAACTTGTATTTAAAGAATATAAACTCAACTTTGATCTATTTCTTAAATAGCAACTTTTTGGAGAAATATTTATAAAAACTTGGTGCAAATTCCACAAACCAAAAATATTAGCCATTCTTTAACAATTTTTCACTCTACTTTTGCTTTTAAGGAATGGGAGGGCGGGGAGTTGAGGGAAGGATATGGGAGAATCAATAAGCAAAGTATACAGATTACCTGGTCTCCACCACCATTTTTCCTGCTTTTCCATAGGCATGAAATGCTTGGATTTAAAAAAAAAAATTATTTTAAGTGAAACATGATTTAGATGATTCCACATGTATCAGTAAGAAGTTATTGATAACACATAGGGTAATTTTCAAACTTCTAGAAATCCACTAGTTTGAGATTTCTAGGTGTCTGAGGGGCTTTGTTTCTTCTTTTTTTTTTTTTGACATACCATCCACAAATCAAAACCACATAAAAAAAAAAAAAGAACAAAGAAAGGGATAGACACAAGGCAAGTTCTTTTTTCACTCTTAAAAAAAAAAAGTCATTGCAAAGTAGCAGTTTCCCACACATGGCAACTATTAAAAGAAAGTCTGCTTGGAATAGAAAATATGCATGTATAGATGCTGTGTGGCCAAAAAAAAAAAAGGCACCGCAGTGCAAAATTTCAATCAGATTTCTGTTTTTTCCCTTTGTAGCTTGTTATAACTGCCTGATGTTGTTTAGCAAAACTGAGATGCTGCCCAGAATGTTCGGTCCCATCACCAGAATCCCCAGCTTTCACAACCCACACCAAAAGGAATTTTTATTCCAATGCTTTTATTTTTAATCCTCTGGTCAGAGTTTATAGCAGAAAATGAAGAGTATCCTTTCCATTGCTTCATCTGGAGAAGGGAAAAGACCCAGAAGCTCATGTTTGTATTTTTAAAGATAGATTCCTGAAGAAGTAGGCAACACATTCCATTTCTGTGTGTTTTATTAACATATATCATCCCAGCATCAATTCTCTGTCATTTACCTTAGTACAAATCACATGGTTTAAAAAGAGTTTGGCTTGCCTTCCTGACGATGCTATGTGTTCAAGTAGCTGAGAAACTTAAAATTATTCACTTCAGCAAGTTTCTCTTGTGACCTTAACAACTCTATTATAATCCCAGCGTTCCCTGATGATCAGTCTTTAAAAGAGAGAAAAGTCAAGGTCTCTGAGGAAGAGACCAAGAGAAGAATGGTGAATGGAAAGTAAAGGAAGCAGCAGCTCCTGCCATGGTCAGCTGCCCAGATTTCCTGATCCCTTTTTTTCTCCCTTACCACAAAGGGCAGGCCCCTAGAAAAGAAAGCAGGAAATGAACAAGCTTATTTCCTGTGAAGGGGCCTGGAAAACAGTCCTCTTTTCTTTTGAGTAACTGTTTAGAAAACAAGACGTTTGGTAAGGTGTTAACTAAAAGACAGAAAAGACCAGGACTGAGAAAAGATTTTTTTGCTTAGGCTTTGAAGAAAAAAACTTTTTCAGAAATATACTAAAGAAATTGTTTTCCAAAAGATTCTCACCACTTTTGAACTAGCTAATAAAGCTTTTGTTCATCAGGTGGAAATCTAAATACAATGAAGTAATGGATTATTATGCTAATGTTAACCAAGGGACCTCAATTTTTTTTAATCCAAGATTTACTATCAGATTGCCATATTAGTCAACACCCAATGGTGAGCCAGAGAAAAATAGTTTTAAGTTGAAGGACTCACAATCATAATGAATAAATCAGCAACTTTTCTGAATACAAGTTTCAATGCCTAAGAAAAGTCAGGAATAGTGTCTGCATGGAAGAAAAATAAGAAAATCCAAAGTGTTTTCTCCAGGAAGTCTTCCAGGAGTCAGTAGGTGTCACTTTCTTCTCAGTAAATGACTAGATTGGTACCTTAGCATAGTCAAATAGCTGAAGGGAAACAGGGCCAACTGTGGACAAAATTGTGAAGATAGAGCAGTTTGTCTCGGGCTTCCTCAATCTCCCTTTTCTGTTCCCTTTTATCCATCTCAGTGGCTGCAACTAATTCCCTGCTCCTATCCTTCATTCCATCAGTCACCTAATACTCTCCCTGCTCTTTAACTTCTTCCCTATCTATAAAAATAATCAATCATTTATAATAGTGATTAAGTTTCCATGTGTTATGTCTCCAAGGCAAGCAGGTAGGGATATAGTTGGGGGGATAAGCAAACTATACCTTAAATTATACTAATTGACTTTGAACACTGATCCTAAAAGTAAACAAGTCTTTGGTGGGAACGAAGAGGGTGATGGAAGATGTCTGGATGGCTGCAAGTCTCTTGCTATTTTGGTGTCTGTAGTTCTTCTAAGCCCAGTCCCCAAGCTCACTCTCAAGGTCTCTCTGAAGAACTTTGGAACTGACTGTGGCACAGGCCTGCCCAGCATGGTATGCCCGCATCAAAGAAGGCACTGTGCTCTATGAGCAAAGCAGAATTGCAGTAGCTCCAAAGAAATATGAGATGTACAAATTTAGAGACATCTTCACTCCAAATGTGCATATGGACTACTTGTACCCAACCTATGGTAGAGCCTTCTGAGCTTTATTGGTCTGATATTGGTCTGATCAGCCAGTCAGACACACTGTACCTTGACCCCAATACGGTGATATCATTTTGGTCATCTTCTAGCACAAAGGATAACAATCAGTCCCCAGATCCCATATGTGAGCCTTATTCTTCCCATGTCCTTGCTTATCTCCCCCCCTTTTCCAGCTCTCTTGGGTCACAGCAAGATCATTAGTCTTCCCTCTAACTGATCATCCACTTTACATATCCCCGTGAGCCAGTTTTTACTGCCTCTCACCAGCACCTCTGCAACACTCAGGACACATAACAGAGATGGGAAACTCCAAGGACTACTGATCTCCCAGGGAGACAACCACCCTAAGAAAGTACAGGAAACCTCAAACCTAAACTGCTGTGGGGAAGGAAGGGGGAAAAGAGGTTGTAGGAACCCTTCCTGTTGGAAAGCTAGATCCAGACCTTCTATCTTTTAACCTATGTGAACATCCAGAGGTGTGAGAAAGATTAAACTGTTAACTGAAAACTATCAATAGAGGCAGCAGCACGGTAGAATGCTTGATCTAAAATCAGGAAGTTCGGATTCAAATCCTGCCTCCAATGCTTACCAGCTGTGTGAGCCTGGCTGAGAAAAGCATAGAATCATCCAGCCTCAGTTTCCTCATCTGTGAAATGAGGACAATAACAGCTCCTACTTCATACGGTTGCTGTGAGATTCAAAACTGAAAACACTTTTCAAAATGAAAATGCTTTTCAAAAGTTAAAAGCACTATGTAAATGGAAATGTTATTAGGTTTATTACAGATACTAGAGAATAGTAGTTCACATCTATATGGCACTTTATAAATCACAAAAGACTAAGGCAATCAAGCTGTCCCAATCTCCCTAGCAGGCTAACCCTGTAAGACCTAATAAAACTTTCTGGCATCTCAGAATTGAGACATCTCAATAGGTATCAAAGACACTGCCAAAGACAGGTGTTTGCCTTCTAGTTAGTACATCCAGACAAGGTCCCTCTTTGCAATGAAAAATACCATTATCCCTAATTTAGAGATGTGGAAATTGAGGATCGAAGTACCATGACTTGATCAGGGTCAGAACTGAGGCCCAAACCTAGGCCTTCTGACCATAGTTAAGTCCAGGGTTCTATCTGATTTCACTAGGTGAAAGTTAATCATCTCTGCTGACTACTTTTGCCTGATTACTATGAAATATGAGAGGCAGCACAGCCTTGTGGGTAGAGAATCCACCTGGAAGGCCCTAAGACTCAAACCCCATAAGACCCTGTGCAAGTGACTTAACTTTTCAGTATTCCAGGCAACTCTCTAAGAGAAGGGTGATTATAAGGGCTGAGGTGCAGAGGCAGAGAAAATTTTCTCACTTGGGAGTTCTCTGTGTTAATGAAATTACAGGTCCAGACTCTATCCCTATTATGTGATAAAATTATTACATGCTGTGTGTAAGTTGTGCAGGATTGCATTACTAAACTACATTTGTAGATGACCAGCCTTCCTAGTTTGCCATCATGTGGTAGCAATCGAGAAAAGACACTGGTGCTGATGGTGGTGCCAAAAGTGTACCATTTGAGACAAGGCCCACCTCAAATAGCTCTGGGTCATGGTCAATGGATACTGTGGGATTCTGGAACTCAGAACAATTTTTCATCTGGATCATTCCACACCTAAACTAGGTTGGGTATGATCATTTTCTGGAAAAAAAAAAATGGAAAGTCTATATAACATTAGTATGGGCAGGTATTAATTTTAATAAAAAGATAAAGTATGATGACTTATAATCTGACCAAAATGCTTTAGATTGGCAAAGTTCACTGCCGATCAAATGCTACAACACTGTGACAGTGGTAACCATGGGAGAGTGATTATGGTAAAGTGTATAAGCTGGTACATCTCTGGAACTCAGATACAAGGCTCAAATTTACTCAAATTCAACATCTCAGAACAATTTATCAAGTTGTCTTGTACCTTTCCAAACTGCCAGATACTCCCAAACAATAAGCTACAAAACTGAAAAGATCTCCTGCAGATGTACCAGTATACAAGTAACTGATGACAATAACTAATTATTCAATAGTACTGAACCTGGATATATTAGGAACAGTACAAGAAGGCTACCAAGAACATCTTTCCTCTCGATTATGTCCATCTTCTTGCTGCAGTGTAAACTTGTAGTGGATCTCTGCCATTAAAATGAAGAATAGAGCAAGTCTCTCAGTTTTTCTCTGCATATGAGAAAAGAGATGAACCAGTATTTCCCAAAGTACCAGGAAATTTGGAAGTATTGTTAATCCCCATATACTGGAGTTCCTCAACTTCAGAAACCATGGAGGAAATTCTCATCTCCTTTCACAGAATCTGGAGTTCTTCATTTCTGTAAGGTGGGCATAGCAACTAAAAAGGACAGCACAAAGGACAGCTAATGCTTTATCAAACTAGGCCTAATGAAACTTTCTGGGAGCTCAGATTAATCAAGTAATTTTGTTTGGTATTAGGCACAACTTTACTGAGATTATGAGGGTTTTCTTCTTTCTTTTTTTTTGCTTCTAGTAGGTACATTTAGGCAGAAATCACACTGTGCAGCTAAATACTAAGCTCCAGGGAGCCAATGCAAAGGGGGTATCCATCTGTCAACAGTATGGTCACTGAACAGAATAAACATTTTCTTTAAGTCTTTTGCATATGACAGAAATCAAACCACTTTGTACTAACATCCTCTGAATAGTCAGCCATAGAAAATGATGACATCCACAAGATAATATTGAGAGAGAGGATTAGTACGGTACCTGAAGTCAATAAGACATTTCCGCAAAAGGAATAACGTGAGGGAAATTCCCAAATGTAGTATAGCAGCACAAATACTGAAGAAATGTCTCCTATTTTGTTTCTGGTGAGAAGTTATATTTCAACACGAATTCTGGCTGTGTGTCTTCGCAATGAGGGTCAAGCTCATCTGGTCAGGGGTAAATGTTATTTCTATGACTTTAACATACCCATCCTCATCAGCAAAAAAAAAGTGGGGAGCGGGGGAGAACAAAACTTGCCCTTGAGAATTTTAGCAGGGGCCATAATATATGTTAACATATTGGTGCCAATGCCAAACTGACAAAGTGGAAAGGAAAAGACCAATGATCAAATTTGCCAAAGACTCACACATGAATCTTGCAGATGTTTTTATTTTGTCAGCTCCTTGGAACTTTGTACACTATTTCCTCTCACCTTCTCCTCCTCATTCTGCCATGTGTACTTGTATAGCTGCAATCCAGAAAGCTGACACTCCCTGCCAGGCACTCTGCTGGCAGAACCTAATGTCCTCAGGAACACATGGGGTGGAGAAACTAATGGCTTTCATTTAGAGACCAATAACTTTCACCAGACACCCACAATGCCAACCCCTGAGAATTTGTATTTCGTTATTTCAACAACCATTCTGAACTGAAGTACAATCAAAACAATTCTGAGCCTATGCCTTTGAAAAGACAGTTTTTGTGTGCTAGAATGAAGGAGAAAGCAAGAAGACAAGATTAACAGTATAGTTAAGTCATACGAGTAATAAAATATTCCAAACTGAAATGCCTTTCAGAAAGCAGAAAGATAAATGTTGTGTTTCTTATGATGAAAGGAGAATTGCAATACAAAAGAACCAAAGGAATGAAAAGTAGAACTAAGAATATCAAGGAAAGTTAGAGCTACTGGGGTTATGAGGTTACTTTATCAAATATATGAAATTCACCACCTCCTCAAAGAAACAAAGAAGAAAAGCAAGTAGATTATAAACTATTTAAAAACTTCTCACCAGTAAGGACAGTTAAATACTACAGCTTATCAAATCATAGAATTTAGGCTAGAAGAGCCCGCTGAGGTGACTGAATCTAACTCCCTCATTCTACAGAAAAGCAAACTGAGGAACAGAAAGGGCAAGTGACTTACTCAGGATCACACAGCTAATAAGTATCTGAGGTAGAGTCTGAACCAGATTTTCCCAATTCCAAGTCCAGTGCCCTATACACTCTACCAAAAAAAGTCTAAGCACTGATATCCATGGAGAAATAGCTTTAAGAAAAAGTCCACTTGGGGTGGCTAGGTGGCACACTGAATAGAGCACCGGCTCTGGAGTCAGGAGGACCTGAGTTCAAATCTGACCTCAGACACTTAACACTTACTAGCCATGTGACCTTGGGGAAGTCACTTAACCCCAACTGCCCTGCCCTCCCCCCTCCAAAAAGCAAAAAAAAAAAAAAGAAGAATACGTCCACTTACTAGATGTGTGACCTTGGGAAAGTCACTTAACCCCAATTGCCCTGCCCTCCTCCCTCCAAAAAGAAAAAAAAAAAAGAAGAAGTCCAAAGGACAATTTAGATCTTTAGATCCTAATGCTTTACAATTATGTTTCACAGTGCCTTTGCACATTGTGTACTCACTCAATAAATTATCTGCTGATTGATTTCAAGGGCTGAAATTCTCACCTAAGCCTGCATATGTCCTGCGTTTGCTAAGGCTGGCTGATTTCACTAAGAACATGCAGGACTGGTGTGTCATCCAGGAACAGAAAATCAACAGTAGGGCTCCCAGGATAATGCCACACTAGAAGGTTCAAAAAGAAAAGAGAGACACTATCACAAAACGATAAAACATTTTCTCAGATTTATCACACACAAACATATTTATTTTATTTATTTAGTTAAGAGCTACTAGAATTGGAAAATGCAAGGAATAGTTCCATGTCACTCACCTGCCCATACAAGCACTTATTAAACCCCTGCTATGTGCCAGGCAGTGAGGATAAAAAGACAAAAACAAAACAGTCCCTTCCCAAAAGAACCGCTCCCCAAATTAATTTGTTGTGACTTTTGGAAAGAAGTATCAAATCAGGGTCATCCATCAAAGAAAAACCCTTCAAGCTTTCACCTTCCTAATTCTGCCCCCTCACAAAATTAACCATTCTAGTAGACTACCTCTAGTTATGTTATGTTAGCAATTCTCTGGTTCTTTGCACATTTATTTACAATCTGGCCACTTTTGTGTTAGTAGTAAATATAACTACTAACATTAATACTAATGTTAAGGGATTATTCTGGAAGAAAGAGGTTCAAATGAAAGAAAAATCTACAAGCCGAAGTCCAACATTACTAAAATGATCCAGATCACTTTATCATACTATTTAATCTGACTATAGAAATCATAGGAAAATACCTGTATTTTAGGCAAATAGCTAAAATATAACCCTGAAATACAATGAAATAAAAACACAGAAGTTACGTGCAACTAGTACTACTCAAAAAAATAGGAAGGAATGATGAGAAAACTACATTCACAGTGATAAAGTATAATACAGTGGAAAGTGTGGTGACTGGTAGTTAAGAGAACAGACCTCACTATTTGTGCGACCTTACGCAACCTCGCTGAGCTTCTATTTATTCATTTATGAAGGAAATGTACCTGTAAGAGACAATCTCTTAACAGTCTTCCCAGTACTATGATCTTTCGGAGGTACACCCCACTAAAACTACAAATTACAGAATGAAATGTTTTTAAGAGAGGAGGAGGAGAATAAAGTTGCAGTGCATCCTGGGACAGGTAGTAGTCAGTAAATCTTTCTAGATAAAAAACTGATATCTGAAACAATGTGTCATCAAACAGCCTCAGGGCTCTAGCAAGTAGCAAGCATGGCCTTCAGCCACTTTTGCCCTAGGCAAAATAAAGAATCACCTACTTTGTGTTTGCTTAAATTCCAGAAGTTCAACTGGCTAATAACTCTAGAACCTCTCTCACCACAAAAGGTTGGTCATTTCCAAGACTGAAAATCTTTCATTAATTTTTAAAAAAACTTTTGGCTTTTTACCCAAAAGAAGAAAATTTCAAAGTCCTTCTAACATTAAATAAAATTAAGCCACCAATGGTCTTTTCATTAACCCATTCAACAAATATTGATGATGATCTAGTGAGCAAGGCACAGAGGAAGGTCTTGGGAATGATACCTAATTTAGATGAGTTCCCAGCCCTCATGGCGCTAATAGTGTAGAAGAGGAATAAATCAGACATAAATGTAAAACGAATAATACAATGGAGAAGTATAAGACAATACGAGATCTGAGGGAGAAGACTGCGGAGGAAGACTAACACATTCACACTAGTATGAAGTTCCCAAAGCATTCTCTAATATGTCATCTCATTTGATTCTCACAAGAACCTTTGAAGTAAAACTCACAGCTATTTCACCCCTACTTTACAGAAGAGGCAGGGGCCCCAAAAGATCCGGGTCATGAGTACGTGGTCACACAGCTAGAAAGTGTCAGAGGCAGGATTTTAACAGTCTTCTTGACTATAGCTGAAGCACTCTGTCCACTGCCATTCTGCATGAAAAATGAAGTGAGGTTTTGATTTTTTGCAGGCATCCTATCAAGGTTTAATTGCTTGAAGGTTGTTTAAGTTTTTTAGTTTCATGAGGGATCTGAAAAGGTTTAGTATTATTACTGATTTAGAATTGGATAGGACTTCAGAGATCACCTAGTTCAACACAGATAAGTTTCATAAATAAAGAACCTGAGACCCAGAGAGGCTAGCAAGTAGGGAACCTGCGGCCTCTAGGTCCTCAAGTGTGGCCCTTTGACTGAATCCAAACTTCATAGAACAAATCCCTTTAATAAAAGGATTTGTTCTATAAAACTAAAGACTCAGTTAAAAGGCAGCACCCAAGGACCTAGATGGCTACATGTGGCCTTGAGGCCACAAGTTCCCCACTCCTGAATGTAATTTGCACGAGGTCACACAGGTAGTAAATGACAGATCTAGCATTCAGCAGAAAAAGAGTGGGAAGGAAGTCAGGCCAGGTATAGGAAACAATGTAAAGCACAAGAAGTAATCCAGTTGGGCGGGGACATGGTATGAGAAAAGTGAAATGAAATTAGGCTGGAAAGACAGGGTGGTCCTGTCTGGGGAATGTGAGTGCCTGGTAAAGTGGCAATGGTAAGCAATAGGGTGCTCGTAAGATTTTTTTTAAAGATATAATGAGATCCATGCATAAGAAAGATTATTCTGGCAGTAATAAGAAAGATAGACTGGAGAGAGAAAGAAGTAAAGATGGGAAGACTTGTTAGAAGGCTCCTGTAATAGCCCAAAAAGGTGGCAAAAGTCTTAGAAATCAGTTTATTAACCTCCAGAAAAATAAAATACTTAAAGATTCTACCACATAGGATTGTTGTGATACTCAAATGAGATCCTTCTCTTCCTATAAATACACCACCTTCTCCAGAACTGCTAGTGCCTTCCTCCACAAACTACCTTTTATTTAAATACTTTCTATTTATATGTATTCTGAATATACTTACCTGTATGCCTGTCTCCCAGGTAGAATGTAAAATCCTTGAGAGTAGGGATGATTTCATTCTTTGTATATCCACAGCCAAGCAAAACATCTAGCGCACAGGAAGTGCTTAATAAATGCTTGTTGATTGAATGATTTGGAAAAACTAAAAGTGCTACTTAAGTTTCAGCTGCCATTATTATTGCACCAGAAATATAAACATATTTTGGGACAGGAAAATAAATTTTATTTTACTTCTACCTCGTTCTGAAGAGAGGGACCAAGGAATGGGGAGATTGATGACTACTTTTTATTTTCAAAAACATCATTTTTCAAAGGAAAATAGGAATTTTTCCTAATATTTTTTCATATGAAACAAACAAACAAAAAAGCTCATTTTCAACTCGAAATTCTGTACCATACTATCCCCAACCCTGGTCTCAGATTTTACCCACCAAGCTACATGAGATTTACTGCTTAACACCAGCAGTTCCCTTTCTCTGTGACATTTCACTGTCTGGTTCCTATCATGCTCATTCTCCTTCCTTCATAGGGAAGCAAAAGTTCATTTTCCTGTTAGAAAGCTATCAAGATATGAAACAAGAATTCTGTATTTCCAATATTAGAACAAGCACAATTTAAGGAACAGAAATTTGGAAACATATCAAAACTTCTGACCATTTTAGCTGATCTTTACATTCTTATGTATATAGGTTTTTATAGAAGTTGTTACCGTGCCAATTATATAGTTTGCTTATAGAAGGTACTCGATAATTTTTGAAAGACTCTAAGTTTGTACAAAATGACTTTGTTCTCTTAAATTACTGACTGCTTTTCACTCAATAAAGTGTTCCATGCATCTACTACATACATAGGTATTGAGAGCTAAAGATAAGTTTGGAAGTACCTAGGAAAATAAGACTCTCTCAGAATTTATCCTGTTCTTTAGAAGCTTATAATCCAGTTGCAGAGATGAGACATAACATAAAACATAATTAAGTTACAATACAAGGCAATACTACCTATCTACACATGTGTTTATATATAATATGTACAATACACATATACATGTATGTATATATAATATGGCACATATAACACACCACATAAAACACACATGGCATATATAACATATGTGGTAGATGTCAAAATCAGGTACAGAATACATGCCCCAGGAGTCCTAGTTACAGAGATGAGGCATATGAAACAAAATTAAGTTAAAATACAAGGCAATACTCTCTGTCTTATGTATGTGTTTATGCATACATGTATGTATATGCAAATATACATATATACACACTTTTTTTTTTTCTATACATCATATGTGTGTGATTAAGTGTCAAAAGAAGGACAGAGCATATGCCTCGAGAGTTCAGGAACAGAAGAGATAATTGTCTGTGAAGGAGAAAGGATTTGAGATGGGGCCTCAATAGGCAGAATTTGTATAATCAATCAACAGGTTATAATTAAATGCCTACTATATGTCAGTCACAGTGGTAGGTGCTGGGGATACAAATACAATGAATGAAACAATCCCTACTCATAAAGAGCTTACACTCCAATAGGAGACATAGGAGACAAGGACAAATTTATTATATGTACATTTATATACCATATAAAGAGAATAACTACAAAAACCTACAAAGTAGTTCAAAAACAACTAGCAGTTGAAGCGATTAAGAAAAGATTCATGTAGGAGGCAGTGTTTGAGTCTCGAAGGAGAAGGATTCTATGAGGTAGAAGAATGGAAGAAATGAATTTCAGGTATAGCTGATGTCCAATGTAAAGGAACTGAGATGGGAAATGGAATTTCAATTTGATTCTAGAGGCAAAAGGAAATAACTATATTTTATTGAGTACAGAATGGCATGGTCCTTTCTGTGCATAAAGAAAATCTTTAGGGAGCAGCTAGGGGGCGCAGTGAATAGAGCACAGGCCCTGGAGTCAGGAGGACCTGAGTTCAAATGCGACCTCAGTTAACATTAGCCATGTGACCTTGGGCAAGTCATTTAACCCCAAATGCCCTGCATTCCCCACTCCAAAAAGAAAATCTTTGGCAGCAGGGTAAAGGATGGACTAAAGTGAGTAAAGATTTGAGGCAGGGAGATCAATTTGGAGGTTGTTTCAATAATCAAGGCAAGAGGTGCTAAGGGTGGTTGTGAGTAATTTGGCAATTGATCTGGTATGTGGGGTAAGGGAGGGTAAGGAGGATAAGTGAAGACTAATGCCAAGCTTACAAACATTCAAGGTGAAAGGAATAAGCATTTATATAGTACCTTCTATGTGCCAGGCCCTGAGATAAACACTTTTACAATTATCTCATATGAGGCTACATTTGAACTCAGGTCTTCCTGACCAGACCTAGCAATCTATCCACTATGCCACAAGCAGTATCTAAGCCTAAAAGACAGACTGTTGGTGTCTTCGTCAAAAATAGGGAATTCTGGAGGTCTGGGAGAAAAATAATGAGTTCAGTTTTGGACATGCTAAATTTGAGGTATCTCTTAGACATCCAGTTTAAAATGTCCAATAGCCAACAGGTGATGTGGAATTGATGCTCAGAGCAGAGAGTAAGGATGGATATGTAGATCTGGGCGTCGTCCACAAATAGATTATAATAATTAAATACTTGGAATATGATGAGGTCACTGAGAGAGAATAAACAGAGAAAAGAGGTTTAGAGAACACTCACAGTTAAGAGGGCATTATCTGGATGATGAACCTGCAAAGGAGGCTGAAAAGGAGTGGTTGGATAAAGAGAATAGTGCCACGAAAGCCCAGAGGAAAGAGGATCCAGGAGAAAAAGGTGTACGGGTGTAAATGCAATAGAATGGCTGAAAAGGATGAGGGTTTAAAAAAGGCCATCAGAGGTTTGGCCTCTGATGAGACTTGACAACACTGGTAACTTTGGAAAGAGGACTTTCTCTCATAAGTAGAGAAAAGAAACCCCAGTACTCTTTTTCCTTTGCTTTAACTAAAACTTTTTCTTAAAATGAACAATGTCTCAAATTGACCTCCTTGTCAGTTTGAGAATGAATGGTAAACTGAATGTGAGCATGAGGACCTGAAAGTTCCATCAGAAGAAGGATATTTCTTAAAGTGGTGGGAACATTTATCCTTCATGTGGATCCTGATAAAAGTACAGGCACTGATTTACAAAAAAAAATCAGTAAATAACAGTCACTTTAATGAAATGTTCCAGTTAAGCTCAAAGTGGAAATGTCTTTCATAGATAACATTTCAGTCTCCTTTCTCTGAAAAATTTACATTTTCAAAAGTATGAGAGTCAAAGAAATTCATATCCCATACACAACCACTTTATCACGGAATAGCATTTTGGGGGTACTTTTCATCACAGGCCTGGCAGGCAAGAATTTTATGTGTATAGACTACATGAGAAATATAATCAGAAGTTTAAAACACACCAAAATAAAATTGCTTTTTACAGACACTTTACATTTCAGAAAATACTCATGTTTTAATCATCTTGGGCCTTAATTACAAAATTTTACAAAGCACCAATAGCCTACACAGGTCTCTTTCCTCTGAATTTTCAGGCTGGAGGCCAAAAACAGGTGCTACCAAACCTTACCTTTTTGATGTAATGATAGGTGTAATAAGTTGACAAATGCTTGACTCCACAAGTCTCTCCAGTAGTGAAAATCAAATAAAAAATTATCAAGTGTACCTAAATAATTGCACTCACTATATTAGAAGTCTAGTTACATTAAAACTCTATTAGTTGTCCTGATACTCTTATATTTATGTCAAAAATGCATTTTTCATTAACTTTGTTGGTGGTACAATTTGGCCTGGAAGACCAATAAAGTTTCCTTCAACTCTAAATATTCTACAAGTCCAGTTCCACTTACAATACTTTGGGTACAAAAGGCTCTTTTGTTCCCAAGCAAAAAAAAAAATCGTGTTACTAATATCAGCTCAAGGGAATACACAGGAAGAAAAGATGTTCGCTCTAGCCTGAGGGCAAAAGCATAGGCCTGCAGGTTATATAGCAGTCCCAGGCTTTGTAGTCAACCACCCAGTCAACCTTTATCCCAAGCCAATTCCTACCAACCACGACAAAAAAAAGAGGGGATGAGGAACAGCTAGAAAAACGTATGGTTCCATTTTACTAGAGACGTAGAGTAACCCCGTGAACAGGAGTCAGGTGCAGGGTGGCACTCACCTGTTTAAAGCAGAAGGGCATGGTGAGCACACTGACCCCCACAATGCTGTTCACAATGTTCATGATCAGACCCCAGTTAGACGCTGCCACCGCGGCCATTGCTGAGGGTCAGGGTCAATGACCCCTCTTTTCTAGCCCCGGTCCTGGGTAAACGGGTCGGGAACTCAGGACGGCAAGGAGAGAAAAGGGTAAAGAGAAGTGTCGCAGCTTCACTAGAGCAAGAGATTAGGGGTCACACGGTCACACGATTCTCCCCCCGCCGGTCCCCAAAGAATAACCTGCCCAGGATGAGTTAATCCAAGACAGTGGGGGGATGCTGTCAAAGCTCAAGCAGCGGCAGGTGGAGAAAAAAGTCAGTGGGAAAGAGAGACAAGACTGAAAAGGAAGGAGTGGGGACCTGGGGTGCAGGGGGCCAGATGGAGGGGGAGGGGATGAGGGGAGGGACAAGTGCAGAGGGGGGAGGATAGCGCTTCAGCCTCCCGAGTCCTCCAGGCTCCAGGACCGCTTCATGTCCTTTCCCCGCCCCTTCCCCCTGCCCTGGCAGCTGTGTTTTCCCTCTTCCTCACTCCAGAGGCAGAGTCGGCCCAGCCAGCAGCCCCAGCGTTGGGTCCCGGAAAACAAGACAACCACTTCGTTAGGTACACCTCAGCCGGACTCCCTCTCTGCTTCAGCCA
The DNA here is from genome assembly GCA_028646515.1 of Pseudochirops corinnae. Classification (NCBI taxonomy): domain Eukaryota; kingdom Metazoa; phylum Chordata; class Mammalia; order Diprotodontia; family Pseudocheiridae; genus Pseudochirops; species Pseudochirops corinnae. The sequence continues at coordinate 197,943,377 of CM053586.1, forward strand.
CACAAACTTCCGGCTTCCCTGGGCTATTTTCCAGGAAGTGACGAACAAGCAGGACCTGATTGGGAGGGAGGGGGGAGGAGAGAGGAGGGAGAGAGCTAGAGGGAAAGCAGTATGGACCAATGAAATAGCGGGAGCAGAAGGGAGAGGCGGGGTATAGAGGAGGGAAGTTATGTAGACCAATGAGATGGCGGGCCTGGAGCAAGAGTGGGCGGGCTCGCCCTGGGGCGTTGGAGACCGGCTTCTACACGTGGCGATTTAGCCAGCCGAAGCTGGTGGAGTTAACTGGCCGGGCTAGTATTAGTTCTTATGGTTAAGTTTCAGTGTGAGCATTTGCTTTTCAGAAAGTGGCTTCAAACCAGGACTTGATGTGTTGTTTTGTTGATTGTCTGTTGTCGTTGTTGTCTTTAATGTTTGACTCTCCCTTACCCCATTTGGAGTTTTCTGAGCAAAGATACTAGATAAGCAAAGATTTTTTTGCCATTTCCTTCCCCAGCTCATTTTACAGATGAGGAAACTGTGGCAAACGGGCTTAGTGACTTGCCCAGGGTCACACAGCTAGTAAGTGTGTGAAGGCAAATTTGAACTCAGGAGGTTGTAAGCCCAGTACTTTATTCACTGCACCACCTGGCCATCAGGTAGATTGTCTAGAAGACCTAATAAAATGACCAAGAAAACGTTAATGATACAGACTAAATTTAAAAAGTTTGTCCTGTGCATGTTCTCACCCCTCCCCACACACACCTCCAGACCACCACTAGTTAAATACTTGCCAGCGTAGCCCGTAAACCCCCCCACCACCCTCACACTTTCTGTCCTGTGGAGGCAACCAAACTCTGTTGGTATTTTGCATTCACATAGATCTGGCTTGGTAGATAGACCCAGACATTTAATAAGCAACAACCACTTGCTAGTGCCTGCCAGGCAGGATGTTCTCCTGATGGATGGAAAGCAAACTTCTCCATGGTAACAAGTAGTGCAGCAGGAACAACAGCGAGGCTAAGGAAAGGACAAGGAAGAATCCTTGTTTTTCCAATTGGAGTCTGGGAAGTCCTTTATTGTCAGTTTGCTGCCAATAAGCTGGGATTGGCTTGTCCCCAGAGAAGTCAGTTCTGTGAACTAATCAATAAACAAGCATATATTAACCGCTTACAACGTGCCAGGCAATGTGCCCTGGTTGGCCCCTACAAAGACTAAAGTGGAAACAGCCCTTGATCTGAAGAAGCTTACATTCAAAATATATACAAAGTAATTTCAAGAAAGAGTCAGGAGAGGGAGGCTCTGGCACCCTGTTTTGCCATTAACTGACCTTGAGCAAGCATTTAAAAAAAATACTTAAGCATTCACTAGTTATTAACCTGGGATCTTTTACAAACTGTTTTAATAACTTTCAATATAATTGGCTTCCTTTTAGTACAATGTACTTTATTTTATACATTTAAAAACAATTTTCTGAGAAGGGCTCCATGGATGTCACCAGATTGCCAAAGGTCTCCACAACACAAAAAAGGTTAAGAAGCCCTGTTAGATTAAGTACAAGGCCCTGAAGCTACTAGGATTTTCTGAGGCTCAGTTTCTCATCTATGAAATGGGTTTAAACTGGAAGATATCTAAGGTCCCTTTCCAGCTCTATGACTCCATAAAATTCTTTATAGGGTTGAATGAAACAATTTTCCTTGGTACTTGAAAAGATTCCAGAACTAGGGCAGAGGTCTTTTCCACACTTGTATCTCTGACATACCACTGAAAGGCAGTGGTTTCTGAGGTTCTTGGCCTCGATGCTTAGTCATTACAATAAAAATGTTCCCTCCTCTCCTGTGGGGAGGAAGGATAAGTTAATGAAATGTACATAGATTTAGAACTGGAAGGAACCTTAGAGGTCATCTGAGTCCAAATGAGTCTCTCATTTTACAGATGAAGAAAGTGTAAACATGCTTACAGAATCCAGTATTCTTTCCCTTACTTTTAATATGTCTAAGAGGTTAAAAGGTGATGAGACAACTACAGTTTCCAATCCTTGACATTGGACTAAGGTGCTGGGGTGGAGGGAGGGAACAAACTTGATGTGCATCTTTCCAAGGCTGGGACTTTAATTTTACATCATCTCCTAGGGGACCCCTTTCCCTCCCTAGAATGAGGTCAGTTTTGGCTCAAAGAGAGTTGCACCACCTCCTATATATATCACCTAGACATCTGGATGGCTTCTCAGAAATATCCTTTTCATAATCTGGGCTAATTTAGTAATGCTAACAAACAGCAAGTAGTACGGGTCTATGCCTTGAATCCATTTCTTTTCTTAGGCCCCAAGGTATTAGAGATTTTCTTGAAACATCAGTGTTAAAGTGAAACTGAGTGTTCTTATGATAAGTTGTTGGAAGTGCTAGTTTCTGGCACCATCTGAGCCTCAGGCAATTCCTATGGCTGGTTCAAAGAGCTTGAAAGCAGAGCTTTAACTAGATCAAGGTGACTGGGGCCTTATCCCAGAGCATTGAAATTTAGAGGGTGCTGATCATACTGTTTTCTGACATTCTTTCTCCCCTTCAGTATATCTATGCACCACTTTCTCAACAGCAGCCTTCTTCAGAAGGATTGAGTTATGCCTCAGAGGCCAATGCTTTACACTTCCTCTATTCTCTCCCCATTCCCAAGGCCTCATTGAAGATGAGCTCCTATTCCCCTGTCCTGCCTCAACCTTTGCCCGAGGGGCAAAAATCCATAAGTCTACTGAAAAGGACCTTAGAGATTCTCTAGTTTAGGGATGCTTAACCCTTGGTCTTTAAGTACATGGATAGATTTCAGGGAGTCTGAAATTTCAGGTGAACTTGGATTGGAAAAAAAATATGACATTTTAATTTTCACCAACTTCTAAATGAAATTTAAACTTTTCTTCAATTATATTTAAAAACTTCCACAGGTTTTAGCAGACTGCCAAAGGGGTATCCCTGGCCTAGTTCAGTCACTTCATTTTACAAAGAGAAAGCTGAATACAGAAGAATGACGTGATTTGTTCAAAACACTTATACAAATCCACTGTTTTTGTTCCTCTTTACATGATGCTGAATGAAGCAGGAGAACGTCACAAAATTGTGCTGACTGGGCCTACTACAAATTTGTTACATCATCTTAACTGGGCCCTCACTGCAGCAAGGCAATATTTTTATATGTCCCTAATTAACTTGTTTCCCACTTACCACAGTGGCTCTTCCAAACCTTTTCATCCCTCCTCAAGTGTCCCATAGTGCTCTTCCTGACAACCCTCTTCACCTGACAACCTTCCTTCACAGTTCACTGACTTGAGATCATTCATAGAGAGCTCTCTCTTCTCCTGTTCCTTATCTTACATCACTCAGATGACTTCTGCCACCATCCATCTCACCTGAAAAGGTGACTCTTCCCTAAGTTAACTCCTCTAAATGTACAAGTGGTTCTATTACTTCTGGTCTCTTTCAGCTGATTGCCCCCCTCTATATCCCCACTACTACCTCCCTAATCTTCACATTCTCCTTGCCTACTGGTTGCTTCCCTACTTTGTATAGACCCACTCATGCCTCTCCTACATTAAAAAAAAAAAGCCCCTTGCTTGATCCATTCATCTCCTCTATCACCCCAGATGTCTCTTCCCTTTTGAGAGTAGACTCTTAGAGAAGGTCATCCATAATCAGTCCCTCCACTGTCTCTCTTCTTACTTTCATCTTAACTCTGCACAGTTCAGTTTACAACCTAATTCTTCAACTGAAATTACTCTCTCTGTTGTCAAATTGAATGGTCTTTTCTCAGTCCTCACCCTTCTTGATTTCTCTGTAGCCTTTGCATTCTCCATAATCCTCTTCTAAATATTCTCTTTTTTCTAGGTTTCCATGAAATTCCTCCTTCCTGTATGACTGTTCCTTAGCCTCCTTTGCTGAATCTTCAGCCTAGTCAAGTCTACTAATCATGAGGGATCCCAGTGTTCTATCCTGTGCCCTCTTCTCTTCTCCCGCTAGATGATTTTGCTTAGTGATTTCATTAGTTTCTATGAATTCAATTGTCATCTCTATTCTGATGATTCTCAGATATCCTTCTCCATCTCTAACTTCTCTCCTGACCTTCACTCTGAAGGATCTCCAATTGCCTATTGGATATCTCAAATTGGATACCCTGTACACATCTCAAAGTAAACATGTCCAAAACTGAACTCATTGTCTTTCCCCTCAAATTCCTTTCTTCCTAATTTTCCTGTTATTGTCAAGGGTATCTCTCTCCTCCCCATAACTCAGGCACACAACCTACTTGTTATTCTCAACTCCTTTCTTTCTCTCATCCCCATATCCAATGTGTTGCTAAATTCCATCAATTCTACCTTCATAACAATCTCTTTAATATGCCCCTTTTTTCCCTCTTCTGACACTGCCACCACCCTTGTGCAAGCCCCCATGACCACATCACTTGGAGTATTACAATAGCCTTCTTGTTGGTCTCCCTTCTTTAAGTCTCTCAGCACTCTAATCCATCCTCCACTCACAAATTAATCTTTCTAAAATGCATGTCACCCATGTCACATTCAATAAACTCTAGTGCAGTGATTCTCAATCTTCCTAATGCTGCAACCCTTTAATACAGTTCCTCATGTTGTGGTGATCCCCAACCATAAAATTATTTTCATTGCTACTTCATAACTGTAATTTTGCTACTGTTATGAATCATAATGTAAATATCTGATATGCAGGATGTATTTAAATTGAACATAACTCACAGGTTGAGAACCACTGCTCTAGTGGCTCCTGTCATAAGGATAAAATATAAAACCTTCCATCTAGTATTCAAAGACTGTTATAATCTGGCTATCTCCTATCTTTCTAGTCTTCTTACACCTTACTCCTCTCTTCTCATCCACATCCAGTGACATTAGCCTCCTTAATATTCCTCAAATGCTCCATCTCCCCTCTCTGGGCATTTTTACTAGTTGCCCCTTTGTCAGGAATTCTCTCCATCATCATCTCTGTCTTCCGGACTCCTTGACTTCTTTCAGTTCCCAGCTAAAATCTCACCTTCTACAGGGAGACTTTCCCAATCCCCCTTCCTTGCTTTATCTCCAATTTATTATGTGTGTATATATGTGTGTGTGTGTATAGATAATTCTATATTAATTCTATATTTGTACATCTTGTTCACGCATAGTTGTTTTCCATGTTGTCTCCCTATTAGACTGCAAGCTCCTTGAGAACAGGGAATGTCTTTTGTGTTTCTCTGTATCCCCAGAGCTCAGCACAATGCCTTTCACATAGAAGGTGTTAAATAAATGCTTGTTGACTAAGTAGCATAATCAGAATCTGAGACCAATTCTTCAAGTTCCAAATTCAGTGATTATTCTTGATCATGACACTGAACTGGATTCTGTTATCCCCCAACTACTTAAACTAGTAATTCCAGAGTCCTCCAGGAAACTTAACCTATGGTTAACATATGGAAGGGGGTGGAGGGATGACCCTAAAAGATGATGCTGTTAAAGTGCTGCGCTCAATATGCCAGAAAATTTGAAAAACTCAACAGTGGCCACTGGATTGGAAAAAAATCGGTTTAGGTTTCAATCCTAAAGAAGAGCAATGTCAAAGAATATTGAAATTACCAAACAATTGCACTCATTTCACCTGCCAGCAAGGTTGTGCTTAAGATTCTGCAAGCTAGAGGGAAGGTGGCCTAGTCATACCACATTTTAATCTGTATTATAAAGCAATAATCATCAAAACTACTTGGTACTGACTGAGGGATAGAGTAGTGGATCAGTGGAATAGATTGGGTACACAAGACTCAGCAGACAATGACTATAGTAATCTATTCTTTGATAAACCCAAAGACCCCAGTTTTGGGGATAAGAATGCACTATTTGACAAAAACTGCTGGGAAAACTGGAACATAGTATGGCAGAAATTGGGCATAACCAATATCTAACACCACATACCAAAATAAAGTTGAAATGGGTGCATGATCTGGGTATAAAGGCTGATACCGTAAGCAATCTGGGAGAGCAAGGGATAGTTTACCTGTCAGATCTATGGAGAGGGGAAGACTTCATGACGAAACAAAAGTTAGAGCATTATAAAATGCAAAATGGATAATTTTGATTACTAAAGCCAATGTTACCAAGATTAAGAGGGAAGTGGACCATACAGTCAAAGCTATGGTTTTTCCAGTAACAATATATGACTGTGAGACTCCCCTCCCTCCCGCCCCTTGGTGATTTTTTAATGAAGAGGAAGAAATGACATGGACCAATGGCATTAAACTCAACTAGAAACAGGAACCACTAAACCATACGATAAAGATTCTTATGGGCTGGATTTTGACTTAGAAAACTACATATAAAATTCTCTATGCTTTATTTTATTTGTATTTTTTTTGCTAAGTATTACCCTAATTACATTTTAATCTGGTTCAGGCAGCACATGGGAGTGTTGTAAACTGCAGAGGCTCTGGACTGCATGTATGACACCTCTGCTTTGGACCTCTGGGTGAGGAGAGAATTAATATCACCATTGCCGGTTGCTAGTGTGGCTGTCCTATTTCCACACGGCCAGAAATACATGGTCACGTCTGTTTCTCCCATCCATGCTGTTTCTTTTTTTTTTTTTTTTCTGATTTTAGGTGAATAAGTATCAGAGATAGATAGACCAAGTTAGGACTATAAACTTTGAAAGGTCAGAAAAATCATCAGAGGTCCAGCAAGGGCAGTTCATAGCCCCGTATGCTATGGCCACAGCTGCTAAGCCAGGTGGGGAGCAACCTACTTGACCCAGTCTAGCAGCGAATTGACCCAGCAGCTGAAATTCTACATCCGGCAAGGGAGTGACTGATCCATTAGGAATGCCATGTCTAGAAATGAACTTGATGGGGGTGAGGTGGGGAAGGGAATAGAAATTTCAGTTGACTATCTCCAGGCACCCAGGTGGTAGAAGGGATGCACAAAATCTCTTCTATGTGGTTGAGGGTAGGGAGTTGGATAAGGCATAGCCTGCACTTCAAGTCATGCTATACCATTTCAGTAAATATCCCCTGTTAAAAGCTAATTGGTACCTGTATGTACAAAAATATTTATAGCAGCTCTTTTTGTGGTGGCAAAGAATTGGAAATCAAGGGAATGCCCATCAATTGGGGGATGGCTGAACAAGTTGTGGTATATGAATGTAATGGAATACTATTGTGCTATAAGAAATGAGGAGCAGATGGACTTCATAACAACCTGGAGAGACTTATATAAAGTGATGCTGAGTGAGGAGAGCAGAACCAGGAGAACTTTGTACACAATTATAGACACATTGTCTCTGTGATGACTAACTTTGATAGACTGGG
>CM053586.1:197959182-197983804 GCA_028646515.1 Pseudochirops corinnae
CTGGGGTCCTCCCGGCTGCTGTAGCTCTCAGGAAGGTGCTGGGTCCCTTTCCCACTTCTGGCTCACTGGATAAAGAAGACTCACAGGACCAAAGCCCAAGACCGCAATCTGGATCCAGGCCGCAAAACGCAAGAGCACTTGGCCTCTGAATGATCGCTTAGTCCCCCTGCAGTCTACAGGCCGAGGGCGCAGAAGCTGCAATGTGGAGGTAGGTGCAAAACCTCTGCCTTTCGCTTTCCCGCCCTGGAGGCGTTTCGGCCAGACCACTTTTCTCCCAAGACCTCGCAAGCTCCACTGACCTAGTTCTGAACACTGCCGCAGCTGCCTCCAATCTGCTCACCTGAGGCTCCTCGGCTCCTCTCGTCCAGCTGCCCCCCGGGGCTCAGTCAGGGCTTCAGGCCAGGCTGGTTTCGGTTCACAGTGTTGATATGGTTCCTCGTAGCCAAGCTGACTTTGGTGGAAAGTATATTTGAGTGCGTTTTGAAGTTCTAGGATTAGTTTAGAGTCATATTTTATGGGTATTTTGGGATGGCTATGTGAGAGCTGTGATATGTTGCTGCTCCTATGCCGCCATCTTGGCTCTGCCCCCCCACTGTTATAATTTTCTTAGCAGCATGGAAGCAGGAATTACCAGCCTCAAGCCTTAGTTATAATTATCCTTTAAAATTTTTTTTGGCTATCTTTCGTTTGTACATTGCCCTCATTTCCCTTCCTATTCCTTTTCTCTAGTCCACAAAGTGCCATCCCTTATATTAAAGAAAATTTTTTTAAAGAGGAAGAAGAGAAAACATTCAGCAAAACCAATCAACGCATTGAGAAAACATGATGTTATATGCAGTGCCCCATACTCATGGATCCCCCACCCCTGCAAAGGAATCTTTTCACATCTCTTCTTTAGAGTAGTCCAAGTTTGTTCTTCATGATTTCACTACTTTAAGTTCTGGTTGTATTTTGGCTGTTGTTCTTTCCATTAATATTGTTGTAGTCATGGAGTATATCATTTTTTTTGACTGAGTGTTCCACTTTGCATCAGTTCTTATAAGTCTAAACATGCTTTTCTGTATTCATCACACACATTATTTCTTAAATATTCCATTACATTCACGTACTACAATTTGTTTAGCCTTTCTCCATTTGCTGGGCATCTACTTTATTTCCAGTTGTTTGCTAGTTATCGTTTACCGACTTGAAGAAGAGAAAAGAACCTTTACCTTAGGAATCTTTTCAAAGGCATAACTTAAGCAACTTCTCCCTTCCAATGCATCAGTGCATTCATGCTTGTCTCCTGGGTCTGGTTCCAACAGCTGGCACCATGTGGGGCATAGTTTTCCCCCAGATGTTGCAGTCTTTTCATCCCTACCTCTCTCCAGCCTCTGTCAAACACCTTTATAGCTGTATTAGGAAATATGACAGCTGTATAGGTACATGCGTTTATATATGGCATTAGAATTCCTCACTTCCAAGCATGTCCCATTGCATATAATAACAAGCTTTTGATAAACATAGCACCTTGGCCCCTATCTTTCTTCCCCCATGAATCCCCAGGTTACTCCAGGTTCTACACACTTTAGGGATCAGAATCCTTTCCAAATCATAGCTCGTAAGTGCATACTGAGGTGTTTATTTTTACTAGTCAGCCAGAGTACACACTTAGTTAAAAGCAAAGGCATTTAATAAAATAACATATTATTAAATAAAATAAAACAATAACAGAATGTTTCCTCCATAAACTTTGAGCTCACTCTCTCCCATAAATGCGTACCACAGTAGGAAGAAAGAATGTGCGTAGGGATCTCCTTCCCCACTGGGGGGAGTCTTACTAACTACAGCATAAACTGGTGAATAGTAGACAGAGTATTAAATGGTCCTGAATATAACATCAGCTTCAAAGCTGAAGGTTGAAGCAGAGACCCAAGAGGCTGAAAGAATTGATTGACAAAGGAGACTAAAAAAAAGCAGTCAGACAGGTAAGAAGAGAACCAAGAGAAAGCAGTGTTACAGAAACCAAGAGAAGAGAGATTATCCAGAAGAAGGGGGTGATTGGCTATGTCAAAAGCTATCAGGTAGAATGAAGACTGAGAAAAGGCCATTGGGTTTAGTAGTTTTTTAACTGGAAACTTTAGAAAGATCAGTTACAGGAGAATGGTGAGTGAAGAGGAAACTGTCTAACCACAACATAGACCAATGGGGTGGTGAACAAAAATGTTAGATAGTGTTAAAGATGGCTAGATAACTGAAAACCAAGACTTGATACCTGGCAGGGAGCAACCCATGGGAGAACAATACAATGACATCATACAAAGATACTGGCAGCTCTATCATTGGAGACATGAGGTGTTTTTCCATGCATGAGCCTTGGTTATGCACATTTCTCATGAATATATGCTCATACATGAATATATATGGCCCACCTAATACTCTGTTTACCACCCATGAGGGGATACTGTGATTACTTAGGCTTCCTATCAGGGAGGCTATACCACGCGGTAGTAGATGCCCTGGCTAAGATCATATTTGCTCTCTGAACAGTTCTGTCTTCCCTGACTTCCTCAGTTCAAAATTTATCTCACTTATGTTCAGAGACCCTCTTCCTTCCAGACTGGGCTTTCAGACATTCTTCTCTATCCTCCAACAATGCCAGACCCTGCTACCACCTGCTTGGGAAGCACCACCTTCTGCTTTCTCATAGGGGTCCTAGATTCCCTGGGATATACTTCTTCCTACTCAGTCCAACACCATCTGTCACATGGTCTCAGGCATGAGAGCTGACCTTGAACCTTTTAATCTCCTATTTTTCTCAGTGGACCTCCCCCTAGCAGCGGAAACTCTGCCTGGACTCATTTTACATTGGTTAACATATTCCCTCCTTCTTTTACACTCCCTATGCCAGTGATTTAAACCACAGCTGCTGAAGAAACAACCCTCTTGCCCAACTCAGCCCGAGATGTCAGCTCCCATATTCTCTTTAATCCTACTCCCCACTCTCTTCTAATGTCCTAGACTACATCTACCTATCCCATTCTCGTTGGAATGCTTATTCAGTTAATTCACAAACATTTCATCTTAAACTTCTTTCTTTCACTCCTTCTATCTACTGGCACTCACTGAGATCTGGTTTCTGTAACAGGGAAAGCACGGCTCCCCTGATCAATCACCCTTTCCAATATTGATTTCATTTTCTCTAGCCCATTCCTTCCCACACTCACTAGTCAAGGCTGAGTGGTCAGAATACTCTTTGTTATCCCTCCAGTGTCACAATTAGTGTCTTCTTCTATCATAATTATTTCACAAAGGATCACACCAATCCAAACTTATAACCCAATCTAGATCCTAGTGGTCATTATCTATTAGCCCTGAGGATGCCGTCTCTCCTTCCTCAATGAATTTAGGACCTTGCTCTCCTTTCCCTTTCCATCCCAAGTTCTACATGCATGTAGATGATCTTTCAAGTACCCTAACTTGCTAGGTTTTCAATCTACTCACACACACTCACCACTCCTTCCTTTCTTCCACCTTCTGCAGTGGTCCTTTCCTGGTCCTCATCCTCCATCTCCCTCATCTGAGAATATCATCTCCTTTTTTTTTTTTTATCTATTTCATACTCTGAATGTGTCTTGAATGTTTATGTTTATAGTCATTTTTCTCCACCTTAAAATATATGCTCCTTGAAGGTAGGGGCTGTTTTCACTTTTTCTTGATTTACCACAGAACCTGATAAAGAATAAGTATTCTTATAAATACCTGTTGATTGATTTGTTGATTTTATTTTTTAGTTCTTATTAATACTTCCCCTGTAGAAGCAATTATCTCCAGTACTCTACTTTGTAGAATGGAAGAAGAGATGAATGAAATTGATGAGGAAAATGATTTCCACCTCCCTTCCACCATGCTCTTCTGTTCTATGCAAATCATAAAGATTATACTGGGTGGAAAAGACTGAAAATTCTGGGGACCTTTGTCACATTTCTCCCCTGCAACAATTCACAATCTGATTTCTCTGCATAAATGTTGGCAGGAAGAGAGAGAGCACTGGGGAACAGCAGTGTTTGAGCATTAATGATCTGGGGTCCCAGGGAGGTGACCAGCCTTCTGTGAGGAAACTGTCCCAACGCTGGTGTCCACACTGTAGATAAGTCATTGTATTTCCCAGAGGATTTATGTAATCTGGAGACTACTCACCTCTTCCTCATCCACACCCTGCCCCCTAGTTCCTGACAAGGAAACCATAAAGACGGTAAGGACGGTGTAAAAAAAAAAAGGGTGGGGGGAAGCTAAGGATTTGGCAGAGCTGCAGGTTAGGTGGGAAACATCAAGGGGCAGCAATGTTTCAGTCAAGCAATTTTTCTTCAATTACTTTTCATGATTTTCCATTTTCTTTGCCCCTAAAATCATTTTCAAAATGTGGTGTCTACAACTCCAAATTTATTCAAAGTAAATTTTGCCTTTTTGCCTTGGTTTGGACCTATGATTTCATCAGGACAGACAAATTTTCTCTGCTGATGCAATATGGACAACAAAATTACGAAGCTAAACTGAATTCCCTGAAAAAAATATTCTAAATCATATAATGTATTTTGAAAAACAAGTATATCTGATTTTTTAAAAAGCTAAAGGAAGCAAGTTAATGCTATTTGAGAGTGTATTTAAAAATTTTTAAAGAATTATTTTTGTTTCAAATGAGCATTGGTGTATTTTTTAATCTCACCTCAGTTCCCAATTTGTCCCTTCCTCTCCTTATCCAGAGGCCCAACCTTTATAACAGAATTTTTTTAAAAAGTAGTTCAGCAAAATTAACGAGCACATTGATTGATATGGCAGGTATTACAGTCTCAAAATTTTTTTTAAACTACATTTTATGTCTTATTTTTTGTTAGCATTTTAAAAGCAAAATTTAGTTGCTACCTTAAAATTTTTACTTTAAGTTTAATTTAGTTAAAATTTAATTTTAAAATTCAATTTATTTAGTTTGAAGAGTAAAAACAATGTCTTTTAAGACTGAGAATGAAAGGGGGAAAAGAGAAGCATTTCAAAAAATATAACCTGGTCCCAATATTTTTCATCTCTCTGAGTCTGTCAAAAGACAGAACCTTTGAGAAAGGGAATCTTTAGCAAAATTTATGTATGTGTGTATACATACATATGTTTGTATATATGTATTTATGTATGCATGTACACATATATACATCACCTCTCTGTCAGAAAATGGAAAAAATGTATAATATATTTTATCATTGGTCCTTTGGATTTGAGACAGCTCATTGTATTAATACAGTTCTTACAGACTTCAAAAAAAAAAAAACTGAGAATGCAATAAATGTTCACCTTTAAAAAAATAAAATATGAGATTCCATAGGTGCATACCTTCATGAAGTGTAATACCCACATCTGTGTAATTTAATAAATAACTTTAAAAGAACAACCAAAAATCAAAAAGAAATTCTTTTTGAAATTATGCTACTCACTTGATTCTTAGATTTCCCGAGCCTGTCTCTAAGGGGCAGTAGCCACAAAGGGCTGGGGAATGAAACACACTCCAGTCACTCTAATAGGGGACAGTTTGGGATTGTAGAAAGAAGGAGGTAAAGGATGTGGAGGTAGAGGACCTTGGTTCTAATCCCAAATCAGCTGATTACTACCTGAATCACTTTGGTCAAGTCATTTGACCTTTATGGGCTGTTTTCTCATATGCAAAATGAAAGGGCCTGAATTAAATCATCTCTGAAATCCCAATCAGCTCATTCTCATGGTCTGGATGGTATTAGAGGAATACCAAATGAAATTAGACACTCAGATTTGGAATCAGAGAACATGGATTCCAAAAGTCAATTCATGTTCAGTTTACAACCTCCTCCCCTGTGTTTTTAAAACAGATTTATTTACTGACATCTTTTGTTTTTATATTACCCTCATTTCTGAATATTTCCCCCTTTCCCATTCCCTTCCTAGTAAGCTATCCCTTGTAACAAAACAAACAAAAAAAAATTGAAAGAAAGAAAAAAAAACACTTCAGTAAAACTAACCAGTACATTAACTGAGTCTGTCCGTATATGTTATGTTACATATCCTTAGTCCCACCCTGGGCAAGTTTGGTCATTGTAATTACACAGAATTCTTTTCTTTTCCCTTCTTTTTCTTTCCAGTTGTTTTGTTGCCATCATTGTGTATATTGCTTCCTGGTTCTACTTCCTTCTTTCTGCAGCAGTTTATATGTATTCCCACGCTTCTCTGAACTCTTCAAAGTCATCATCTCTTATAGCACAGAAATATTCTGTTACATTTATGTACCATGATTTGTTTCATTATTTTTCATTCAATAGTCACCTGCATTGTCTCCAGTTCTTTACTCCCACAAAAAGCGCTTCTGTGAATTCATCTAACTTTAACCTCCTTGGGTTATATGTCTGACAGTGGGATCCATGGGATCCCAAACTATATAGCATTTGAGTCACTTTTTTAAAAACATAATTCCAAATTACTTTGTAGAATGAGTGAATCAATTCAAGCCAATTCTGCCACTTGCTAGCTGTGTGACCTTGGGCAAATCACTTTTCTTCTCTGGGCCTCAGTTTCCTCATATGTAATATGAAAGGTTAGGAATAGATGATCCCTAAGGTTCCTTTTAATCATAAATCCACATTCTCATGGGTGCTATTTGATGATATTGGTAAAATCTCTGTAAAATACAAAGATGTTCATTTTATTTTGTATTTGTTCAGAATGAAAAGAAAATGAAATTTAAAAAGAAAAAAAGAACTAACTTTCTTTTAGATGGCAGTGAATAAAATCCCAGACTCTGCTGCCAGTCTTAAGGACCTCTTTCTATTCCTTTTTTCATAATGGGCTTACTCTGGCCTATGTGGGGTACTTGAACTGGGTAATAATAATAGCTAACATTCATATAAGACTTTATGGTTTACAAAGTACTTTACATAGACTATTTTACTTGGTCCTTCCTACAACCCTGTGAGCTAGGTGACATGATTAATTCCCATTTTACAGATGAGGAAACTGAGGCTCACAGAGGTCATGTGACTTTCTAGTCTGGAGTTGGATTTGAACCTCTGTCTCCCTAACTCCAATTCTACCACTCTCTCCACAGCGTCACTTAACTGCTACAGTGGCCTGGATAAGACTCCAGCCTGCTGCTCTTACGTTTCCCAGACCGCCCTAGACAGTAAGCAGAAGCTCCTTTTCAGATGGGGCTTCTAAGATAATCAAACTGGAAAGACAGGGAAACCTCTGCAAGAAGCCCAAGGGCTCAGACTAAAGCAGCAGTTTTTAATCTCAGCCATCAATCAATCGATCAATCAATCAACAAGCATTTATTAATCTCCCACTATGAGCCAGGTACCCATTGTGTTAGGCCCTGGAGGGAAAACAAAGATAAAACTTGTCGTAAATCCTTTGCTATAAGTCTCATAATTAAGAAGGCTGATTGAGAATTAGGTAAGAAGGAAAACCTCTTTTCACCAACTTTTTTCTCCTTTAAAAAAAACTATGGACAGGAGGACAGAATTTGCAGCCTGCACGTAGAGAAGCAGGTGTGTATGGGGGTTGGGTGGGCAGCTAGGTGGTGCAGTGGATAAAGTACTGGCCCTGGAGTTAGGAAGACTCATTTTCCTGAGTTCAAATGTGGCCTTAATAGCTGTGTGACGCAGGGCAATCATTTAACCCTGTTTGCCTCAGTTTCCTCATCCGTAAAATGAGCTGGAGAAGAAAATGGCAAACCGCTCCAGCATCTTTGCCAAGAAAACCCCAAGTGAGGTCACAAAGTCAATCGCAACCGAACAACAAAGTACTTTACGTAGCGCATCATGAGAAATGATCAGAGACGCTGAGCAATGTGCTTGGTTCATGGTCCCTGAGAGGTACACAGAAGTAACAGGTGAAATCCAAAGAACCCTGGACTGGAAGTCAAGTCACGAGTTCTAGCCCTAATCCTTCTACAAACTTCTTGTGCAACCTTGGGGACTTCCCCTCTTTGGCCTTCATTCTCCTCAGTATAAAACACAGAGGCTGAACAAAATGACCTGTAAAGGTCTGCATTTTTGCTCTTCCCTTACTGGTTCTGTGTTGTAGCCTGTTCTCATCCACTATGTGTCCCTATGACTCTTTGCATGCGCTATGCATAGTTAACTCTTCAGAGACCATTGGATTCTGTATCTGGCTGCCATATAACAACACCAGCAGGATGTTGATATTAAACAAGATGGGCTTTTGTTTCTGGAGGAAGCCTGGGATCCTTAAAAGAGCTTTGCAATTTCCTGAAGGTCACCTAGGCCACCATCCTCCTCCTGTTCAACTCTAGGCCCAATTTATTGTCCATCTGTACTGTCCCAGATATGGATACTAACGTACAAGTTCCATAGGTTATCCACTCAAACGTATGTCAAAGTCTGGATAACAGACATTACTGGTACAATAAACTGTATAACATACTAAAAGAAAATAATAAATCTATGCTCTGTGCCAATCAGCGTATTGACTTCTTCATGTCACTGAAAGAAGCATTGTGCAATAGGTACGTGTGGAAGTAAAAAAAATCTGTGAACACAGACTTACACACACAGAAATACACATATTATTCTGTTCAATCTTTCTATTATATATGCACATGTACATGTACACATATACACATATATGTACACGTACATGTGCATATATCAGCTAGGTGGCTCAGTGGATAGAACATTAGGCCTGGAATCAGAAACTCTTGAGTTCAAACATCTGACTTCAGATACTTACTAGCTGTGGGACTCTGGGAGAGTCACTTAGCCCTGTTTGCCTCTGTTTCCTAATTTGTAAAATGAGCTGGAGAAGGAAATGGCAAATCATTCCAGTATTTATGCCACAGAAAACCTCAAAATAGGGCCACAAAGAGTCAGACATTACTGAAATGACTAAACAAAAAAAATATATGTACACATTTATATATATATATATATATATATATACACACACACATACACATTTCTATGTGCATATACATATATATACACATTTCTGTGTGTATATATACGCATTTCTATATGTAAACACATGCACACCCTTACAGATACACACATGTCTATGTATGTATATGTATATACACACACACACACACACACACATATATATATATATATATATATATATACACACAGACATATCTATGTATGCATCTTACACAGTGAGGTACAGGTGCATCAATTAGAAAGCTTCCCCCGCCCTCCCCTTGTAGTTGCAGTTGCCATGACCCACATGCATACCAAAGACCTAGAAATCTCTGTTGACACTGATTCAGACGCAAACATATATCTATACTCAAATATATACAATTCAAGTAGAACTAAAGACATGTGGACCCACACAAGACGCCATGTGTCCACAAGATGAGAAAGTACCTATTGCTTTTTATTAAATTAGATAGAGACGCTAAGCAGTGATTGCTGGCAATGGGGGGAGGGTAGGGGCGGGGAGAAGAGGAGCACAGAGAGAGGCCAGAGGAGCCCTGGGGCTCTCTGTTGTTCAGGCTGCCAGATTATGGGGACGTTTCAGATTTCCCCTCAGGTATCCACAGCCATGGTTCCCCAGGGTTCCCTTTGCCCCATCTCCAGCCCCTGCAGCTGAGAACAGCAACGAGGCCCACAGGAATGTGAAGAGTGGACGTGCCTCGACATTGCGCTTGGAGGGGATGAGACACAGAGACAGGAGCTCCTGTGAGATTACCCAGCTACCAAGAGGACAGAGACAGATGGAGCCAAGATAACAGAAACCGCTGACAAGTGACAGTGATGGAGTCTGGGAGGGCTCAGGCATTGGGGAGGAAACCATTTATCCTCAGGGTAGAGAAGAAAGAGGTCTGCCAAGCTCTATGACTGCACCATCCCCACTCTGCTCAAGGAGCAAGAGCAAGGTGGCTAGGAGACCAAAACCGAAAAAGAGATGGCCTTCCCTCTCACAGCGACTCAGGATTCAATTCTATTCAACAGATATCTCTCCCTTGGCCATCACTTCCTGGCTCAGAAAATATCAGTGACTCCCTATTTCCCATAGGCTAAATGCAAACTCCTTAGTCCGGCATTCAATATTTTCTTAGGGAACTTTGTCTTCTGGATATCTCCTTTGATCCTATCACACAGCATCTTGTATTATATTCCTCTGTGTTTGTGTGGTATCCAGCACCCCATTGTCACCTTAAATCTTTTAATCTTTGTTTTTAAAAAAGTACTTTTTAAAAAGTACTTTAAATTTTTTTCTTTTTAAAATGTATTTATTTATTTTGAATTTTCTACATTCACTTTCATAAGCTTTTGAGTTTTCAGTTTTCTCCCCCTCCCCAAAATAATGTGCAATCTGATATAGGCTCTCTGTACATATATTCATATTAAACATATAAAATTATTTTTATGTAATTGGGGGAAAATAAAATACTAAATTTAAAAAGTAAATATTTTTTATTTTTGTCTAGAGCTGTGATTTCAGTAGTTCCAAGGGAGAAAACTGCTTACCCATGTATTGGGAAACTGCATCTTGGAGAGTTGTCTAGGGAAACGTAAGTGATTTGTCCAGGGTCATGCAATCAGTATGTACTAGAAGCAGGACTAGAATCTAGGTCATCTTTAATCTCTAGCTACTATGCCTCTCAGGTAAGTAAATATTCACTGAATTGAATCATTAAGCACCTACTTTGTGACCTTACTATGCAAAGCACTGAAGGAGATTATGGAAGACTCTGAATATTAGGTTGAAGAGTGTATATTTCACACCAGAGGCCACAGGGGACCATGGATCACTCTTGAGCAAGGGAGTAACATAACCAGACCTGTGAGTTAGGCAGATTATTTTGGCAGCTGTGTTAGAGGATAGATTGGAGAGAGGAGAGGGTAAAAGTTGGGATGACAACCTTGGTGAGGACTGCCAGTTGGGCTTATGGGTGGCAGAAACAAGAGATCCCCCATTTTGGAAATCCCATCTTACTCCTGAGATCCTAGTGACTTACGGTAACTAATAGTTAGACCTTATGATCATGGGAGAACACATCCAGAAACGACCAGGATTTAACAACATATAAACATAATAAATAAGTACGTACACGAGAAATGAAGCATAAATAGAAAGCAACCTTATAGTTTTGCACTAGCAACTGGGGGGAGTAGGACAGTCTCTTGTTTGATCCATGTCTGGAAGAGAGTTGAGGGTTCTCAGAGGCAGAGCTGAGGAAGAAGAACATTACATGAACGAAAGAAAACTCATGCAAAGCTACAGAGATGGAAGGTGGAAGACGAGTGTCACCAGCATGGCTGGACCATGGAGTAAGTGGAAGAGAATAATGGATTAGAAGACTGGAAAAATAAGAAGACACAACACTCTGAAAAGTTTAAAAGTCAAACAAAGGCATTTATATTTGATCCTAGAGACAAGAGGGAGCCAGTGGAATCTACTGTGTGTGGGGGGGGGTGACATGGTCAAATCTAACTTTAGGAAAACCACTTTCGTGGTTATGCAGAGAACAGATTGTAGTAAGGAAGACGATGTGGAGACATATTAGAAAGCTACTGGAATAGCAGAAACAAAAGACGTAAAAAAGGCCTGAACTTTGCAAAACACTTTGCAAGCCTCAGTGCACCAAAATGCTAGTTTTTAAGGGGATATTGGTTGCCTCAGGGGAAGCATACTGCCCCTTTAGGGGAAGAAAGTGAGACCACTCTGGCAAAAGTATAAGGACTGATCAAAGAATTCTCGGAATGAGGTGATGATAAGTGTCTTTAAGATACCCAAGATAGGAACAGTCTGAAATCAGGAGCTGAGGAGGGAAATAGCTGACAGGAAATGAAGAACACAATACAGACAAACAAGGGGTCCCTGAGGACACCATTCATCCTGCCCCCCTCTTCTTGTTACACAATCATCGAAGTCTCAAGGTCTCTCCATATGTGAATTAAGGAAATCTTTATGCATATGTATGTATATATGTATTTCTATGTGTATATATATTCATACAATATATGACATGAGGGAAGGGATAGTGAGGTGTGAGTTATTTGCATTCAGATAACTGAAATAAATAACTATAATTATAGAGATGTCACAGAATATGGAATGGAAACACATTTATTAAGTGTTTAATCTTCATGAAAGGCATCTAGATGGTACAGGGGATAGAGGACTAGGTCTAGAATAGAAGACTCATCTTCCTGAACTAAAGTCTGGCCTCAGGCACTTTCTAGCTACAAGTCACTTAACTGTTTGCCTCAGTTTCCTCATCTGTAAAATGAGCTGGAGAAGGAAATGGCAAACCGTTCCAGTGTCTTTGCCAAGAAAACCCCAAATGGATGGAGTCAGGAAGAGCTGGACATGACTGAGCAACAACGATAAAATAATAATAATATTCATGAAGCATTATTCTAAGTACTGGGCATACAAATAGAAAATCAAGACAGACCCTGCTCTAAAGGAGCTCATATTCTAATTAGGTGAAACAACACATAAAGGAGGGTTGGTGTTAATGTTCAGTGCATGGCAGATGGAAAAGTCAAGTAGTACTTAGGCAGGGGAGTAATGATACAACAGATGGTCCCTTACCTAGAGGATGGTGGCTCCAAGAGCTAGAGAGGTAAGGATGTAAGATTTAGCCTCTAGATGACAGTGAACTCTGCCTGGTGGAAACTGGGCAATGGGGTGATGGGGGATGGTTAGAAAGGGGAGAAATCCAAGGCCTCAGAATCTAAGGCTCCCCTCAGCAGCAGCAGATGCTGCCAGTCTGTCTTCCAAGTGCCAACAGAGTGGAAGAAGGGAAAATCCTTGACATAAAGTAAAGAGTGCTGTGTTTGGAGTCAGGAAGATTTGTGTTCAAATCCTACCTGACACTTCCTGGCTTTATGATCATCCAAGTAGAACTATGTAAAGCTTGGTTTTATATATAAAATTATGATAGACACATTGAAAGGAAACAAAATGGTTGGAGGGAAGAAAGATCATTTCTGACTAGGTGATCAGGGAAAACTTCCTGGAAACAGTGGCATTTGAGTTAAATTTTGAAGGATGAGTAGAATTTCAAAAGGCAAAGATCAGGATCCCACTGTCACTTTGTGATGTTAAAATGTGAGAAGGATTCTTCTTCATCAACATCAAAAATCTATTTATTAAAGGTCCTACTTTAATCTTCCCGACTCCATGTCACTTCCCTGTGACCCCCTGTCATAGGGGCAGTTAAGCCAGGAAAACAAGTGGCTCATCTCACACAGAATCTGGCCTATCCCCCCACTAGGGTAGAAAGAGAGAGAACGCAAGCCTGAAGAAGAGACATCATAGTAATGGAGCCCTGGGAGAAGGGATGACCCAGAGGTGGTGGATTGACCACCAGTGAAGACAAAGGGAGATATAGGCAGCTAAGTGGTGTAGTAGACAGATTCTACTTTGAGCCTGCAAGACCTGAACCCAAGTGCTACTTCAGTCACTTATTAGCTGTGTGACCCTTGAAGCTGTAGCAAGCACATTGGCCCCACCCCTAGGAACCATCTTGGCAGAGGGGCTAAACCAGGTTGAGGGTAACAACAGGCCTCAAACCCATTGGTGAGTTAGGCGGATGTCTAACCCAAGCATGTGAAGACTTCCCTCAGCAGAAAAGGTGGACAAGAACAATTTGTCCCAAAGCTACTAGGCTGTCTGAAGCAGGCTGTGGAGCACTTAGAGCCGGTCAGACATCAAAGACACCAAGGTCATCCACTGCATCCCGGGTCATCACCAGCCATCTCAACTTTATCCCACCACTGGACTTCAATGACTCGGGGGACTTTGTGCAACCCTGCCTCACCTAAACCCAATTCACAAACGAGTCAAGACATCGCCCCGTGAGGTCACCAGTCCTCTTCAAAACCAAAGGACAAACAATAAAAACTGCTCTCTGACCCCAGAAAAGGCAGTTTGCCTCTTTCAGCTTTAGCATCCTCATCTGTAAAATAGGGCTAGCACTGAACTTGTAGGGTTGTTGTGAGAATCATATGAGACAACATGTAAAACGCTTTGCGTACCTCAGTGTGTTTGCCAAAATGCTAGTTTTTGGGGAATGTTGGTTGCTTCAGGGGGGAAGCACACCCCACCCTGAGGGGAAGAAAGTGAGACTACTCTGGTTGTTAATATTCTCTCAGATAAAGCTGTCCCCTCATTAGCTTTAGCTTTCCCTCCTAGAAATTCTTCCTAGGGCATTTGCCTGGCCTGCTTTGGAAAGGTTATTCCACCTTAGCAGAGGGCCTGGCAAAGGCATAAGGATTGATTAAAGAATTCTGGGAATGAGGCGATGATAAGTGTCTTTAAGATACCCAAGATAGGGACAGTCTGAAATCTGGAGCTGAGGAGGGAACTAGCTGACAGGAAATGAAGAACACAATACTGACAAACAAGGGGTCTCTGAAGACACCATTCATCCTGCCCCCCTCTTCTTGTTACACAATCATTGAAGTCTCAAGGTCTCACCACTTACATTATTGGCAATGAAGGACATATATGAAGTGAAGGTGCATTTTCCTCTACTGATTGCAAAAAAAGTGGGCTAGGATGGAGCCACATTTAAACAGGTAGAGACGACAAATCTACTGTCCCATTTCCACATTCCTTTCATCGAATTAGACATCATTTGTAAAGCACTTAGCACAGTGTCAGGCATGCAGTGGGTGTTTAATAAATGTTCCCTCCCTTCTCCCACTAAAATGACTGACCAACTCTTCCATGTCCTGCTTCCTCTCTCCATTCAAGCCCTGCCTCCATCCTTTATCCCTCTTCCAGGGCCTTTGTCTTCCCAGAAATCAAGAGGGACAAACACTGGCTTAGCATCTCAGAAAATAGGCAGAATCAGAGCTTCCTCAGAGCTCTTAGTGGGAGCAAGATTAGGCTAACAAAGGTAGAAAAATTACTAGCAGATGGATAAAGAAAATAGGCATTTGAGGAAGATATCCCTGTCTTGCCCATTAAATTCCTCATATCTAGGATGGAGACTTGGAAAGACTCCTTGGAACAAGTCAGCTGGCATTATCCCCCCATTTAGGGGGTATCTCTGTATCTCTCTCTCTTTGTCTGATGCTCTTGCCTTTAAAAGGGACCTTTGTGATTAATAGCTCCTCCCCCAATGGCTAAGAACAGCCTTCCCCCTGAGAGTCACAAGGCCACTAGTGATATTGCAGCTGGGCAGATGAATGAGCTATTTTAGAATTTGGATTTCAAATTCAAGAGAGGTGGTTGGGGGAAGGGAAGAATTTCAGATGCTAGTTTCTCTAGGCTGCCCCAAGTATCAGTGACCTATAGGTTCTCAAGTATAAACTTCATGTTGTAACATAGATAGACCTCAAATTTTCCCTTTGTAAAATTAGGAACAGGGCAGGGCAGTGGAGCTGGACTGAATGATTCCTAGTATCCTTTCAATTCTTAATATTTTGGTTTTCTATAAGATTCAAATCCTGGTCATCTCTGGATATGTTATCTCATGACCACAAGCTTCAGCTGCATTTGTCAGCACTCGTCTCATAGATAGGATGTGGCATCTAAAATCTGGGATTTCCTGCTTATAATACCAAATGACCTCACACTTCAGTATGACAAGTAGTTAACAATGAAGCATGTTCCATTTTACAAAAGGCCAAGGACTAGGAGTTGTCTGAACAGTTTAAAAGCTGAGGCAAAATGCAAAATAACTAATCAGCAATCCCACAAACTGCTTTATGTTTTGATGTGTTATGAATATCCCCCAGAGAGAAGCTGGATTTATTTCTCCAGGGTTCTAGGTATATCCTTTAAGAGGTTGAAGTATCTATTTTCTAACACCATCAACTTAAACCCCCATTCTGGGTTCTTTTCCCTTCCAATATTAACTCCCAATGATTAGCAACCCAATTCCATTTAACCAATTAACATCAATTAATGACCAACAAGATGGAGGACTAGACATTTTCTCTGATCCTTACAACCTCTCAAACTCCCCCCAAATAGGAATTAGGTATAAGCAATAAAGCAATTTCAGTTGTTTTTATGGTTTAGGACACCAAAAATCTAAAGAAAGTAACAATGCAATGAACTAAAAGCAGAGAAGGCTAATCTCTAACCCCCAACATACTAACTCAGTACTCCCATCCTTTATCACACTCCCTGCACTAGGACTATATAAAATAACCCATGAATGTGCAGCAGACTCTATTCTATACCTTGCCCCTTCTTCTCAGCACTAGAAAAAACTAAAAGGCAGAAACTTGCTTAGGCTGTGATAGTAGTATGTCAGTGTTCATGCCAGAGCTCAACCACTTCTTTGGTTGAGAGTGAGACCAATGAAATATGAATCACTCAGCATGGAAGGAGGCTGAGAGGACCGTGATGTCCAGCTCCTAAGGAAGCTGCCATCAAAGGGGAAGGAGTCTGAAAGTGACCAATAGGGAATATAAGGAAAAAAGAATGAAATTTCCAAGGATCTCACAAAGAAGAAAATTCAATTAAAAACCTTGTTCATAAGTACATAAACTAAAAGATAAGATATTAATAAGAAAGGAATACAGCCTACATAGCACAGAAATCTATAAATACAGAGGAAAATGAATCAAGACTTGATGAGACAAAGGACTTTATAGATTCCCAAGAGAGCATAGATGTTCCTGAATAGATTAAGAGAGAAATAAGAATTGTGCAAGTAGAATTTATGGCCTGAAAAACAGAAATACTTGGCAAAATAGGAAATCTTGAATCCATGGTGACAAGTCTCTCCAAAGAAGCAAAAGAGAGAATAACTAAATGAAAATTTAAATACATAAAAATGAAGGACAATCTGGATGAAGAGAAACAAAAAGCAGTAACATTAAAAGAAACATGGTCTTCATACAAGCAAAATGTATTGATTTCAAAGATAAGCTGTATAGAGACAATTTTAGGATTATAGGGCTCCAAGAAGACCACAACTCAAAAAATCTAAACGCCATAATGCAAGAAAACTGCCCAGAACTTCTGAACACAAAAAACCAAGTACCAATTAAAAGAATCTACAGATTGCTTTCAGAAAAAAACTCTATGCTGTAAACTCCAAGACACATACTGAATAAATTTAACAATTCCACCGACAACAAAGTCTGCAAGCAACCGGGCAAAAGATCTTCAAATATGAAGAAAAGGAAATTTAAATAAAACAAAACTATTCTGCACCCACTAGAAACTACAAGAGGGAATGGAATAATGTGTTCCAAGGAATAAAGTAACTCAGGATGCATCCAAGGTGATGTGCTTTGTAAACCTGAGTCTAATCATTAATTTTAAAAAGATGGGAATTCAATTAAAAAGAGTCATTTGAAACATTCATAAAAAGAAAACTAGAACTGAAGAAAGTATTTTTTTTCAAACATCTCATATAATGACATATAACAAAGACAAACAAATATAGCACCCAAAGATAATAATAAAATAACAACAGAGACACGATTGAGAGACTTCTTTCCAAAAACACAAAGGAGACAAGGGTAAAGGTAGGAAACAAATAGAAGTAATGCTAGAGAAATAGTCCTGAAACATCATGAACTAAACCTCACAACACTTGGCCTACGGATGAATCCATATTTTCTTTTGTGGAACTAAATTACAGGGAGGAAATTACATGAAAGGAAAGAGAGGAGGAAGAAGATAGAGGGGAATATATGATGCCTCTTAATCAAGTCAAAGGCTAACAATGAAGAAAGAATAACTCCTGTAATTTGTTGTTGCTGTTTTTTTTAAGGAAGAAGAGAGCCTACAGATGACTGTATAAGGAGACAAAAGGAGAGATTGGGAAAGAAAGGAAGCATGAAAGAAAGGAAGGAAGAAAGGAAGGAAGGAAGGGAAAGAAAGAAAGAAAGAGAGAGAAAGAAAGAAAGGAGAAAAGAAGAGAAAGAAAGGGAGAAGGAGAATAAGAGGGAGGGAGGGAGGGAGGAAGAGAGAGAGAGACAGAGAGGGAGATCTTGTTTCAGTGGTGGGAGGAGGTACCATTAATGAACGCTCCCATGGGAGAAGAGAGATATTCTATAAAGGAAAATGGGGAACTTATAATGGGTATAACATCAATTAACTTTTTTAAAATTTTTTTTTTTTTGCTTTTTGGCAGGCAGTTGGGGTTAAGTGACTTGCCCAAGGTCACACGGCTAGTTTTTGTGTTAAGTGTCTGAGACTGGATTTGAACTCAGGTCCTCCTGACTCCAGGGCCGGTGTTCTATTCACTGTGCCACCTAGCTGCCCCTCCACCTAGCCTCCCCTATCAATTAACTTTTTGACAAAAGGTTCTTTACATCAAAGATATAGCAAGAACAGGAGTACAAACATCTCCCTCCTAACACCTTTGAGCACATTCTCACTATGCCACCCTAGTCTGTAGAGAGAGGAGGCTCAGACAACATATTTTCTATATAACATTGGTCCAGCTAAGATCATATTCAAATGTGACATTCCTGCCAGATAACTGTTTGTCTCATCTACTACCAGGCTGGGTCAAGAAGGCTCCTCATTCCTCAAGGCATCAATGCTGGGCTGGCTTCAAAACCCAGCATGGACTAGACTTTTGGACTCCTGGACCTTGGGTGCTTCACTCACCTGACCTTTCAAATCTCACAAGGTTCCAATGCAGGCTCCAATTTTCAATCTTCTTCACCTAAAGTAAGGTAGCAAATGCAGAGGTAAAGAACTGAGGCCCATATTTATGGGCCACAAGTCAGCCCTGAAGGAAGAAATCTCTCCCCTTACAGCATTTCCCCCCACCCAGACACCATGAGCTAGGAAAGAGTCAAACAAAATGAGAAGTCAAATAAAGAGGAGGCAGCAAAAGAAAAAGGATGAAACCGAATGGTATATTTAAAAATGCCTCTCAGTTTGGGCTACCCAGGCACCGGCAGTAAAAGAAGCTCCTAATCGCTACATGGTCAGCAGACCAGAATTAGTTAATGAACATATACTCGTGTTCCAAATCTATCCAAGGCACTTTCCCTGTTATACATCATCACAACTCTTGAAGAAGCAGGCTCCTCAGTAATGGCCACATGGGGAACTGCATCAGCTGCACTCTGCACATGCTCATAAGGAATGGGCTCAGTGACCAATCTTCCATTACAGATGGTTTTAATTAACCACCTCCAGGCACATTCACTTGTTTAAGTGCTATTGTCAATATGCTCTTCTGAGAGTCTTTTGTGTTTTAGCATTTCTTCTGTGCTAGGAAATAAATACCTGTCCTATACTTATTCGCATTGTGCATTGAGTACCTTTCTACTCTGGCCTTTTGGAGAAACCCTAGATATGAGCCAAAACCCCAATTATAAGCAAGTCACCCCAGAGGTGACAGACAGAGTTGGGGTTTAAAGAATATGAGAAAAAAGAATCTAATTCCTGTCATTAGAGGCCAGATTCCCCAAGGACTTAACTTAGACTGGCTGCATGCTTAGATCCAGAGCAGAGGGACCCTTTAGGGAGAGAGAGAGGGCATAGTACCCCAGCCTCTATGACCCCAGCAGTGGTTCCTCAATGAAATGTTGAAATGTTACACCTCATAGGTGGCCTTGAGGACAATATTGAGGAAACTTTAAAGTGTCATACAGATATGAAACAGTCTTAATTTTAATCATGGTATCACAGATAAAACATTAGACGGGCTTTAGCTTATCTCCATTGTAGAAACAGAGAACTATATGAGATTATAGATCTTGGGCTAGGAAGGATCTCAGAGACCATCTAAATCAGTGAACTCATTCTATACATGAGGAAACTGAGACCTTGGGTATTCAAGTCACTTGCCCATGGTCACATAGAGTCAGAGGTGAGATTAGAACCCAGGTCCTCTGATTTTAGAGGCAGTGCCCTTTCCCCAGTACCACGCCATTTAAGGGATAATGGACAGAATTTATTTGGAATCAGGAGACCTGGGTTCAGAACTTGATTTTGGCACCTTCTACTTGTGTGACCTTGAGCAAATCATTTGAGCTTGATAAGCCTTGGTTTCTTCATCTATGAAACAAAGGGGTTGGTCTAGATCACCTCTACAATCTCTTCTTGCTCTAAGGCCTATGACCCTCTGAATGCTGAGTCATGAGATGTGTGGGGGTACTGACCCTGGCAAGAGAGGCAGAAAGGAGGGTGATGAGGAGTCTAGGCTTTAGGAAGTGACCTGGCCTGGGGGAAATCAAATGCTCCCTGAAACCTTCCCCCAGTCCTGGGGCCACCCAGCACAACAAGACATGTGATAAGGGACATGTGCTGAGGAAGGAGATCACACTGGAGATTCTTAAACAAAGACCAGGTAAGAAGATAAATCAGCTTCCCCATCAAATTTCCTGTGCTCAGAAAGGCCCTGTAAAACACAAGAGAAAATTGACCTGTCAAGGAAATAGATAGGCAGTGATAGCAAGCTAGCTCCTTCCGACCTGGCCCCCACCATGGGCCACCTCCTCCAGCCCTCCTCACTGCCACCAGCAAAGAGTCACTGCTCCTCTCAGGTCCTCCTCCTGCAGCGGCCTGCCTTGTTTCTCGAAACCAGGAAGCAAAGGAGGAGGAGAAGAAGGAGGAAGAGGAAGAGGAGGAGAGCTAGGCAGTGTAGGTGCTGATGCCTTTAACAGGCCTCTGACTATGAGGGAGCTGGGCTCTGGCCCCATCCCCTTTGTCCCCCTCCTCCCCACTGCCTGGGGGCACAGCTGCCTGAACAAATCAGGCAATAAAATGGATGGAGACCAGTGATGGTGTCAGCAGACAGAGTACCTTTTAAAAAAATTTTTAATCTCTTTTTATTTTCCTTTCCTTTTCCCTCCCCTTCCCACCCTCCCCCCTCCCAAATAACTAACCTCCCCATAACCCCTTCCCTTCTTCTTATACAATGGGCCTGGGTGATCTGAGGCCTTGGAGCCCAGAGACTTGGCCTGGTGCAGCATGGAGCTTTCAAGGGCATTAACCTTCACCTTGAATAGCTCTTGGCTTCTGGAGACAGAGAAGGGCAGTGGCGCCTGGAGGAAGGGGGAGGGAAGAGGGAAATAAGCTGGGCTGTGTGCTTTCTTGGAGGCTACAGTCCTTGAAGGCTGTTCTCATTAGGATAGAGGTGACATCTGCGCTTCCCCCCCCCCCAACACCAGCAGCTTTTGTCTAGAGATACTGATTAGGACTGAGGACACAATGGGACAGCTTCCACTAAATGGGCAAGCCACATCTCCAAGAGGCCAGACTCCTGGGTGGGCAGGGGAGCCAGCCACTGAGGCTCAGCACCCCACCCCATCCCCCTTCATCTCTACCCTCCAAAAAAGACAAATCCTCACAGGTCATTATGGTCCCACATTCGTTCAATAGAGGTTTACTCCATGAGGCCTTTATAGTGGAAGATTGGGCACTGTGACTGACTGCTTATAGCTTATCCTTATGCAGCTAGGTGGCAAGGTGGCAAACCACTCCAGTATCTTTGCCAAGAAAACCCCAAACGGAGTTACAAAGAACTGAACAGAACCAAAAAACAATTGAACAGATAGAGTAAATTTATGCACACTTAATAGTTTAAAAGCATGTTCACACTGTCCCATTTGATCTACTCAACAATCCTGTGAGACATGCAGGACAGATACCCTTAGTTCCTTCTTATAACTTAAGAAACTGAAGGATACACTAAAGGTCACACAGATAGGACTCAGTCCAGGTTTTCCTATTACAGATGTAATGACTTTTCCACTCTACCAGAGGTGTCAAACTCATAGCCAATGGCTTCAAGCTTCCCCTCAAAACTCCCTGTGCAACCCAAACCAGATTAAAATGTAATTGGGAAAACCTTAACAAAATAAATAAAAATACAATGCAACATAGATAATGTTAATTTGTGATTTTCTAAGTCAATATGTTGCCAGCTTGGATCTGTGTCTTGAAGTTTAACACTACTTCTCTATACTATGCTCTATCTCTTTATTATTGTTGCTCAGTTGTGTCTGAATCTTTGTTACCCCTTGTAGGATTTTCTTGGCAAAGATACTTAGAGTGATCTGCCATTTCCTTCTCCAGTTCATTTTACACATGAGAAAACTGAGGCAAACAGGGTAAAATGAGCTACCCAGGGTCACACTACTCTATACCAAAGAAATACAACATGTGGTCCCTGTCTAAAGGAACTCACAATGTAAAAAGTGAAATACAACACAAGAAATGTTACAAGATGAGTAACTGAATAAATAGGTGAAGAAGTGCTATGACTTCAGAGGAGAGAGGGTTTAATGGGGAGTTGGAACAGTAAGAGAAAAGGTAGACTTGAATTGGAGTTTGAAGAGTAGGATTTAGATGAGTGGAAATGACGGCAAAGCCATTACTCGGTGACCTCTAAGGTCTTTGCAGTTCCAAAATCCTATGATATGAAGAGTAGAATGATGAACTCAGGCACAAAGCATATTCAGGAAAATGAGTAGAATAGGCTGACTAAAGCAGAGGTTTTAATAGAGAAGCAGTCAGTTAGGGTAAGATTGTGTTATTGATTAGCTTTGAATGCCAGACTAAACATAGATATTATCCTATTGATAACTAGGCAATTGCCTCCCTACTATAGCCTTCCTTCAACCATTAAGCACCACTCTAACCGAGCACTTGAGGTGGAGTCAGCAAAACCTGGGCTTGACTCCCATCTCAGACACTTACTAGCTGTATAACCTTAAGCAAGTCCCTTTAACTCTGGGCCTCAGCTTCATCTACAAAACAAGGCTGCTGATCTCAATCTTTAAAGTGCTTTCTGACTCTAAATCTACCAGCCTATGAAACATCAAGCAAAAACAATAAGAGACACAACAATTGAACCTGACAAGGTATACAACATTATGCACCAGCATCTCCCCACCTCTCTAGCGAAAGGAGCAAGGTGTATTTATTTCATCGACAATTCACCATGATCAAGATTGGTCATTACAAGCGGTCAGAGTTCAACTTTGTTTTAATATTATTTTCCCTTTCAGCATTGTAGCCATTGCGTTCCTCATTCTACTAGTTCTGCTCAATTCACGTTGTATCTGATCATATACGTCTTTCCCATATTTCCCTGAATTCCTCATTTCTCTCTCATCTTCTAAATCCAAGATTCCAGCCTGCTTGGGACTTGCCAAATGGGTAGAGGTCTAGATTCTGTCTAGCCGACCATAATCTAAACCCAGTTGCTCCTCCAACATCCCAAACGCCTAGGCACACATTCTTTAAAAAAAAAAAAAGTGTAGATTTGGCCACTGAAGCCCAGTGGGAAACAGTTTTCTACCAATCTTCCCATCTCTCCTCCTCCCCCTCAAGTACTGGAAGCTTCCCAGTGCAGGTCTCTCCTTATTCCTCACCCTATCATATCAGTCATCTGCCTGCTTAGTGTCAGCCCTCTGTCTGGGCATGGCTGATGTCCAGCCACAGATCATGCCAGCTGCATGGCCTTCTGCCCACGTGATAAATGAGCTATTGTCCATTCTCCCCGCCTCTTTTCCTAAGATGAATGGAACAGAAGCAGTGAAGCCAGTCAGCCAGCATGTCCGACTGATGGCCTGGGGAGCAGAGGATGAACACACAGAGAGAGATAGTTTGAACCCCCAATCTATATTACAGTTCATTGCTTCTTGCTAGCTGTGCAGGGGATATGGCAACCTTGGACTTTGATGAATACCTGGGAATGACATACTACTTGTTTAAGTGAGTGGCTTCCTGGGTTCAGGGATAAAGTCTGGGGGAAGGAAGATATAATTTTGATCCCAGGCACAGCCATGTCCTAGGTTTTCTTCTCTCTCTGCTCCAAACTAATATTCCAGAGGTGGCTAAAGTGTTTGACTTTGCTTCTTAGACACAGAGAAGTTAAAACACTTACCCAGGGTGATACAGAAAGATAAGAGCAGAGTCAAGATTAGGTCTAATAGCCTTTCTCTAAATTATCAGTCTGTGGCTTCTTCCCTACATCTGCATTACTCTTCTCTAGCATTTGTCTTGTCATTAATTCGAGATAAATTCTCGTACTTCAGAAGACCTGAGTTTAAGCATTGGAAAAGTCACTCAGTTTTCTTTTTGTTTGTTTGTTTGTTTTTTGGCTTTTTGGAAGGGCAGTTGGGGTCACACGGCTAGTAGTGTCAAGAATCTGAGGTCACATTTGAACTCAGGTCCTCCTGACTCCAGGGTTGGTGCTCTATTCACTGCGCCACCTAGCTGCCCCTCAGTTTTCTTACCTATAAAATGGGGATGATCATGTTTGTCCTATCCCACCTCACAAGATTACTGTGAGAGCTTTGTCTTTCTGAGTTGTTGGTTCAGAGGGCATAACACAATTTTGAAGTAGCCCATATGAACTCTGAGGGTCCTTATCTCAATTTATATTCACATTGACAAGTTGGGTCCCCCTGAGCTATACTACATCTCCTCCTTGGAGTTCTAGAGATAACCCTGCTGGACCTCTGATTCTGTGATTTTTTTGAGCCACAAAATGTTGCAGCCTAGTCCTTTCCATCTCCCATACTACTTTACTAAAGAGAAGAAAAGACAAGACACAGCAGAGACAGAATACAAAACTTGCAAAACACAAAAACACCTGTACCCAAGTACTAAAGGCTCAAGGATCCCTCTCTCTCTCTCTCTCTCTCTCTCTCTCTCTCTCTCTCTCTCTCTCTCTCTCTCTCTCTCTCTCTCTCTCTCT